>CM060420.1:87768634-88368634 GCA_030545235.1 Helianthus tuberosus
AAAAATTCAGTATATTGTTTTTACAAATTTCCGACAAAAAAAACAAAACAGTAAAAAAAATCTAATAATTTTGTGACAGTTATCCAAAGAACAAAAATTAAAAAAGAAAAATATTTTTTTTTGTGACACATTTCCGACAATATAAAAAGAAAATAAAAATCAAATATATTTGTGAGATATTTCCAACACACAAAAAAATTATCATTATTATTGTTGTGACTAATTTTCGACGACCTAGTCCTTTAATAAATAAAATACAAAATTAAAATTAAAATCTAGATTTTTCTGCCAAAAAAAATTGTAGGAATAATTGATAATACCAAACAAAACCTATTTTACAAAATTCACCCAATTACAATAACATATATTCAAAAATCATGCATTACAAACATAAGTTCTAAGATGTTCAATCTGTAAGCTAATTGCATTTAACATATTTTTCAGAAAGATATCAAAAACTATAACTAATTAGCATGTGCATGCCAATTTTCTCATAAATTCTTGTAGTGCTTTTCTTTCTTTGTCAAGCCGAGCTTCAAGATCTACCATTTGGGTTTGCATATGCATGCGTTCTATATAGTACATACAACACATGTTTATTAGTTTCAAACAATTTGTTAAAGTTTACAACATGCATATATAAGTAATAAGTTGCTTATACCATCATGCACCATATACAATTATACATACAACACATACATAAAACATCTCATTGGTTCTAAAAAATTCAATTTAATCCAAGAGAATTTGAGAGGACTGGTTCTAGAGAAAAACATCTCATTGGTTTGGGTTTTAACAGGTCGAATGGTTGTGTTGATAGTTACTGTTACAAAAATTCCCCTTAAATTAACCAAAAAAAAGATAAATACGCAAAGAAGAAGTATGGTAACTTGACTGAAGTATGAAACGACAAGAATCAACATTTATAACTTTTAGTAAAATCAAAGAAGTACGGTAACTTGACTGAAGGGTCACATAATCGATATCAACACTTAACTAAACAAAGTTACCTAGAAAACATGTTTTGTCTTGGAGTTGAATGTCATTTTAGTTTACCTAGAAAACATGTTTTGTCTTGGAGTTAAATGTCATTTTACTTCATGTGGTTTGGGTCATTTTGTCAGTTTAGTCAAAATGTTTCAATTTTCACCTATGGGTCCAAAAAGGTTTCACCGTTGTCATTTTAGTCCACTGGGTTAACTTCATCAATTATTTCTGTTAATGAGAAGGGCGATTCAGTCATTGTTATATGGCCGAATTGCCTTTCTAGTTAACATAATTACATATAAATGGCCGAATTACCCATCTGGTTAACATAAAAAATGGATGAAGTTAACTTAGTGGACTAAAATGCCAACGGTGAAACCTTTTTGGACCCACAGGAGAAAAAATGAAACCTTTGGACTAAACTGACAAAATGACCTAAACCACATGGCCTAAAATGGCATTTAACTCTTTGTCTTGTTTGGAGCAAGGGCGTACCCACCTTATACCCAAGGTGGGCGGGCGCACCCCTTGAAGAAAAAGATTAAGCGCTAAATTTCCGGTAAAATCCCGACTGCACCCCTTGAAAATTTTCGTCCCCTTGGAAATTTTTGCCCCCCTTAGGACAAAAATCTTATGAACTTATAAAAAAAATTTAGTGTAAACACTAATTTTTTTTCTAAAAATACAACCTAATTAACTTTCCACTTAACTAATTAACTTTTACTTAAAAATAAACACTCCATAGACCTAAGTCCAAGCCAATCTAATAAATCTGATTTGAACTAAAATATAATAACCCAACCCACCACTCTTTCCCCTTCTCTCGTCCTGCTCTTTTTTTTTTTTTTTTTTTTTTTTTGTGATCCCAGACCCACGACACCAACAACAGTGCACAACAGGTCTTCATCAGTCAGCAACAACAACTTCGGATTCCGCCGGATAATAGTAAATTATGGCCATCAAACTCGCGAAAACAACATTTTCATCACCCTTTCCGGGTATGGTTCGATTATTTTGTTGTTTTCTTGTTTTATGTGGATTTTTAGGATAAATAAAATTGTTAAAAAAAGTTTGAAATTTTAGTTGTTTTTTGAAACTTTAGTTGGCTGATTTTGTTGTTTTAGTTAAAGTTTAGTGTGTTTAAATGGTTAATTACAAAGAATCAACAATTAAAAACCAATGCTTGATTTTAAAGTTAAAAGTTATGAAGTCTGGGGATGATTGTTTAAGTGTTTAGTATTAAAAATTAGTTGTATATGTTATATAGAGAAAGACATGCTTAGAAAAGTAGCTCTAGATGATGTTTTGATAGATTTAAAAAAAAATTTAAAAAATAAAAACTCGTAGGACGACATTTTAAATATGTTTTTAACGACGGTTGACGTGTTTTGATGATTATATAAATTTTAGCTTGATGTTCTTTTGTTTTACATGACCTGACCCGAACCGACCTGATACGGCCCGATATGAAGCGAATTTTTCTTTCATATACCTAGGGGTCTAAAATCTTTAAAAATATTTCGCACCCCTATGAAAAAATCTTGAATACGCTACGAGTGCTTTAAAGTTAGATTTTTGATACTACTTAAGTTTTTTCTCTTCTTTTTAAACGCAGTTTACTTTGATATTGTTCAAGTAACGGTCTTATATTTACGTCTTTACTCTGATATTAGTAATACAACTAAAGGCAAAATGAGTATGATGTTTAGTTTGCCTTTTTACTCATTTTCGATACCCGTATCAAATAGTTTTCTTAAACACCTTGATATAAGTAGTATTTTTGGTATCATAAAGTATACCGAGTAACGGTACATACCGTATCAAACTGAAACAATACCGATCAAAGTCCGAACAACATAAATACCAATAACGGTTTTTGGATGATTCCCGCTGAATCGAGCGGGGAAACACCCATTAGTTATCTTTATATTTGACAGAGAATTTAGATCTCAATAAGTTAAAACATTAAGATTCTTTGAAGCGTATGAAGATGTAAAGTAGTTTTGAGGGCAAAAGGTAAGTGTTGCATTTTGTACAAGAGACAAAAGTAAGAGGGGGGGACGTGTAAAAGACATAAAGATGAGATTGGGGTTGTTTTTGTTTCCCCAAATGTAAAAAACTTAACATCGAAGGAATCTTTAAAGATAAGATACCGCCTCGCTGTTTGTGAAATTATGGATAGTAACCCTCCCTCACACGTGACCATCACTTGACCTTTGTTGCTAAAAATAAAATATAGTATTTTCAATTGTTTAGTTGGTATCTTTAGCTCATATTTTAGACTTTATGTTTAATTTAAGAAAGAAAGATCAACAAAAAAATGTTGAAGCAAATTATCAAAACTTTACTAAAGTATTTCTTTTTTCATTAACTTTTTCTTCACTAAAGAAAATAACTACACGTTGTATCTTTCGATAAACATAATCACTCTAGGGTTTGGGTAATGGGTATATTTTAATCCTTCTCGACTTTACTAGGAGTTATTCTTATTTCACTCCACCTCATCTTAAAGGAAATGGTTTAATCTGGTTAATTCTACCTGATCTTATTTTTTTTAGTGGTTTTTGGTTTTAAGAAAACTCAATTCAATCTCTTAACATGCCGTTAACATGTTATCATACAATCCTTTTGACGCCCCTTAGCATATGGAGGAAGTGGTTTGCAACGCCGGTTAACACGCTATGTGACCCAGCCTAAATGTTAGGATACACTTCAAGGCCTACGCTAAAGGAGTAAAGGTTTTGATGCCCCTTAGAAATATATTATTATTGATCTGTTTTACAAAATGTATTTTTCTGTTCTTATATTACATCATGTTTTAGATTAAACTGTTTCTTACATCTTTTATCATTTCGGTAAGCAACTCCTCCATAGTCGATTCGTCTATTTAAGATTTAGCATTTACTTATCACGTTGACACTATGTGAGTCACTTTTTCAAGTGACGCTAAAAGTAACTAGTAAACTCCATTTGAAACGAGAATCACAACCAAAGACCGTTTGGTGAACACATCACACATGTATTGTGAAAAAGAGTATAGCTTTAAAGTTTATTTATGATTCTAAAAAATAAGTTAAGCTGTCCATGTAAACAAATGGTATATACAAACTAAGAAATTGGATGTAATACTGATTTGACAAAACCTTTTCAACTCAAATAAAATTTGAAGATGTAAACAAATAGTATATACAAAGTTTAAATTACCATAATTATTTTATTTCACAAGTAGAGTTTACAAGAAGTATCGTGTCATATTTACAAAATCTATACTCTGCTATCATCTAATTACAATATAATCTGATACATCCTGCAATTTAAGGGCAGAAAAGCGACCTGTAACTTAGAGCGTGATAACATAAATCTTTGAATCGATAGTGGCTTTGCAAAGATATATGCAATCTGATCATTTGTTGATAGAAATTATACCCGGAGTTTCCCTTGAACTACTTTTTTTTTCCGAACAAAGTGTGAGAATCAATTTCAATGTGTTTTATTTGAGCATGAAAGACCAGATTAGCTGCAAGGTAAGTTGCACCAATATTATCACACCAGAGCGTAGGAGCAGATTTTGTGTATATCTTAAGTTCTCGAAGGAGAGCCTGTAGCCATGTTTGTTCTGCAACCATATCAGCTAGTAGTTTTTAATGTTACTCAGCGGACAACTTTTTTTTTTTTTTTTTGTGCGGTCTAGGAGATAAGGTTAGAAATTAAATAAATAGCAAATTCCCTTGTGGACTGACGATCATTCTGGTACCCAACTAATCCAGTATCCGAAGAAGATTGTGAAGTAGAGGATCTTTGCCAATGCACATTTGTGAAGGCTTGGAAAGTAGCATCAGAGTTGTGTTCTGATGTGCTTAAAATGCAACATATAAATTAAATCAAATACGACGCAAAATCAACCTTTTTTCACTACTAATGTTAGAAAAAGCTTGGTTTTCTGTTCCTTTTTAATTTACATGGTCAAAAGAGCTTAAATGTGCAAAAGGAGCAAAAAGACAGCAAAAACCAACATAAATACAAAGAAGAAGGAATTGATGCAACTCGCCAAGCCCCGATTCACATCCAAACAAAAAAAATAGCAACAAAAGAAGACTTAACACGGGGCCGTGTCCACCAGACATGGGTCGTGCCCAAAGGTGGATGTTGTGCAGAAGAAAAGACAACAACAAAGGACGAAACTGGCAGCCAACACGGGGCCGTGCTAAGCCAACACGGGGCGTGGTTAACTCAAAGATTTTCAGAATCTGCGATAGTACAGCAAGTACTTTGGTCACGGGCAGTGCCATTGACACACAGGGTCATGTTAGTACAAGATCTAACAAGCAGTTAATGAGGAAGAGAGATAGAGAGATGGCCACGGGGCCGTGCCAGGCGGGCACGGGCCGTGGTGGAGCTTCTGATTTCAGCTATAAATAGATGTGCTTAGTTCCATTCCAAACCATCCCTTGGCAAACCACTTCTCTCTCACTTGCCACCACTCCACCACCACTACAACACCATCATCCACAACCATCATCCATTTTCCATCTTTTAGAGTGTGTGTACTCTCGGGATCCAAGATTGATAGTAAGAATCTTTGTCAAACAAAGGCCATGCTTGGCTAAACTCTTGCATCACTTGGTGAAGACATATCTTTTATGTTGATTTCCAATCTTTGGCAACTTTTTAATTGGGTATGTATCAATGACTTTAATAATTAGTTTTTTTTTATATTGAAGGCGAATTTATTTAACCATTCTTCATATGTCGTTGATTCATATATTCGTATCTTTACGGTCTATATAAAGCACGTTAACTACTTGGAAGGGGGTTAGAAGGATGGTTGGGTAATTCTATGTCTCGTTCGGTGTATAGATCATGCGAGAACCTGGTTCAAGCTTAGTATTACTCCATGGATTGGCCGGGAATGACTGGCCCGACTAAGAGTAAGAAACCACTTGAATCCCTTATTTATAAACTACTATTAAAACTTTAAACCAACCCCGCGAGGACTGTATCCCTACTGACTCAGCACCACATTTTGCATTAATAACTTATTTAATTATCTTTCTATAATCCGGCCTAGCGGGATTGTATCCTTGCTGACTCAAACCACTAGGTTGAGGGTAACGTCGCCTTCACAAGAGGGGTCTACTACTATAACTAAGATAATCTGTTAAAATGCACAAAGTGCGGAAATCATCAAAAGGGTACATGAAAGATAAGTCGGATCCAAGTGATTCTTTCTTGCCTATCTATTTTTAATTTAATTTTATTTTCTGTTGTTATCTTTTTATTAGTTTAAAAATCTTTTCTCAAAGTTTGGTTCGATTAGACGTTGATGATAAGCCGGTATTAAAAGCTCTTGTGTCCTTGGACGACCTCAGTATCTTGCCATCACTATACTATGTCCGCGATGGGTGCACTTATGCTAGCGTGTGTGGAGAGTGATAGTAGAATATCGTGTTTTATAAATTTAATACTTGAAATCTGCGAGTAAAAATAGCTAAAATATACTAAAAAAATATATACACCCACACGCACGTCATGTTCGATAAGCAACCCATGATTAATAGTGCCCTTTAAATATATAAGAAGGCGTTTGATAGTAGACTTGTGATTGTCTAATGAGTTGTGCATATATTTACATACTTGGTTTACATCAAATGTGGAATTTTGTTTGGATAGGGTAACATATTGAAGGGAACCAACTAGTTGACTAGTATTTAACCGGCTCCAAAAACTAGATGGCTATATATCACCAAGTGATAAGATCTTGAGGTGCTTTTAGAAGAAGTAACAAGTTTGCAATCGGAAGACTAGCTCGTTAAAGGACATCAAAGATGTATTTTTTGAGATAGAAGGATATTTTGCTCTTGTGGAACACTCTGAAGACCTATAAGATAATCAAGATTGCTAAGATCTTTGATTGCAAAGTCGTTACCATTTTTTTGTATGATTTGGTCAACTGTCTCATGAATGTTTCCAGTGACAATAATGTCGTCAACATAAACCAAATGTAGTAGAGAGTGTTCCCAGACTTGTATGTTGTCACACTCCCGCCTATGATGGAAACACGGGATGGCGACAAATTGAATCATACACTTAGAAAATAAGTACTTTTACTATTAACAAACCAAATTATCTTTAAATCCAAAACAAGGGAACACATGAACATTCAGTTTTAATTACTCTAAGTCTCTTCTATGATCCTACATGAGCAATCAACAGTCTTTGACCTCTAGTTTCCATCACCTAAAAGCATGCTGAAATATGTCAGCTAAAAAGTTGGTAAGTTCATGTAGTGGCGAAGTTATAAAATTTCCACCGGGGGGTCAGAAGTCACCGGACCTAAAAGTATATACCTAATTTTTTTTATAAAACTGGGGGGCCGAAAACATACATACATAAAAAATTCTATACGAAACGTACATACATAACACTACTGAGCGAAAAGTTCGGGGGGTTGGGCCCCCCGGCCCCTTCATAGCTATGCCCCCGAGTTCATGGGTTTGATATAAACAGCTAGTTGTACAATATCTCAAACAAGTTTAAGGCATGTAGATTGATAAATTAAAAAAAACACGTCGTCCATAACCAACCCTAATGACTTGTATATGCGCCTGATGTCCGACTCTTAATCACTAGGACATCAAACCGTTGTTACTTGTACCGGATTGGGTTTTTCAAACCAACAAATCTATTCACGTACTACCATTGGCTTCTCAAAGCTAATTGTTATGTACATTGTTGTAGTGAGGGGACTTTTAAAAGCGTGATCATGGAACTGTTGCAACATGTAAGAGCCATTTAACCATTACCAATATATGAAAACTGTTTCATGATTTGTATAAAAAAGTTGTTGCAGTTTTATGTATGTTTTCCACCCTAGAGATTGAAAAGTTGTAGAAAGGGGACTATGAAACCCACCTTGCAAACTTGTAGTTGAACTTGTTTCATGAACCGGTTATGGGTGCCATGAATTGTTATTGTTGTGTAAGTTGATTTACTCTAGTTGGTTGTTATTTGGAGAATTATCTTTGATATCAAAGACTATTTGAGGAATGAAAATCTATGAAAGGAATCATGTTGAAAGTTAAAAACATCATTTGAAAAGTTCAGACATCAAAACCCTAGTTTCATGTTAGTCGTATGACAAGCTTTTAAAGGTTATAAAGGCTTACTAGTTTAAGAGGTTTAGCCTATGTTTAACTCTAGGTTTTAATGTACTATTCTGAAAATATTGCATAAATATTAATGGTTTATGATTTCTAAAAGAAAGGCTAAAGTTGTGTTTGAACAACTTTGCGCACCCGTTTGGTATTGGCTGTTTGGAGGTTGAAAACACATTTGTGGGGTTTGAAACCTAACTTGATGAATTTGATTGTGAAAAAAAAGAATCAGCTGATTTGGATTAAAATTGAACATGTTATGATGGTTTAAAGTTGGACTTAGTTTGCTGGTGACGTGTGCGGGTGTGTATATATTTTTTAGTATATTTTTAGTTTTTTTTACTCACCGATTCAAGTTTTAAATTTATAAAACACGATATTCTACTATCACTCTACACACATTAGGGCAAGTGCACCCTTCGCGGACATAGTATAGTGATGACAAGATATCGATGTCGTCTAGGGACACAAGAGCTTTTAATACCGGCTTATCGTTAACATCAAATCGAACCAAACTTTGAAGAAAAGATTTTTAAAACTATAAGACAAGAAAGAATCACTTGGTTCCGTCTTATCTTTCATGTATCCTTTTGATGATTTCCGCACTTTGGGCATTTTAAGAGATTATCTTAGTTATAGTAGTAGACCCCTCTTGTGAAGGTATAATTAAATGGGGGAAGATGCTGTGATACTTTAAGGATGAATGATGGAATGGTTATTAATATTTTACCTCTTTCGGTTGAATTGAAAAGGTGAAATGATTGTGTGTTATTACCGTACAACAACACCTGATCGCACAGTTTATGTCTGGCCCCACCACTTGTTACATACATTATGTTTTGATCGCACAAATATTACCCAAACGCACACTGGATACAAACCCCTTTGTTACTTTTGGGCTTCACTGCCTTGGGCTACACAAGCCCAGTGGGGCCGCACACTTGGTAAGAGTCCATGACAACCGATTTAGTCGCACACCATTTTATTTAAAACTTGCACAATTAGGATGTTGGTTGTGCGAGTCCACTGTTGGACTTCAATTGCTTTGGCTTCCCTAAACCAGTTGGGCCACATGAGCTGTGAACATTCATAATCTCTAGATGGGTCGCACATTGTTTGGATTGTACTCTTAGACTATATTTCATTCGTACACTTAAGTATTAAGTCATGGTCACACACTAATTGAATATACATACACTTAAGTGTTTTGGTCGCACAATAATTTATAACCATGAGTCACCTGCTAGAATCTTTTATGCAAACCTATACGTGTAAACTTATTTGTGGTACAAAATACATGATGAGTATTCTTTGTACACTGCTTGTGGACTACGTGACAAATGTGAAATACGTGATTACTTGATACATGTATGATGATGTGTGTAAAATGCAACATATAATTTACATCAAATGAGGCATAAAACTAACCCTTTTTAAGTACTAATATTGGAAAAAGAGTGTTTTTGTCTTCCTTTTGTATTTTCAGGATTAAATGAGCTCAAAAACGCAAAAGAAGCAAAAAGACAGCTGAATCCAACATAAATACAAGGAAAGGAACATTAGTGGACTGCCCGACCCCTCAACGGCACCTTCCAGAGCAAAAAGGAGAAGACAGAAGGCTGAACACGCCCCGTGCTCAGCCAGCACGGGGCCGTGCCCAAGAAGCAGCAGAAAAGACAAATCTATAGAAGCTTCTATTGCCCATCACGGGGCCGTGCTCAGCGGACACGGGGGCGTGTCGAAAGTACAGCAGGCGCATTTATTGTAATTGCGAATTACAATTAATGACGAGAGAGATTGTCAGACAGACACGGGGCCGTGCCCAGCGGACACGGGGCCGTGTCCAGCACTCTGTTCAGCCTATAAATAGGAGTGCTTGGATTCATTTCATCTCATCCCTTGGCACACCACCTCTCTCACACTTCATCCACCACCCACCACCATCACAACACCATCATCCACCACCATCATCCATTGTCCATCGTAGAGTGTGTGAGTCGTCTCGGGATCCAAGATTGATCGTAAGAGTTCTTGACAATCAAGGCCATGTTTGCCTAAGTCTCTTACATCACTTGGTGAAGACAAAGTGTCTAGTATAATACTTTTTATTTCTAATCTTTTGCACTTTTTATTTGGTTTTGTATTAATGACTTTAATAACTAGTTACTTATGTTGAAGGTGATCTTTCCTTATCGTTTGTCCGTGGTGTCTTGGCATTATTTTACTGTCTATATAAAATAAAGGATTTTCACCATTCATATCTCCACGGTCTATATGGAGGTATGTTGGCTACCTGGTAGGGGGTTAAGGGAACGGTTTGGTAAAGGTCTTGCCATTGTTCAGCGTTTAGAGGTCCTGCAATGGACCTGGGTCAAATTTAGTAGGACCTCCTTCAATACTTCACGGTATTGGATGGCGGGGGTCCAAACTCTTTGATCCCCTCATAAGTTAACTACTATTAATACTATAACCCGGCTATTTAGGACTGTATCCCTGCTGACTCAGACTACTTAGCCGAGGGTAACGTCACCGCCAAAAGCGGGGCCTACCACAATACTGCATTAATAACTTAATTCATTATCTTCCAATAATCCACCCTTTTAGGATTGTATCCCTGCTGACTCAAACTACTGGGGTGAGGGTAACGTCGCCTTCAAAAGAGGGGCCTACTACAATAACTAAGATAATCTCTTAATTATGTGCAAAAGTGCGGAAATAATCAAAGGTTATACTAGATACGAGTCGGAACCAAGTGATTCATCTTGTCTATCTGTTTTTCTTTTATTTTTATTTTTCAGCATTTTAGTTATTTTTAATTTTCTTAGTTTAAAACATTTTTTCTAAACTTTTATTTTGGTTAGACGTTGAGAATAAACCGGTACTAAAAGCTCTTGTGTCCTTGGACGACCTCGGTATCTTACCAACGCTATACTACACTCAACGATGGGTGCACTTGCCCATATGTGTGTTTAGTGTTAGTGAAATATCGTGTTTTATAAATTTAAAACTTGGCTAAAATAAGTGTTAAAAAGGGCTTAAAATATACACCTAATATATATAACACTTCACATGCATCAAGTTTTTGGCGCCGTTGCCGGGGACACAAGGATTTTAAGAAAGTTAGGAATCAACGGCCTAATCATCTTTTATTTTTCTTTTTATTTTTTTTAGGATTTTCTTAGATTTTCAGCTTCTGCAGAGCTCAGCACGGGCCGTGCCCGCTGAACACGCCCCCGTGCTCAATCATTGGAACTGGCAATCCTGTTTTACATCAGACAGTAAGCTGAACACGGGGCCGTGCCCACTCAACACGCCCCCGTGCCCAAGTTTCAGTTACTGAAAACAGAACCGTTAGATCCCGGCGGTTGGTAATTTCTGACATAAACATGAGTGATAGTAATTATTTTTACTTTCGGCACTCTTATGGTACGTGGTGTCAATTATGTGGTGGCGAACATGAAGAAGTAAAATGCTACTTCCTAAATTATAGGCCCCACTACATGGACCCACCATCTTCTCACAACCTTAAGAGGGGCGAAAGTAAAAATAAGCACTATTTCTCCCTCGAATGCGCCCAGCCAGATATTCTAGGGGAAATGCTCCTTAGCGAGTTATTTCAACTAGAAGAGCTAGTTCAGAATTGGTTAGAAGAGCTTAGGAAGGATTTTATTAATCCACCCCAAGACGATAACCATGAAGAAAAGTTGGAACCGCATTCCGACAACCTCGTTGCTCCCGAAAATACCTTCGTACCTAGCAAAGACTTGGACGATAGTCGTCCCTGTGTCGATTGTGCCGTGAAGGACTCTCCATCGACTTTGTTCGATGCATACATAGACCTGAGCGATTCGGCATACACCTTCTTTAACAAGAGCCCGGGAAAGGGTTGGACTTGTCCACCTAGAATGAAAATAGGAATTACCCTCACCGACAACCTCTTGCGTTCTCGCCTTAGTCTAGGACAATTAAGGTATATTAGGCACTTTGGGGTTGTTCCAACCACTCAGGAGCCACCCGATACTCACAAATTCCTTAAAAAAAACTAGACAACTTCATAACACAGTCCCTAGACACGGGGCCGTGCCCAGCCAACACGCCCCCGTGTCCATCGAAAGATTCCATTCTGATCAGTACGTCAGAATACGGACAAACTGTGTCAGAACTCCACCTGCACACGGGGCCGTGTCCACTGAACACGGGGTCGTGTCCAGGATGCTGTCGTTTTCTATAAATGCAGCCAAGAATTCTGCACATTTGGACCAACTTGGGGTAGAGATTTGCAGGAATCTTCTCTCAAACTATCCTAGGTAAGTCTAAAAGAAGGTTCCAACAACCCATCTTGTCCTTTCCTCTTTTAGCCATTTCCTTCTTCTCCATCTTTCTCCAAGAGCTACCATTGAAAGTTTGGAATTCCTCCAACTCTATGGTAGGGATAAATAAGTTTTGTTCAAAGAATCTTGGTAAAAACATGTTATGAAACATTGTTTTAAGTTATTAGTAGCTAAAAAGGCCTCGCAAGTTCAGAAAATAACTTAAAAATCCAAGTTTCCTTGTTCCGAAACTCTGCAGAAAGATGAACACGGGGCCGTGCTCAGTAAGCACGGGGCCGTGTCCGGTTACTGTTTCATTAAATAAACTTCTTTTAGTTTATTTTCCGTAGGATGACAAGTGAAAACAGCGACACATCTTCTGTGCATTCCTCAAACAACCGAAGAGGAAGAAGACCCTCCATTGAAGCTACACTTGTGCACTATGTGATAGCATTAAGGGAGGCTCTCGACGAAATGACTTCAGTAGAGGAGGTCCTAATCGACCGTATTAACGATCTTACGATGGGACTTGAAAGCAGCTTCCAAGAAATTAACCTCTTGCACCAGAGGTTAAATATTCTTGTAGCACCTCCAATGGAACCAGTCCTTCCTCAACAGGATTGGAACCTGGCTCTCGGAATCAACAACCCTACCGGGTGGGAAGACTTACCGGCGGAACCTCCCGTGGAACACCAACAAGAGATCCCGGTGGAAGTTGAAACTCCTCAAACTAATGCCAATGAGCCTTCTTTTCTCCTTCCAAGGGAGGTGGAAGAATGGCTCGCCGACATTTGAGGAGAACCGCACTCGGAAGAAGGAGTTCAATAGGGCCCTAATTAACCAAGATTAATTACTTCTTGGAAATTTTGCTAACTAAAATAAAGTAAAGGCTAGGACTCCGCGGTTTGTTATTTCTTTGTTTTATCTAGTTTAATTTAGGATTATGTAAGTTCTCTCTATGATGAAATGAAATGATGGTTTTAAGGTTTGGATGGTTTGTAATGAATAAAACACACTCATGGTGGTAAAGGATGAAAAGGGGAACGAGAAAAATGAACCCATGCACAAGAACAAGGCAACCCGACAATTTTCTCCATTTCAGAAGGTTCAACACGGGCCGTGCCCAACCAACACGGCCCCGTGCCGAACCACCTGCAGAAAAACGCCCAGTTCAGGTACCTGGACATGGGCCGTGTTCACCCAACACGCCCCCGTGTCCAGTCTTCTGTTTCTCTTATTTTAATTTTGTTACTGGCACTTGAACACGGGGCCGTGCCCGGACAACACGGGACCGTGTTCAGTACCCAGTAACACAAATTTTTGCTTTTTAAACACTATTTTACACATCTAATCAACCTAAAAATTTATTTTTGGGACACATTGAGGACAATGTGTAATTTAAGTGTGGGGGGGATGCTAAAACCTTGAATTTTGCAAGTCCTAAATACAAGCCTTACACAAAACTCTATTGGAACCGCTAATCACCCCAAAATTTTTTCAAAAATTTCATTTTTTTTACTTGTCTAGGTTTAACTCGGGAAATTCAAGTTCTCAAAAAGGTTATATTTTTACAAATTTACAACCGATTGCGTAGTGATAAAAAGAACCAACATAAGAAAATTATGAAAAGGCATGACAAACTTATTTAAAATTTGATTATATATACTTGATCACATAAAAACCCATTCCCACAAAAGTGAGTTTTGAGCCTTTATTGAGCACACAATTACATATCTTTTGACTAAATGCTCATTTTTCGTTTCTTGTGTGAATAGCCGCTTGGTTCTTACGACTCTAGAACTTGCCATGACAATACATTCCCGGTCCTTATCAACTTAAACCCGAGTAAGTAAATGATGGAGGCATTAGGACTAACCCTTTTTATCTTCTACACCATTATTTTTCTTTTTCTTTTACCACCTACCCAAAAATCCCCCTAGTTAGCCCCTTTGAGCCTAAACCTTTTCGTTTCATCACCCAAACAAAAACCCTTTTTACCCACCAAACCCTTTTTCATTTTTAACCCTTTATTTTAGTAACAAGTTCGGTTCTTCGCAAAAAAAAAAAAAATAATAATAATAATAATAATTTGATGAAGCAAAAAGAAAATAAACAAACAAGTTAATAAAAAATAACTTAGTTTGAATAAAAGCTTCATCAAAATAAAAAGTTGCAAAAATACGAAAACCGACACTTGTTACGCTTTTAGCCCTTTTTCTACTAACCACTAACCCAACCACCTACCTTTAACCCTAGCCTAACCCTTAACCCGCAAAGTCCTCTTGATATCTACAAAGGTATAAAAGTTAAAAAGGAGGAGGATTGATTTCTTGGCAAGCCTATGGTAGGAATAAGTTCCATGCCGCTCTCGAGTGATTCACTAAAAATACACCTTCGGCCGAGTGTGAGTGATTTCCCCGTGAGGTATGTGAACTTGTATATAAATAAAATTTTAAAAAGGCATGCTATGCCCAAATAAGTAATTTCTTTTATGAAAAGTTCTAAATAAATCATTACGAATAGGAGTGTAAATAAATAAAAATAAAGCCCAAAAAGATCTTGGAAATCCCGACACTCTACGACAAGCCCAAAACCTTCTCTTCTACCTATTCTATTTGGGAGTGTAAGCCACATATTAAAGAGTTTTGCTTGAGGACAAGCAAAAGTTCAAGTGTGGGGGTATTTGATGTGTGTAAAATGCAACATATAATTTACATCAAATGAGGCATAAAACTAACCCTTTTTAAGTACTAATATTGGAAAAAGAGTGTTTTTGTCTTCCTTTTGTATTTTCAGGATTAAATGAGCTCAAAAACGCAAAAGAAGCAAAAAGACAGCTGAATACAACATAAATACAAGGAAAGGAACATTAGTGGACTGCCCGACCCCTCAACGGCACCTTCCAGAGCAAAAAGGAGAAGACAGAAGGCTGAACACGCCCCGTGCTCAGCCAGCACGGGGCCGTGCCCAAGAAGCAGCAGAAAAGACAAATCTATAGAAGCTTCTATTGCCCATCACGGGGCCGTGCTCAGCGGACACGGGGGCGTGTCGAAAGTACAGCAGGCGCATTTATTGTAATTGCGAATTACAATTAATGACGAGAGAGATTGTCAGACAGACACGGGGCCGTGCCCAGCGGACACGGGGCCGTGTCCAGCACTCTGTTCAGCCTATAAATAGGAGTGCTTGGATTCATTTCATCTCATCCCTTGGCACACCACCTCTCTCACACTTCATCCACCACCCACCACCATCACAACACCATCATCCACCACCATCATCCATTGTCCATCGTAGAGTGTGTGAGTCGTCTCGGGATCCAAGATTGATCGTAAGAGTTCTTGACAATCAAGGCCATGTTTGCCTAAGTCTCTTACATCACTTGGTGAAGACAAAGTGTCTAGTATAATACTTTTTATTTCTAATCTTTTGCACTTTTTATTTGGTTTTGTATTAATGACTTTAATAACTAGTTACTTATGTTGAAGGTGATCTTTCCTTATCGTTTGTCCGTGGTGTCTTGGCATTATTTTACTGTCTATATAAAATAAAGGATTTTCACCATTCATATCTCCACGGTCTATATGGAGGTATGTTGGCTACCTGGTAGGGGGTTAAGGGAACGGTTTGGTAAAGGTCTTGCCATTGTTCAGCGTTTAGAGGTCCTGCAATGGACCTGGGTCAAATTTAGTAGGACCTCCTTCAATACTTCACGGTATTGGATGGCGGGGGTCCAAACTCTTTGATCCCCTCATAAGTTAACTACTATTAATACTATAACCCGGCTATTTAGGACTGTATCCCTGCTGACTCAGACTACTTAGCCGAGGGTAACGTCACCGCCAAAAGCGGGGCCTACCACAATACTGCATTAATAACTTAATTCATTATCTTCCAATAATCCACCCTTTTAGGATTGTATCCCTGCTGACTCAAACTACTGGGGTGAGGGTAACGTCGCCTTCAAAAGAGGGGCCTACTACAATAACTAAGATAATCTCTTAATTATGTGCAAAAGTGCGGAAATAATCAAAGGTTATACTAGATACGAGTCGGAACCAAGTGATTCATCTTGTCTATCTGTTTTTCTTTTATTTTTATTTTTCAGCATTTTAGTTATTTTTAATTTTCTTAGTTTAAAACATTTTTCTAAACTTTTATTTTGGTTAGACGTTGAGGATAAACCGGTACTAAAAGCTCTTGTGTCCTTGGACGACCTCGGTATCTTACCAACGCTATACTACACTCAACGATGGGTGCACTTGCCCATATGTGTGTTTAGTGTTAGTGAAATATCGTGTTTTATAAATTTAAAACTTGGCTAAAATAAGTGTTAAAAAGGGCTTAAAATATACACCTAATATATATAACACTTCACACGCATCATATGAAATACGTGATTCATTCACAAAACGGTCCTAACAAGTGGTAACCATAATAGGGTGTGGTTGACCAACTTAGGACAAGTGATTTATCTACCGAGCAAACCAAAGGTGAGTTCACACTTTCTACAAGGCATGGGATTCCCGGTGGTTTGGGAATGGGTTAACGTTTAATAAGGAAACCTGCGTATTCTCCTTGGGTAGAATACGTACTCCCACCCTCTTAGGTGAAGGGTGACAACATTGAAACCTGCGCGTTCTCCTTGGGTAGGACACGTACTCTCACCCTCTTATGTTAAGGGTGACAACATTGAATGACACTAGACAAAACTCTATCATTAAGTCCCTCATTTTATATCGACTTAATCGCCAGGCCAATGGCGAACGGGTCATTAGTTAAATAGCGCTATTAGGTTTGACAAGCCTCACACCATGCCGCAGAGGACGGGCGTGGACTAATGGACTTGGGCACTAGTCAATGATGATAGACATTGACGCAGGGCACATAAACATAACTACAGTCAGTAGTCGATATGGTAACGGGTCTAGTGGGATACATGGGGAAGCCCCCACTGAGTATGGTTTGGGAAACAAGGAACTGGTTAACTAGTGGTTTTCGAAACATAACTATGGTTTTTGGAACACCGTTAAAATGGATAACCAACTGTGAACTCGCTCAACTTTGTTGTTGATTCGTTATTATATGCATTGCATGTCGTTAGGTGCTTAGATGGAGCTTGCACAGGAGGAAGAGGTCGTTGTGGGACATGGACTGTTGAGTTCCATGTTAAACTTATGAACTTTTATACTTTGTTATGGCTTTGGAACTTAATGCTTCCGCTGATAACTTAAACTTTGTTGAATTGTTTTGACACCAATTATATTGTTTGGTTTGGACTTTTATTTATTTATATCGTTCAATATGATTGGTAGCTGGATCCTGGTCAGTCACGCTCCCACAAATGATGCCAGGGTGGTCGTGAGGTTTTTGAAAAGTTTGTTTGCCCGATTTGGTGCTCCAAAAGCACTAATCATTGATCGAGGAACGCATTTTTGTAATGAGCAACTAGAACGAGCCTTGCTTGTTGTGGTGTTCATCATAGGTTGGCTACGCCATACCATCCTCAAACGAGCGAGCAAGTGGAGCTCACGAATTGGGGTGTAAAAAGAATCCTTGAACGGTCCATTAGTCGGAACCGCAAGGATTGGTCAGAAAAGTTGGATGACGCTCTGTGGGCTTTTCGAACAGCATTCAAGACAGCTATAGGGACCACTCCCTTTAGGTTGGTTTGCAAAAAAGCTTGTCATCTACCAGTCGAGCTAGAACACAAGACATTCTGGGCCTTGAAAACGGAAAACATGGATTTAAAAAGCGGAGGTAAAGCCCATTTTCTTCAAATCCACGAGCTTGAGGAGCTAAGAAACGATGCCTACGAAAGTTCTAGCCGGTATAAAGAACGAGTCAAGAGGTTTCATGACAAAAGATTGAGAGACCATAAGGATTTCCGCATAGGAGATTTTGTCTTGTTATACAGCTCAAGGCTGCGTTTATTCTCCGGGAAACTAAAATCCCGATGGATGGGTCCGTACACAGTTAAAGAAATATTTCAGATCGGTGCCGTAACTGTCGAGGACTAAAATGGGGTGAATTTCAAAGTCAAAGGTCATAGACTCAAGATGTTTATCAATGGACTGGTTGTCTCGGAGGTGGAGATAATTGAACTCCACGTCCCGCACATTTAAAACAAGTGTGGGGAAAATGAGTCCAGCTATCGACTCGCTGACAAATGTAGCGAGCGTATTTTCACACGCTAAGGGTATTTTTTACATATTTGTTTTGTCGCATTTAATTCCTAGTTCGTTAATTTTTCTGTTTTTAATAGGTACAAACAAGTTTGATCCATAAACTTTTGAAGTTTTGAAGTTGGTTTACAGTTAAAACATACAAAACCTTGCAAAAATGGAAAATTTTGGTGAAAATACGGAGTAAAAGCTTACTGTTGCTTCTGTCTGCAGAAAGCCCAGATATCGCACGACCGTGCACTTGGCCGCACGGCCGTGCACTCCGTAATCTCACCAGACCGAAACGACAGTGCATAAGGTAGTCATCGGATATGTGCTCCTTTGTGGACGACTGCACTACCGTGCATAGCGGCACCACCCTACATACCATAGTGCAAACCTAAACCGCACGACCACGCAGATCGCCGCATGATCGTGCGAGATTATTTTCCAACAGTAAATCTGAGGGTATATAAGGGTCTTCACGGTAAAAATCTCATAAACCTTGAAACCCTAGCAGCCGCACGCACGTTCCTGGTCACCCACATCCTAAAACTAACCAATTTTTGCTTAGATTTCACTCCAATCTTCATTCAAGGTATGTTTCCTACCTGTTTTTCAGTTTTAATCTAGTTTCTAGTATAGATTTAGGGTTTTTATTCAAGAAAATTTGGGGGTTTTCTTCATAAACTCAAATAAACCCATGTTCTTGAATGTTTGGTGCTAATAATTTGTTCTAGACACTGATTTGATGTCCATTCACTGTTTAAATGTTGAAATTTGTGTTAGAAAAATTGAAATCAGTGAATGGAACTGATTTTTCAATGTTTACTGTCATGCACGGTCATGCATTTGACTGGCATGGCAGTGCCGATTCAAGAACACAACCAAATTAGTGATTCATAACCACGATCCCGAGACGCAAGGCAGTGCAACAATCTGCACGGTAGTGCAAACATCAATTTTCGGCACTAATCAGTCAGCGATCTCGAAACAGCATGACGGTGCAATTGAAACGCACGAACGTACATGTGCTGAAACGACAACAGAAGCTCGTTAAAACACTTTTCTGGTGGCAGCACTTAAAATCTTTGATTCTGCTCTTATTTTACCGTATTCTTATATGCAGATGAACCACCTCTTTCTCGAATTCGACCAAAACAAATCGAAGGACCGTCCATGTATTAACAAATTGGAAGCCTTATGGAACCGAAGGGGACAAATCGGGGAACCAAGAAGACTAAGTTGGTCAGTCTTGACAGCCCTAAACCAAGAAGATAGACTATCCGACATGATCTCATATCCAATATCTAGGTTGTTGAACATTCGACAACCCGTGTACCTTGAGCTCACACTAGAGTTTTTCGCTGCTTACACTTATGACAAACCGAGAAGCGACAATCCAGATTTCAAACATACACATATGGTACAATTCAGATTGGGTAGGAAATGGCACAAGTGGTTCGTTGCTAATCTCGAAAGAAAGCAAGGAATTTACACTGATGAAGAAATCAATACTGAGCTTTTTACCAACATATACAACTTTAGTAGTGACAAACAAAGGGCCGATTTTTGGGCACAAGTGGCAGATAGGCCACCATATGATGCTAGGAAAGCAAAAGCATCAAGGCTACAAGACCCACTTCTAAGGGTCATTCATCAAGTAATGAGCCACCTGTAGACGCATGGACATTTCTGGAAACTGTCCCACTCCAGATGTACTTTTCTTATGTTCAATAGTTAATGGAGTGCATTTGAACCTTGCTACTAGAATGGTTGAGTTTTATTGAACAGCACGGGAAGGACCACCAGCAGCGAGATCCACAGAGGTGAATATGTGACTCAACTAGCACATTCCCTTGGGATCATGACAGATGAGGTAGTCGATAGTCTTACATTAGTTCATGCAGGAGAGGATGTGGACATAAGGTCTTTGAAAGCAATGGGTTTAGTAGTGGACACGGACAATGGCCCGAGTCTGAGGGGCCTTAATGGAGAAATATGGGATCCACTAGCACCATAGGATGAAGACATCCAAATGGAGCATGAAGAGGAGGTTCATGAGACACAACATGTATTAGGACCACCACCAGACCACGAGCATGAGCAGCACCAACACCACCACCAGTATGATTATCAGAAACAACAGAATTGGCCTCCTGGTATCCCTTCAAATCTAGAGTTCTACCAACAGTTCCAACAAATGCAGGTGACTCAGAACACTATGAGAGAGGAGATGCACGCAGGCTTTTCTTACATCTTCGGAGGGTTACACAACGCCCATCCGACCTACTTCGAAGATCCTCCACAGTTTCCATTTGGAAACCCAGGCGACCACGAGACGGGTTCATCTGGAGCACGCCGCCACGACGATGATGACGAGGAGGATTAGGATGAGGTGGAGCGCACCATTCCGAGACACTGGTGCTTTATCTTAGTTCTATTTTAGTAGTTTATTTTATTTAGGGTTTTTAAAACTTTCTGTCTGTTTTTAAAAATGTTTCAGTAGTGTGTTGGTTTTTGTTTAAATAATGGATTTGGTTTTGTTATCTAACGTTTTAATCAAAAGTATTGTTTGCTGTTTTAGTTAGTGATGTACTTGGCAGGTTTGTAAAGAATGCGCACAGAGTTAAGAAGACTTCTATTCAAAAGTCTATTCATACAAGTCTACTTCAACTATGAGGGAGCACCTTTATCCCTTTTCACATTATTAGTTTAGCTCTTCATAATCGCTTAACTCATACATGTTTCACATTGGGGACAATGTGAAGTTCAAGTATGGGGAGGGGTTTAAAGGTTTAACTTTGTTTGTCCTTGATTGTCCTCATTTTTGTACATATTGTACATGTTTATTTTAGAAAGTAAAACAAAAACGGTCACTTGTGTTCTTTAGAAAGCATCAGATTTGATCAAAACCGACAAGCCAAATTAATGTTGAAAAAGATAACTAAAAGCGTGACAAAACAAAAGAAATACTAGCATATTTATCTTTACATTCATACCCATTCCTTCAGTTTTCGTTAGCATATTTTTGAGCCTTTACTGCTTTCTTGACAATGCTTCATTGTTTTTGCGGAAAATGAGTGAGCTGGATGTCTCATGTAATTTAGAACTTGTCATTTGTATACTTTTCAAGATCATGAATATGTGAAAATTGCATGAATATAATAGAGGCACTTAGGATACCCACTTGTGTTAACCTTTTTCTTTGTTTATATCCCACACCCAACAGTATCCATTAGTTCTCCATGATAAGCCTATTTTCCGTATTTTTCAAATTTTACCCAACTATTTAACCTACTTAACCAAATTTAGCCTTTTCAGTTTTACTCTTTGTTAAAATTCGGCCAAAGCTATTTAGTTGTTAGCACTTAAAAAAACCTGACTGTTGAACTCTCTTTGAGATTATGGAAAAATATTAGAAAGGAGACAATAGAGAGTAGAAGTGTAAAAGGCATAATCTCTGAACACATACACAAGTAGCTTAGCAACGTGTTCAGAAACCTATAAAATAAACCACCGAGTTTTAACCTCTATAGCCACTTTCAAATACCCATTCCATACCCTTAACCATAGCCGATCATTACAACCATCAAAGACCTCTTGATTTATGTTTTTCACATGTTAATTGGTGGAGATTAGATCTTTTGACAAGCTTATGATATTGCATGATTCATCAAATAGGCATCGAGTGTTTTACATATACATTACATGTATGATTTAGAAATATAACCGAGTGTGTGTGAACAATGTGAGAAACATAAAGATTTGCATGCTAACTCAATCGGAAGTAGAATCATTGCTTTTTGGTTATCTTTTCATACATCCGAATAAGCTTGTTTGTTTTAAATATTTGATGATGACTTTTTGGAAAACCAATTTGACCACCAAATAAATAAGTAACTTTGTAAATATTTAGATCTTATTTCGTTGCTTTATTTTAAGTTTGCTTGAGAACAAGCAAAGTTCAAGTGTGGGGATGTTTGATATACGTTAAATTATACATGTTTTTATCCCACAATTTACTTCCATTTTAAGCGTTTTTGACCGAAACTTTGATGTTTAGGTACCAAATCAGGTACTTTTATATTTTCAGGTCTTAAACAATGTGCAAAAGACAAATCTAGTAAAAACGTGGCGAATTAAAGACATTTCTTGTGAAATTGACAAGATTCTGGTGAACTGCCAGATCACGCACGACCATGCGGTCCACATGCACAACCGTGCATGATCTCCGACCCCAGAAGCACTGCCAGTGCAAGTGATAATGCCGTTGATTTCTCGAAACGCATGACCGTGCGAGCTATGTGCACTACCATGCAATACCTGGACCAAACTTTCTGATACAAATCTGATGACACCGCACAACCGTGCGGACTGATGCACGACCATGCCGATCTGATGACCGAGACCAACTTGTCCACTAGTCCACTTCTCTGACCCTAAATGGAAACTGACGTCACCCGACAAGTGTCAATGCACGACCGTGCGGCCAATTGCATGGACGTGCGGATCTGAAAATTCCCTATAAATAGCGGTATTCGCTACTGGTTAAAGGGTTGGGTTTTTCTCCAAGTTTCTGGGCGATTTCAGAGGTCAGAAGCTCTCCTGGTTAGACTGATTCCAAGCCTCAAGATCGAGTGGAAGCTTAACCGATCCAACCCATCAATTCCTTGCTTGTTTATGGTTCGATTCCTTGTTCTTAAACATGTATTCTGATCATTCTTCAAGTATTGAGCTGATGTTAGTTTATGTTTATTGTAGTATTGTGTAATAGTAGTAATGAACTTGTTTCTTGAATAATCTTTAGTTTGTAATCTCATTGGTATGAATCTTTAGTACTTTTTCATGTTTGAATCTTCATGATTCTATGATGAATGTTTCATTGATGTTGGATTCTTGATTATATTTGATTGTCTTGGATAATGAATCTGTGGTTAGTGAAGATTGTTATCAATTCCTTAATTAATCACTTGTTTGTAAACATGTTTACACCATGAAACCGGACCAGGGTATTGGTTTTATACAAGATAAATCTTATTTTAAAGAATGCTTTCTTGCACGTAAGGGTTCTAACGAATTATATGGTGTTGTTACATGTTCTTGACGCGGTTTCTGATCCTTGTGTAGTAGTTTTGGTTGAAAGTGCTAACTTGGTAGATTTGTGTTCAAGACGTGTAATATGAAATAGTTTATTGTATGATCTACTTTAATGCTTGTCTTTGTGGCAGTATTGTGACCATCGGTATTGCTTTCTTTGATAAGCGAGGTTAGGAATCCATACCAGGTAAATACCATATCTTTAAAGATTCGCATGAATAAATATCAATAGCTCGCTAATGAATGATTTTAGGCGGTTAACGTGTGATCATCACGTTAACTTTCCAAAGAATCATAATGTTAGAAATCCAGACCAGGTAACTAACTGTCTTGTAATTAGAAAGTTGATCATTTGCTTTTATGACATATCTGATGTAGATAACATGTTTAGGTTGTTTACGAAACAAGATAATATATACTTTTCATTTTTGGAGTCTATTATGTTTTAAATATAGTTTTAGATAATTTTAGTTAAACACCCATTCACTTATCTTTTTATTCGGTAAATCAATGACAAAGATTTAGTACTCTACTATGCCCGTGTTCCATGGATCGATATCTGGTTCTTACCCATACTTTACTACATGAATGACATGATACACTTGTCCTTTTGTGTGTGTTTTAATGTTCAGGTATAATCATTTTTATAAATATTAAAACAAAGTTCGTGTGGAAATTCACTATAAATATTATGTGTACATAGACATGCACCACGTTTTTGGTGTCGTTGTCGGGGAGCCACGACGAATTTTCAGAACAATCCGAGTCATTCTTTTGCCAGTGTACAAACTGTGAATACTTGTACATTTTTTTATTTATTTGATTTATTATTTACTAACTTGTGGATATTTAATTCTTCGACTAATTCTTCTTTTTCTGTTTAACTAACTAACCTTTCTTTTAATTCATTCTTGTTTAGCAGATTAATTATTCTTTCGTTTATTTACTTAATTCAATAAGAGTTTGGAAAAGCGCCAAATTTTGGCCGCAACTCTCCGAACCATTCATTTATTTATTATTATATATTCAATTAATTATGCACGTGTTTGCAATCGAACTGATTATTTATTCATTTATTTCATTCATGTTTATATTTATATTTATACCTGTTCTAACCCCCTTCCAGGCAATTAACGTTCTTTATATAGACTGTAAAGACATGAATATGTGAATCAACGACATATGAAGAATGATTAGATAAATTTGCCTTCAATATAAAAAACTAGTTATTAAAGTCATTAATACATACCCAATTAAAAAGTTGCCAAAGATTGGAAATCATAAAAGAAAATACATAAAAGATTTGTCTTCACCAAGTGATGTAAGAGTTTAGCCAAGCATGGCCTTTGTTTGACAAAGACTCTTACTATCAATCTTGGATCCTGAGACTACCGCACACACTCTAAAAGATGGAAAATGGATGATGATGGTGGTGGATGATGGTGTTGTAGTGGTGGTAAGTGAGAGAGAAGTGGTTTGCCAAGGGATGGGTTGGAATGAAACCAAGCACCCCTATTCATAGCTAAAAACAGAACGTCCACCAAGGCCCGTGCCCGCCTGGCATAGCCCCGTGGCCATAAATCTATCTCTTCTTCATTAACTGCAGTGTCAGACCTCGTACTAACACGGCCCCGTGTGTCAATGGCACGGGTCGTGACCAATGTACTTGCTGTACTTCTTCAGATTCTGGAAATCCTAGATTTGACCACGCCCTGTGTTGCTTTAGCATGGCCCCGTGTTGAGCTTTGAATTTGTCTTTTGTTGTTGTCTTTTTCTACTGCAGCGAATTCCCACTGGGCATGGCCCGTGCTGGGTGAGCACGGCCCCGTGCCAGAGCTTCTGATTTTGCTATTTCTTTGGTTTGGATGTGGCCGGGGGCTTGGCGAGTTACGTCAATCCTTCTTTATTGTATTGTGTGTTGGTTTTGCTGTTATTTTGCTCCTTTTGTGCATTTAAGCTCTTTTGACCCTGTTAATTAAAAAGGAACAAAGAAACGGGTTTTTTCCAACATTAGTACTAAAAAGGGTTGATTTTACGTTGTATTTGATATAATTTATATGTTGTATTTTAAGCACATCAGCTAGAAATTCTGAAAATCGCATATAATGTTGTTTAAAGTTCTAACCTATATTAGGGTTTTAATTAAAGCATTAATCTACCATTCTACATATTGATGATATAGGATCATGGATCATCTTAAATAAATTGAAAATCAAGATTATCAAGGAATGAATAAGACGATGAATGTTTTACTAAAAGCATGATCGTCTTGTGTTTTACTCCGTTGTTTGTTTCGTGATTACTACAACTAAGGATTATGATCATGGATTAATATTGAGTATAATTTAAAAACAAGATTAAAAGTATTTGGAAACATGTTATTAAGGTTAAACTAAAATATATGAAAAGAAATTTAAAAACGAATGTTTGAAGATATGAAGAACAAAAAACGAATGAAGCAAGGGACTTACTTTATTAGACAATATATGTACCATGTTTATAGTTTAGGGATCTAAATGTATTTATGATTATTACATATATATCCCTATGTAAATCATGAGTTTATTACAATCAATATACAAATTACAATTATTCTGATTACCAAGTTTATCTTGGTATTAGATTTGTGCTATTGATCCCTATCCCTAACACTATTTTCTGTTGACCATACTAATTCCGCCAAAACAATTGTGCCAAAAACAATTGCCGCTCATTCAACAACAGCAGCAGTCGTTGTTTTCTGTTCTATCAGAATAGCAGTGATCTTTAACAACAGTCTTTTTTTAAATCAACACCAGCAACGATTTTCTTTTCCAATCAACAACAACAATCAATTGTCTCTCATTCAACAACAACAACAGTTCGTTTGTTTTATGTACTAACAGAATAGTAGACTTCTTCAACAACATCATTTTTTTTTCAATCAACACCAACAACAATTTTCTTTTATAATCAACAGCAACAACCAATGGCCTTACTTGCTGCCTTCTCTAAAACTGAAAAGACCACACACAACTCACACAAATTTGGATTCACATTGTCTTCAACTAATTATGGTTATTGGAAGACAATGATCCATCTGTTCCTTGTTACAAACAACCTATTTGGCTATGTTGATGGCATGATTCCGTGTCCTCCAGCAACCAACCAACCCTTGACCTCCTCTTCTGACAAAGACAAGGCACCTGAAAACTCTAGTCCTCAGCCGAACCCTAATTATGTTGTCTAGGTATCCAATGATGCCCATATTCACATGTTTATCATGTCAAATGTTTTTTATGCTTATTTTCAACATGTACTGGGTACTACCTCTCGTAACCTTTGGTTGTCTCTTGAGCGTGCTTACGTTCCTCATATATCCTCGAGGGAATACACTATGAAGACCCAACTTTTGAAGCTTGCCATGATAGGTGATGAATCTTCTTCTGCTTACTTGACTTAGGCACAGGAATATGTAGACGCCTTCATCAATATTGGGGAACCGATGAAAGAAAAATATGTAGTTATGTTGGTTATCTTAGGTCTCAGGGAAGACTACAATAACCTGAAGTCCACTCTTCTCACTAGATGATTCCCCATTGCCTTTGTTGAACTCCATGGTCTTCTTGCAAACCACGAGTATATGATCAAGAAATCATCGCCTATTATCTCGCCAGCACATGTGTTTCTGGCCATTCGCAACCGTTACCCACCTGCTTCCCTAGCTACGGGTCAGTCTTCATCTCCCATAGAAGCCCTTTTAACCATCCAACAACTTGCTACACAACTAGGGTTGCAACTCTAATTACCTAGTAAACAACCCTCACAACTACAACAAGCCTATTATGCTAATTGGTCTGGTTACAACTGCACCTGGGGCTCCTATAATCTTTCAGTCATAACACGTGGTTGAGGAAACTACAACAATCACAAGCAAGGAGGTAATCGTACTCAATTTTCTTGGGCTTCTAACCAGAATACTATTTATGGAAAATGCAATAGATGCGATATTGGTCATGTTCCCTCACAGTGTCTGAATCGTGATCATAATACCTTAAGGACAAAACAATATTATGCTAACTTTGCAGATTATCAATCACAAAACTTGATTCAAGGATCCCCAAATTGGCTTCCAGACACTGGTACTAGTTTATATGCTGCTCCATATCTCTCTAGCATTGACAATTCTGAACCATATCATGGTGATAACAATCTCTATGTTGGCAACGATAAGGTTCTACCCATTTTACATATTGGCTCTTCCAAATATTACTCACCATACAAGACTTTTTCCCTTAAAGCATGGTTCATGTTCCTGCACTTAAACAACATCTTCTATATGTTCAACATTTTTGCCATGTCAATAATATATTCTTTGAATTTCAGTCTACCTGTTTTTTATGTGAAGGACAAGTTTACACACATGCTCCTCCTCACTCATCCAAGTAATGGTGGTCTATATTCTTTCAAACTTCCATGTATGGAACTTGTTTTCAAAGTCGCTTTTTCCACCACAAGAGCTTCCCTCACTACCTGGCATCAAAGACTCGAACATCCTCATCCACAACATTGAATTCTATGTTATCTCATTATCATTTACCTTTGCTAAATTAATGTGCTACTTCTGTTTGTGACTCTTCTTTAGTTGGAAAATCATCAAAACTTCATTTATTACCATCTACCAATAAAAGTTCGCACATTTTGGATTTAGTGTTTTGTGATGTGTGGGTCCCCACTCCCATTACTTCGTTTGATTGACATCGCTATTTTTTATTGTGTGCTGATCACTATTCTCTCTTTATGTGGTTTTTCAGTTAAAACTAACATTTGTTGTATGTGATGTTTTTTAACAATTTATTGTTATGATTGAACGACAATTCCAAACAAAACTAAAATCTGTTCATACAGTCTGGGGTGAATTTAGAAACCTTTCTCCCCACTTCCCCTCAATCGACATCATTCATTGGCTCTCATGCCAACATAAGAGTAAACAAAACGATCTTGTTGAGCGACACCATCATCACGTGGTCGAAACCGGTCTTACCTTGCTTACTCAATCCCATGTTCCACAACGGTTCTGGCGCTTTGCCTTCGACATAGCAGTTTACCTCATCGATCGTATGCCATCCAGAACTAACTTAAACATTTCACCCTTTGAACAAATTTTCCATCATCCACCTGACTTCTCATTCTTATGGGTATTCGGGTGTCGTTGCTACCCACGTCTTCGTCCCTACAACAAACATAAAATGGGTTTTCGATCTATTCCATGTGTCTTCCTTGAATATAGTACATCATACCATGGCTACCATGTTTTGACCCTCAATCTCAATGTTTGTATGTTGCTCGACAAGTCCGCTTTCATGAACAATATTTTCCCTACCAAAACCTACTTGTTACAACTCCCACCACTCCCCCCTCAACACAACACAACACAACACAACCTGACCCTTACATTTCCTCCTACCCCACCGAATTCTCACCTCTCCAACCCATACCACAAGCCCAGCCAACCGAACATATTCAATTCTAGGCCAAGCCTCACCACAATCACCCCAAACAACATCCTCGGCCCACACCTCCGAACCTACCCAATCCTCTGTACCCACACCATCTCAGCGCAATCCCGCTGCCACACACACAACTATATGTGACAATTGGCACGAAACTGGTAATTTGCATAGTATTTTAATAATTATTTATTTCCTGCATTTATGTGTTTGCACGTCAACATTATATGCTTACATGTTATGCATTTTAATTCATGCATGTTTCATACATTAATTGTCACATTATACAATAATTTAAGCGTTGCGTCGAAACGATTAAGTAAACTCACCGGTTAGACAAGCTGTGTTAGCACAACATCAGTATACAGTTAAATAATAGATTTAGTACTTAGATGTAGGTCCAACATCAAAGATACATTAAAACCCAAGTGGGTGACAAGGGTTAACATAAACACTTTCCGGAAGCTAAAATAAGCACTAAAAACTGTCCGAAACGCACTTTAAATGCAGAATTTAGCAAAATTCAGCACTTTAACTTTAAAATAACATGCAGAATTAATGATTAAGTATCCATAATAACTTGTAAAGTGTCGGGAATGGAAACCTGTAACAAAAGGTACTTCATACCTTGTAAAATTCACTATTTAGCACTTTAACGAACCGACAACCGAATGATTAACCGGACACTACCCAAAACACCAAAAATAGACTAGAAACATAGTTTTGATGTTTTAAAACTAGTTATGGTGATAAAACACCTTAAGAATCATAAAAACACTTAAACACACTTAACTTCACATTAAACCTTCTAACTTACATTCTAACCTCTAAACTTCCAAAAATTAACATTTTATCCCCCCCCCCCCTTATCTTAATCGGCCCCAAGGAGGCCCCACAACCCTTCTACAATGACCAATACATTGGATGGTCAAAGATCCCAAAACATAGTTACATTTGGTTAATGTTATGTTGGAAGAATATAAAGGAAGACCTATGGTTACTAAACATTATAATAACACATTCAAAATTTCCATTTTTTTCTCTCTTTCTCTCCCTCCAACTCTCGGCCTCAAGAGCACACACCCACATCCATATTTTCCAATCACTTTCAAGAAGATTCAAGGCTATACAAAGGTGTAAGGAGATGATCTAAGAAGGTATCAAGCAAAGGAAGTTGAAGGACCATCACTAGGAGCTATTAACCACCTTGTTTGCATCATATTCATCATCTTCTTTGCCACTTCCCTAGCCACAAGAGCTAGTGGTAAGCTTCTTACACTCATTTTTACTTCATGTTCATGTTATGTATAAGTTACAAAATCTAAGAAGCCAAACTTTAAAAGATGAAGACATGTAAATCTAACATAGTCAAGGTAAAAACAAGTTGTTATGAAGTTGTTTGATGTATGATGTGAAGTTGTTGATGTTGATCTTGTGTTTTTAGTTAAATTTATCATGTGAAGGCTTGTTAGAAGCTTAGATCTAACAAGTTTAAGCATTGATCTTGAAAGATCCATGATGAAACTTGTTGATGAACTTGAAGGTCTTCAAAATGAGTATGAAAATGGTTCTAGAGTATGTTTTTCATGATCTTAAAACCATTAAACTTGTGGATGGTTAACTTTGTAAAATAAAGTTTCAAGAAAGTTTGTCAAAGTTTAACAAGAATGCTTATTTTTGAAAGATCTAAGTATGTAAAGTGTAGATCTAAAAGACTACATATTTTTAAGAAATATTCAAGTTCATCATAGGACTAAACATGATGATTTTAGTGATTTTGCTTGTTAATATGTTGAATCTTGAATTTAGATGATTTAAAGAAAATAAACACATGATTTGAAATTATGGGAAACCTCCATTTTTAGGGGAAACTATGTCAAAATTTTATAAAATTTTGACACCTAGACAAATATAAGTTTTGGTGATACTTTTTCCCCAAAAATTCATCCAAAAAATATTTACTAAGGTTTCCTAATTTCTATACAAAATTACAAGCCAAGAAAATAAGCTTTTCTTCAAGGATAAAATAAAATATAAGTATTTATATTTTTAGGAAAAAATATATATATTTAGTGGTCACAAAACTTATGTGCTAAGTGTATATTATCTATACATCTTTATAAAGCATTTCAGATGTACTGAAATGTAATTTCCTTTAACAATTTTAAGACGCCCAACAACAATCATGGCTTATCTCCCTAACTTTTCATCCATTCTCCCAAATCTGCCCCCATTCAATTTCTCTCAATAATTCCTTCCCATATCCTTCAATGACATCGGCAGTTCAGTGTTCCAAATTGAAGGCCACATTGAATATGAATGAGAATGATATCATCCGTTACGGAGTTTTTTTCTTGATTGAAATCCCCTTCAATAATAAAGATTCATGTGCGACGTTTTTCATTCCACAATTGAATGGTTTTCTGATTTACTGAGGTATGCTTGTATTACAATATAAATTGATAACTTTCCAATATGATTTCTTATTTCTGCTGTAGTCTTTTCTTTTGAAAATGGTAGGTTATTGTATTTTTTTCTTTTATGTTTGCTTTTAATTTTAAGGTTGTTGCTTTTAATGTGTGGTATGTGGTTATATCAGGTTTTGATTTTTGTTATGTTGTTCAAACATGAAAGGTTTGAAGATACACACCAACTGCTCGATGAAATGCTTCAACCAAATTGACTTCTATTTCACATGTTTTTCTTACAAGATAAGTGGGTCTTTGGTAAAAACATTCTCAATGATACTTGTAACTTGAAGAATCCTTTATACTTGTTATCTACCATTATTGTAATCTTCCATTTTTTTTAATCCAACATATATAACTCTAGGCCAGGTCTAAGAGGATATATTTGCAAGAAGAAAGGCAAGTTCAACCTTTTTTTTATTGGTTACTTAAAAAATCAAATGTTATGTATTTCACAGATGTATGAGAACTCAATTCACTTGCTTTTTTACTAAACTGCATAATTCTGCTGAACATGGCTGCTGGATGTCTTCTTCATCTGTAGACACTTTACTGGTTGCGCAATCAAAAATGGTTAATGATGATGGTATTATTCTTGAATCGCTTAAAGATTTATACAATATAGATGCACATCATAGTCTGTGATAAAGGTAAAATCTCATTAAGATATATTAATTTGTATACCATTTCAAGCAATTAAGTCGTGTTTGCGGGTCGGGTTGTTCGGTGGTTTTTGGCTAGGGAAAAGTAACCCAATATCCAACTCAATTAACTATCGGGTTGGTCGGATTTGGGTACTTCGGGTTCAGATTAATTTGGGACTGGTTTTATCGGTTTCGGGTTCGTTATAGTTAACTATTTCTGACCTTTTTCGTACGTTTTTACTTGAAAATAACTAATATGTTAAATATGATACAAAAAACTATTATTACGATAATGATTCAAACAAAAATAGTAAGAACAATTTTATTTGCTGGAAATACCATACAGTCCAAATTGACCCGTTTGTATATGCAGGACATTGGCATGTACAAGACTCAAACTAAGCTACCCTTCAATGCTTTGGAACCATTGCCATGGCAAGAGAGGTAAGACAATAAATCACCAACTTGTATAATCAAAGTTAGTTTTTCTTTTTAAGATGATCAGTTTCAGATGCCACCCCAGAAAAAAAGTCAGTATGGTCAAAAGTTACGTAGGACTGTAAATGATCTGAGCCAGGTTGGGAGCTCTTGGGCAGATTATCTTAACAAGCTGAAATGTCGAGCTCGAGCTCGTCTCGTAAAAAGCTCGAGTCGGTTCATGGCTTGTTTGGCCAACTTGTTGATTTGAAAAAAAATATATAATTTTATATTTTTACACATATTGAAAAAAATAAAAACTAAGATTTTTAAGAAACACATAATGCAGCAATTATAAACAAAAGAATTCATATTTATTTATATATTAAAATTTGTAGTATACTTGTGGGTTATGATTTATACATTTTAAATTTTGAGCTGTAATTAAAACGAGTCAACAAGCTAGCAAAATCAAGCCTAATGAGCAAGCCCACGAGCCAAGCTTACCTTGGCTCGGGCCCGACTCATTTACAAACAAGCCAGTTTGAAACATCCTTTTTAGTGAGCCACGAGCTTTTTGAGCAGCCTTCCCAACATATGAGCTCTCATGTCATCGTTTTGACCGGGTTACATTACATGGAATCCGAAGCTTTAAAAACCGGTTACCTTCAATCACAATTTTGAAACTTTGATGGGTTTTCTAGCTAAAATTAGTTAGTTATCTATAATAGAAATTGGGCCAAGGTTTGTTTAACTTCTTTTCCAACTAGCCTTTTGATTTTGAAACATACCAGCTAGATTTTAGTCATAACATAATTGTTCTCATAACAGTTAAAAATCTTTACAATTTTGTTTATGGATCAACTTTGGAAGTAAGTTAAACATGGGTTGACCTTTTCCGTACGTTTTTACTTGAAATCTATCTGGTATAGATTTTTTAATTGACAATGATAACCTTTTAGCTAAGTTGTTTTGTTTGATCTGTTTAAGATAGTACCAAACCCAATCGACCCATTGATAAGTAAACAGGTTGAAATTGCCACTTTATTTTTTCCGTTGATTAATCTCAATCGATCCTATAAATGTTGTTTATTAGTTGGTACCAGAACTATAGTGGAGCCTCAGGATGTCAAATTTTTGACTTTGGATTTGCATGCATGGACGATCTCGTTGTCTTTTATTTGATATTATGTCATTTGTTTCTTGTATGCAATCACGTAAAGTCAATGGTACAATGTTAACATGGTTTTGTGGTTTCAACTTGCATCCTATATCCAAATATAATTCACTGTTTGAACACCAAGTCTCAAAACAGGTAAAAAAGCTAACCTTTATAGTTTCATAATAGTCTTTTCATGTGTTTGTCAATCTGAACTAAAGTTTTATCACTTTTGTGATGGAGAATTGAGCTGGGGAACGACGTTTGAAGCCCTAAATCCAATTGGGACAGATGAGCGGTTACCTGGGTATGTTAAATTATTTTTTTGAAAAACAAAAGTGGCGCCAATATGCTTGCAACCATCCAGAATGTTTTTTTTTTTTTTTTTTTGAGGTGTTAGAAAAGTACTGATCAGTGTAGAACAATAGTTAATAAGACTTGTGGTGTCAACAAAAAGAGTGTAAGAATTATGAAGATTTACTATGCTTAATGAAGAAAAAACTAATGTTTACTTTACTTAGATTTTGATTTAATTAACTATGCAGCAGCAGGGGTTAATAAAATTATGGTTTTGATTGCAGGTCAAATGGCAACTTCGTCCAGGAACTGGACTTTGAACCTTTCACCGCATCTTTCCCCAGGCCAACCATAACCAACAGTATTAGTAACAGGGTGGAGTTCTTTAGCATGCATCTCTCTGTTGAAATGTCCAATGACAAGGACAGCATAAACCCTCTCCTCGTTTGCTCAAGAATGTTTTGGGCTATTCGGACATCGGTGGTCGAATTGTTTACATTCTCAACCAGGAACCTGGTTTGGAGTGTGAGATGCTCAGGCGGATAAAGGAGCAGGGGCTGGATATTTTGTATGTTCTATGTTTCCTTAATTTTTAGTGTTTTTACTGAATCTTATGGTTATATACTGTTGAATGGGTATTCGTTTATAGGTTTAGTAGTGTGGTTATAGATCTTACTTGGTCATGATATGTAGAGTTCATCGTCACGGTTAACAAGTCCATTAGCTGCTAAACGGTTGATCCCAAGTATCGTCATGGTTACCCTATTATTTAATTCCATATGCCATATCAAATTTCAAATAAGATTTTACATGTGACCTTCAATTTTACATCATCATACAAGGTGCAAATATGATCTTGATTTTCGCATCTGGAACAAAGCTTCTAAACATCGGTTGACATTAAAGCTCAATTTAGGAATTATTGTTATAGTTAAATCAATTTTGAGACTCGTTTGTATCTAAAATATTTGTATAATTGATAGTTTATTTATATATGTTTGTGCTGCAATGTATTCTGTTAGTTTGTTGATTGTTAGGCAAGGCGGTCTACAAGACAGGCAAACAAATTGGTCGCGTAAATGGTCAAAGGACATTAGTTGTTCCATCAATGACCCATTTGAACATGCAATGCAACTAACATAATACGGAAGGATTGATAAACTAATGGAAAACGAGTACAAAGGGGTGTAAATTGTTAGCCCCACCGCAACGCACGGGTTCCCCACTATATGTATTATATGTATTAGTGTATGTTAGGAACTTGAAACTACACTAAATACTCCAAACGAGTATAACTACCAAAATACACATAAAAATACATTAGAAATACTCAAGTATATATGTATTCAAAATTACCCATAAATGGGTATATGGAAAAATACAAAAATATATATTAATATAAATATATATCTTACAAATTTATGGACTTGGACAGTTATTGGACAATTATATATATTTATGGACTTATATATATATATATATATATATATATATATATATAGGTAAAGGATCCTTTACAAAGTCATACTTTTGTAAGAAGTGTGAGAAATAATTTGGTGATGACAAGTGTCCTCTATCTTAATTAATTCAAAAGGGTATATTAGTAATTTACATTTCTTATCAATTAATTGACTTTCAAGATAACTGGAAAAAAAAAACTGTCGTCCTATTTTTTTGCAAGATCCAATTCGATTTTAACCTACGTATCATTTCTTCATCATCTTAATCGCAACCCTCTCCAAGTTGTTCAAGATCTGTTCGAGTTTGTTCCAGTAGTTGCGGTTGTTATTTCTGTAGTTGCCGACTACTATTATTGTTGATGATCCAGTGTGGATCTCAGGTTTTGTTGTATTAGATCCGTCTTGTAGATCTGCAGCTGTTATTAGTTCTGTGTGTTTAAAACACCACACCATGAACAATGTCTACAGATAAAACACCATGACTTGAATCATAGTCATGGTGTTTTAAAATCTGGGAATGTTTTTGTTTTGATAAAACACCACGCCATGAACAATGTCTCCTAATAAAACACCATGACTTGAATCATAGATGTTTAAAACACCACACCATGAACAATGTCTACAAATAAAACACCATGACTTGAATCATAGTCATGGTGTTTTAAAATCTGGGAATGTTTTTGTATTGATAAAACACCACGCCATGAACAATGTCTCCTGATAAAACACCATGACTTGAATCATAGATGTTTTAAAACACCACGCCATGAACAATGTCTCCAGATAAAACACCATGACTTGAATCATAGTAATGGTGTTTTAAAATCTGGGAATGTTTTGTATTTGATAAAACACTACGCCATGAATCTGATTATAGAGCTATTTATGATAAAGTATGAAGAAATTCGCTGATTTTTTGGAGATTGATGACGGCTACCATATAATTCGCTGATCTTTAGGAGATTGATGGGTGGTTTTCAAACGGTTACCATATTTGAAATGTTGGAAAAGTCACTATTGCCCTTCAATTTTTACATAAGGTCCTTCTAATTAAAACACAATTTACATTTTATACCCTATTGATCTCAACCATTAGATCAAATATCCAATGGTTTAAAACACTTCTTACCCTTCTTACATTTTAGACACTTTTTACCATATCCCTACCCTATATATATATATATATATATATATATATATATATATATACCATTACTACAAGAAATGAAAATTATAAAAATCGGACAAGTGACGAAAGTGAACACGCACACACACACACACACACACACACACATATATATATATATATATATATAAAACAAAATATGACAAAATATATACATAACAAGTAAACCTTAAAATGTATTATTTTTAAGAAATATAATTTCAGAAAGTATTAAAAATCAAAAAATTGATTTTTGGTAAGTAATAAAAAATACACAAGTATTTACACTTAAATACAAGTATACAATCCTAATTATACTTACACAAAAATAATATTAGAAATATTATTTGTCAAATTACTTATATCCATTTTGAAAAATAATATAAGTATCTTATATTTGGATAAGTTAAAAATATATTATTTTTAACATATATCGTTTTCAAGTCCTACATATATAAATATATAATTTTTTGTGGAATAAAATATATAATTACAAGTTACAAATACGGAACTATAAATTATGAAACATATACACAAAAACGAATCAAGAACATATACATATAAAACACAACAAACACATTAAACAAAATAGTAACTTGTACTTGGAAGTTTACAAGTTTAGGTGATTAACATACGTAGAATAATATCTTAGTATATATATATATATATATTTAACAAAATATGACAAAATATATACATAACAAGTAAACCTTAAAAATATATTATTTTTAAGAAATATAATTCCCGAAAGTATTAAAAATCAAAGAATTGATTTTTGGTAAGTAATACAAAATACACAAGTATTTACACTTAAATACAAGTATACTTTCCTAAGTATACTTACACAAAAATAATATTAGAAATATTATTTGTCAAATTACTTAAATCTATTTTGAAAAATAATATAAGTATATTATATTTGGATAAGTTAAAAATATATTATTTTTAACATATATCGTTTTCAAATCCTACATATATAAATATATAAATTTTTGTGGAATAAAATATATAATTACAAGTTACAAATACGGAACTATAAATTATGAAACATATACACAAAAACGAATCAAGAACATATACATATAAAACACAACAAACACATTAAACAAAATAGTAAATTGTACTTAGAAGTTTACAAGTTTAGGTGATTAACATACGTAGAATAATATCTTAGTATATATATATATTTAACAAAATATGACAAAATATATACATAACAAGTAAACCTTAAAAATATATTATTTTAAAGAAATATAATTCCCGAAAGTATTAAAAATCAAAGAATTGATTTTTGGTAAGTAATACAAAATACACAAGTATTTACACTTAAATACAAGTATACATTCCTAAGTATACTTACACAAAAATAATATTAGAAATATTATTTGTCAAATTACTTAAATCTATTTTGAAAAATAATATAAGTATATTATATTTGGATAAGTTAAAAATATATTATTTTTAACATATATCGTTTTCAAATCCTACATATATAAATATATAAATTTTTGTGGAATAAAATATATAATTACAAGTTACAAATACGGAACTATAAATTATGAATCATATACACAAAAACGAATCAAGAACATATACATATAAAACACATTAAACAAAATAGTAACTTGTACTTAGAAGTTTACAAGTTTAGGTGATTAACATACATAGAATAATATCTTAGTATATATATATATATTTAAGAAAATATGACAAAATATATACATAACAAGTAAACCTTAAAAATATATTATTTTTAAGAAATATAATTCCGGAAAGTATTAAAAATCAAATAATTGATTTTTGGTAAGTAATACAAAATACACAAGTATTTACACTTAAATACAAGTATACTTTCCTAAGTATACTTACACAAAAATAATATTAGAAATATTATTTGTCAAGTTACTTATATCTATTTTGAAAAATAATATAAGTATATTATATTTGGATAAGTTAAAAATATATTATTTTTAACATATATCGTTTTCAAATCCTACATATATAAATATATAAATTTTTGTGGAATAAAATATATAATTACAAGTTACAAATACGGAACTATAAATTATGAAACATATACACAAAAACGAATCAAGAACATATACATATAAAACACAACAAACACATTAAACAAAATAGTAACTTGTACTTAGAAGTTTACAAGTTTAGGTGATTAACATACATAGAATAATATCTTAGTATATATATATATATTTAACAAAATATGACAAAATATATACATAACAAGTAAACCTTAAAAATATATTATTTTTAAGAAATATAATTCCGGAAAGTATTAAAAATCAAAGAATTGATTTTTGGTAAGTAATACAACATACACAAGTATTTACACTTAAATACAAGTATACATTCCTAAGTATACTTACACAAAAATAATATTAGAAATATTATTTGTCAAATTACTTATATCTATTTTGAAAAATAATATAAGTATCTTATATTTGGATAAGTTAAAAATATATTATTTTTAACATATATCGTTTTCAAATCCTACATATAAAAATATATAAATTTTGTGGAATAAAATATATAATTACAAGTTACAAATACGGAACTATAAATTACGAAACATATACACAAAAACGAATCAAGAACATATACATATAAAACACAACAGACACATTAAACTAAATAGTAACTTGTACTTAGAAGTTTAAAAGTTTAGGTGATTAACATACGTAGAATAATATCTTAGTTCTTGATTCCTTAATTTGTACTTCTAATGGGTGAATTTGTGCCCATGAAAAACACACTAAACATAGTGTCCTAATGAGTATCTAGACAAAGATGTATTTTTTTATATTTTTAGACTTATAGATTTCCCGAATCCTTTCCATCAACGAATCCATAAGCTCATACACCTTTGTTTATCTTTTTAGGATAACCTCGGTGTTCCATCCTTCCAAACAAACAAGACTCACTTTGTGGATAACATTTGAAAACCGTGAGTATACTTGACCCTCTTTCATTTTAAACCACTTTTGGGCATAACATGTATAATCTATCAAAATTCACAAGACACACACAATCAGTCTTATGCAAACACTCAATCCATTGAAAATATGCTACTTGTTATACTTGGCATTTATACATGCTAGAATGCATTCATACAAACTACTTGTTATTAACTCCGCGAGCCTATCTTAACATGTATAGCGTTATAAGAGTAGTACACCGCCCGTTTTGGGGTCATTGTTAAGTATTCTATTATAATGGTCTTGTTCATTTGTTAACGAGATTACTCTAGTGGACACTTTGGTTTGATACTTAGGTTATGCATGCTAGTATGATTGTTAAAATTAGTATAAAAATTGCCATGTTTGGATTTGAGACTTTTATCATATATGCTATGTAGACCAAACTTGTATGCTCATCGACCTATTTTGTGTTGACGAATACTTTAATACATGTTGCAGGAAACTGATGATGAAATCTTGAGAAAACTATTAGGGTGGACTAGAAACACACCAAATATTTTTCGCTTATATATTTCTTTATGTTTAGTCATGATTAGATCAAAGCTGTTGTACTTTCTCTTTCAAAACAAAGTATTTCTTTTAAGTATGAAATGAAATGAAATACGGTTTATTAAAGTTATTGTCATTTTATGTCACACCCCCAAAATCCACAAGCGGAGTATCACCGCAGGAGGCATGACTGACCGGGATCCAGCCACCAATCATATTGAACAATGTAATTTAAATAAATGAAAGTCCAATCCACACAATATAATTGGTGATCAAACAAGTTAATCCAATTCAAGTCATCAGCGGAAGCAATAAAGTTTAAAACCAAAAACCAAAGTATAAGTTTAAAAGTTCAATGTTTATCATGGAACTCATCAGTCCATGTACCACAACGACTTCCGCTCCCCTGCAAGCTCCAGCTATCATCTAACGACCTGCAAGGCATGTAACAACGAGTCAACAACAAAGTTGAGCGAGTTCACAGTTGGTTATCCAATTTATAGTTGTTTCAAAACCACGAGTTCATTAAAAAACCATGAGTTATCCAATTCATTGTTTCCCAAAACATAACCAGTGGGGGCTACCCCATGTAACCACTAGACCGTTACCATATCGACAACTGACTAAGAAAGTTGTGCCCTACATCAACGCCTATCATCATTGACTAAGTGCCCAGATCCATTAGTCCACGCCCGTCCTCCCGGCACAGTGTGTTGGTGCAGTTGTCTGTCAACTTCATCTTCGTTCGAATCTTAGATTAAGATACTTTGGAGAGAGCTTGAAGACTGATCAAGACTGAAGATGTTCTGAAGGCATACCGAAGACTCGTCAACATCCGAGGGGGAGTTTGTTGATGCATACGTCTGTCGACTTCGTCTTGTATCGAGTCGTGTAATAGAATAGATGAAACAAGTCACACAGTTCGAGATTTACAGGACTCAGAGGTGAACAAGCCAGTTCAAACGAAGTGGCCAGTTCAAACGAACTGGACCAGTTCGTACGAACTGGAGATGCTTGTTCAAATGAACTGGATTTAGTATAAATAGTGGACTTGTTGTTTTCATTTGTAACTTTTGGATTCCGGTAGCGAAGCTCTGCCGAAGTGTCTCCAGCCTTGTAAACGTTGTGAAATCTATACAAGAGATAATTTATAGTGAATATCAAGCTAAACGAAGATCTAATCTCTGAATTCCGCCTTTTATTAGATCGAGAACTCTTCTGATCGACTCGTATAGGTCGTTTTTCGATCCTACAAGTGGTATCAGAGCTCAGGAGGAAGAGTTCTTACCTTTCAGCTCGTTTTCACGGAGAAATTCTGATTTCTACTCTATTCTTTCACATTTTTTTAAAAATTTTTTGAGATTCATCGATTAATATGGTCTGATTTTGACATATATCACCTAAAATTGTGTTTTAATCAATCGGTTAACCAAATACATGGTAAAATCGACCTAAAATTGATCAATTTTATCAAAAATCAACCAGTTCGTTTGAAACCGGATCCAATTCGTATGAACAGAAACTTTGAACTCAGATCTACGACGATTTAGTGGACGATTTTGAACTATATACACTTCATTGCAATCGGAATTGGTTGTAGAACAATCCTACGGTTTCAATTTCATCAAAAATCGGAGTTTAAATGCATCAGAACCCCGGGTTGTATGTAGTTTGTTCGTCAGTTCGTTTGGATAGTTCAGTTCGTTTAAGTGACCTAGTTCGTTTGAAGAGTTCAACTGAAACAAAATGACCTAGTTCGTTTGAAAGGTTATACGAAGTGAACTTGATTGTTTGATACCAGTTCGTTTGAACCAGTCCGTCTGAACTAACTCGTTTGAACCATCAGTTCATTTGAGAGTTCAGTTCATACGAAGTGAATTTAAACCTCATGTTCGCGTAAAATCCAGTTCGTTTGGATTTCGTCAGTTCGTTTGAGATAATTGACCAGGTCATACGAAGGGACCAGCTTATCAGTTCGTTTAAAGTTGAACTCTAGTTCACACCAATATCTCACTTCGTATCAGAATTCCAGTTCATATCAGTTCAGACGAACTGAGTTTTGCACCCCTGTTCGCATCAGAGGGTCCACTTCGCATAAAAGTCCACTACGCACCAAATTGCAGTTCGCATCAGTTTCCTGGTCGTTTGAAGTTCAGAAAACATGGATTTTGAAGAATTGTTGGCATATGTGCATTATGAATCTCAGCTGTATATTCCAATAAAGCAAGAAGAAAGAATAGTCTCAGCAAAAGAAACTTCGGAAAAAGTTCCGGTTTTTAATCATTCGTCTGATGAAGAGAGTGACAATTATGAAGAAGAAATCCGAGAACTTGAATATCTTAAACAACAACTTCCATCTGTATCTCGTAATGGAAAGTTATTTTATGCAGATAAAATTGAAAAGTTAAAAGAAAAACAAGTTGCAAAAAGGAAGAATCAAAAGGCAGCAACTGTTAACGAAGAGATCAAATCTGAGAAAGATGTAAAAACAACAACAGCTGAAGAACAAATCAAATCTAGTGAGAAAAAGCAGGTTGAACAAATTCCAGTTGTCAAAATTAAGAGAGAAGAATCTGAAAAACATGTATCTGTGAATCCTGAACCAGAGTTAAAGAAAGAGGTTGCAGAAGACGCACCTATCTTTGATCATTCATCAGAAGAAGAGAGTAAGGATGAAAGTGTTCATGAGGAGAAGAAACAAGTTGAAAACATTTCAGCTTTGAAGGTTGAGACAAAAGCTGATGAGAAACAGATTCCTGGGAAATGCTTAAACTGTGAAAAATCTGAGTCAGACAATGCCAAACTCTTGAAGAATGTAGAGAGTTTGACATTGGAAAACAAAATTTTGAAGGAAAATGAAAAGGTTTTTGAAGATAAAATAAAAAGTTTTGAAAATGAAAAATTAAAGATTGAAAAAGAATTTCAAAGTCAAATAAAGATTCTTGAAGATGAGAAATCTATTTTTAGCAAGAATAACATTGAAAAACAAATTACAATAAATTCTCATCTTGAAAAAATCATTCGACTTGAAAAAGAAGCAGAATGTGCTCAAAATAAGTTCAAGGAATGGGAAGAAAAATTGAAAGTGTTTGTAAATACTTCATCAATTCCCTGTCCAAAGCCAATAAATGTTGTTCCAATAAGTGACAATGTCACAAAGTATGACAAAGTCATAGTTGAAGATTGTGATGAGAAATCTGATGATGAAAATGAAAAACTTAAGAAAAAGAAATTATTTTTGAAATTAAAAGAAAAGTTTCAAGAAACTGGTTTGAAATCTACTGAAACAGGTGAATGTTCAACACAGAAACCTGTGAAGAAGAATGCAAAACAGAAACAAAAAGTAAAAATTTCAAAATATTTTCAAAAATAAAATAAAAGCTCATCAGATCAATCATCCAATCGCAATAAAAAATCACAAAAAATGAAAAATCAAAACTAAAAAATTGTTGGTAATAAGTGGTACAGGTTTGACCACAGTGCTTCAAAGCCAAATCCAGCTTTCAGGAGGAGTGATGATTACCACAAAGCCAAACAGTGCTATGATCTGAATGTTTGGACTGAAAGTGGTGATTGGTACGATAACAGAGTGTGTTACACTTGTGGTGTGAGAGGACACATTGCTGTTAACTGCCAGATTCGGAGTTATGAGACGAGAAGATGCTTTGAATGCAATATCAAAGGACACATTGCCAGAGATTGCCCAATGAGATCAAAGGGAATATCGAGGGCTGATTCTGAGAAATTGGCAAAGAAACCAGTCAATGTCAAGCCCAAAGAACAGAAAGTTCATGAACAGAAAGTGAAGCTTTCGTAGGGGCAGAAAGACAGACTGAGGAAGAAGAGAAAGAAAGCGAAAGAGTATCTCGAAAGGATTTTGTCCTCGGATACAACTGGTAAAACAGATAAAAGTTCTGATAAATCGTCTTGCTCGCCAAAGAATGACAAATCAAGCAAAACAGATTCATCAGATACAAATCTGAGGACGAAAGAGAGAAAGATGAAAAAGAAAGTTGCTGGTGATGAATTTGTTTCTCTGGAAACAAAGGAGCCAGTTGTTGCCAATGAATCTGACTCTTCAAAGTCAGACAAGTCAAGTTCAGGCAATGAATCTGGTGTGGTAAAGCCAGAAGAGCCGTGTGTTGAGGTAAAAGTTGAGAATTCTGGTCTAACAATGGTTGATGTAAATTTTCCACCATTGTTGAACAAGAATTCAAAATCACCCAAGGACCGTCAGGCTTGGGTGAATTTGTTTAAATGAAAAACCTGACTTGCCAGAGCTCCCAGGTTGGTAAGAGTGGAGCAGGAATCGGCACATTTCTTGAGAAATTCACTTTTGTGATATTTCGACTTAAAAGTGGTAAATCAGGGACATTAAGTTGTACTTGATTTTCTACAAGTGATGTTTGTGGATTGATCTTAAAAATGTTAGTTTTTACAAGAGGTTGAAGAAAACAAGGTGATGAATGATCCCCATGTTTGAGAAATGACTCACAAAACTTATTTTCCAGAAAAACCATTTTGATTAAAACAAACTTAAGTGTTTTGAAATCACTATCGGAAAATGTTTTGTTGTCAAGGGGAGTTCTGATTGTTTAAGCCAAGTGAATGAGAATTGAAGTAATTCTTATCATGTTGTCAGTTTACCTTGTACAGTTGGTTTTCAAATTTTCCCAGAAAATCAAAATTGAGACATATTTTGATTTTAGGGGGAGTAATTTTTTTTAAAAAAAAATAGAAAATTTGAAAAGTCAAAAACATTGAAAAATGCAAAAAAATGATTTTTGTTGTGAAAAAGAGGAAATGATAGTAGATCAGTTGGACTGTCACAACATGCTAAAGAATTGAAAAGATAAAATGTGATAAACGGTCTCACTAAAGATGTGACGATAGGCTCAGCTAGACTAGTAGATTTGCGATAACGATACAAACATAAAGCAAAAAGCCTAATTCTAGTGGGAAACACGGTTGAAAGCATAGTACTTAGTTTTTGTCTTTCTTGACTGTGTGCCTACTCAGTATTCGCTGATTGTTGAAAGACATAAAACTGGTTAAGTTTGTGAACTTTCACAACTTTGCTAAAAAGTCGCTGTGATTGTGCATTTCATTTTGCAAAGATTTAAACTTGTTTTATTTCTTTATTTTTGTTTAAGCATTGGACATCCTCTGCGTATACGTGAGTATCGACCTGGATGTTATTGCCTAAACGTTCTGCTTTATTTTCTTTGGTGTTTCGTTTAAGCTTTGGATCACCTCTGCGTATACGTGAGTATCGACCTGGTGGTTAAAGCCTAAACAACTTCAACTTGTTTTATTTTTCTTATTTTGTTTAAACATTGGACTTTCTCTGCGTATACGGAAATATCGATCTGATGGTTAATGTTTAAACATTCTGCTTTGTTTTTGCACAAATCACAGTTGATAAAAGTTTAAAGGCATTACTTGAGTCAGTGTATTGCATGATGAGGGGATATGCTGAGATCGTGGGGTCCATACGAACTTAGTGCAAAATTAATATACCTTAACGTATCGGTAAGCATTTCGAAAGTTTTTAGATTGAGTTTAAGTGGACAACAATATCGTCAATCTATGTGAATCATTTAGAAGTGAAAATGTTTAAAGCTTAACGGTGTTAGTGATTGGTCACATAAACCGATATGATCCTCTTACACAAGCTCACAAAAATAGTGTCTGTAAATATGTCTTTATTACATTCCTTTGTTATTAATAATCCAAAAAGATTTTAGTGTGTTTTAGCATAAATTTTGAACAATACAAAAAGATTTTCGACAATTGATGTTGGAGAGCTGATATTCAAAATTTCAAGTGCTGAACATGATGAACAGGGTTGGGTTTGAGTGCTGAATTGAAAAATTTTGAATTAAGAAAGAAGTTGAGAGTAGTTAATCAGGGTCATTAATTTGAACTTGGTGTAACTATTACTAGTAAGTTTTTCTTATTGATTTAAGTAAAAACTTATGTTTTGGTGAGAAGTGTGTAGGAGATGTGCTGAACAAGAGTTAAAGCCAGGAATTAATCTCAAGGTGATAGCTAATTCCAGACAGCGATCCCAGCATGATGAAAGGGGGAGTCTGACAAGGTTAGAGCCAAAGAGAAGATCCTGGTACATGCTAAGAAAGAAAGGAGACCGATCAAGATTGAAGAGTCATTATGTTGAAGACTCTCACTGAAGATTTCGTCAACATTCAAGGGGGAGTCTGTTGGTGCAGTTGTCTGTCGACTTCATCTTCTTTCGAGTCTTAGATTAAGATACTTTGGAGAGAGCTTGAAGACTGATCAAGACTGAAGATGTTCTGAAGGCATACCGAAGACTCGTCAACATCCGAGGGGGAGTCTGTTGATGCATACGTCTGTCAACTTCGTCTTGTATCGAGTCGTGTAATAGAATAGATGAAACAAGTCACACAGTTCAAGATTTACAGGATTCAGAGGTGAACAAGCCAGTTCAAACGAAGTGGCCAGTTCAAACGAACTGGACCAGTTCGTACGAACTGGAGATGCTTGTTCAAACGAACTGGATTTAGTATAAATAGTGGACTTGTTGTTTTCATTTGTAACTTTTGGATTCCGGTAGCGAAGCTCTGCCGAAGTGTCTCCAGCCTTGTAAATGTTGTGAAATCTATACAAGAGACAATTTATAGTGAATATCAAGCTGAACGAAGATCTAATCTCTGAATTCCGCCTTTGATTAGATCAAGAACTCTTTTGATCGACTCGTATAGGTCGTTTTCCGATCCTACACGGTGTGAGGCTTGTCAACCCTAATAGTGCTATTAACTAATGACCTGCTAGCCATTGGCCCTGCGATTAAGTCGATATAAAAATGAGGGACTTAATGATAGAGTTTTGTCTAGTAAGTTATAGGTTGTCGTCCTTCCAACTGAGGACGGAGGTACGTAATCTATCCAAGGAGACTATGCAGGTTAATGATGCCATCCTTCTCAACGAGGATGGAGGTACATATTCTGTTAAAGGTGAATATGTAGGTTTCGTTTTAGCTTCTTAACCCATTCCCAAACCACATGGAATCCCATGCCTTATAAAAAGTGTGAACTCACCTTGGTTTGTTCGGTTTGTTAATCTACTTATTCACAGTTAATCAGTCAAGGCCTATAGCATGCATACGTACGTAATCAGTTTGCATTCACCAAGTTCGCACGTAAATACAAATCACAGTGGGTACTCAATCAGTGATCACCAGATAGCACATAGCAGTTACACAACTTGTTTAAATTCACACTTCACATGTATGTCTAGCAACAGTGCTTAATAGTCAAATATGCTAATCAAAACTGAATCATGTTTCCTCATTCATATATTCAACAGGCACAGGTCAGCATATAATCGTACACCATTACACTTGCATCAAACTACATTCTGTTTGTGAGGTTCTGACCTACGGCGAAACCCCTAGGCGACGAAACCCCACATGTGTCGTCGACCTGGTAGTGACGAAACTCCCCATGTTTTGTCGACATTGAAGTGACGAAACTCCCCATGTTTCGTCGACATGCAAGGTGGCGAAACCTCACAGGTTTCGTCATATTCACTGATAACAGTACACACCGAAACCCTATTTACAATCTAACAGTCAAGCGGTTAACATCAATCATTCAATCCTAGCCACGAATGATAGATTACTAGATCATTGACATATTCATAACTGTAACACCTAATCATTTAACATTCATAATCAAGTGATACATGATATACAAACATCAAACATAAACATGAGCAGTGGACATAAGCAAAAACAACCACAACATCAGATCAAGCCCAATAGATTAACAACAGACATCAACCCTAACTACTAACAATTTCATCATTTAATCATCACATAATAGATTATCAGATCCATCATTCACAAGTATCATTCTAATCAACGATTGAATCCCGACATACATAACCATTGTAACAATCTAATCATTCACAGTCTCCTAGATCATCGATCATCATAAGCCATGAAACCCTATCTAGAAATCATTGGACAGTAGCAAAGCAAAGTATTCTACCATGGCATCATGCAACCTAATGTGATAGAAAGTTGAATCAGTCAATTGGTATTTACACACTAACCGGTTACAAGTTGAATTAGCAAGAATTCTAGAGAGATGATAGTTGTCGTCGGGTGCCAAAGAGAGAAATAGAGTCTAGGGTTTCGTGTATTGTGGCGTGTGCAATATATAATGTAACTGCTGAATTAATTGGGCTATACTTGGGCCGAAGCCCATTTTGGCGAAACTCCCTAGTTTCGTCGTGGAGCACATGACGAAACCTCTAGGTTTCGTCGAGTGATAGTTGTGGCGAAACTTCCTATGTTTCGTCGTGGTGTGTGTGTGTGGTGTGTAGCTCACCATGTTTCATCGATTGTGGAATTGTAATCTCACACAGTTAATAAATTTCTATCACTTATCAATCAAACAGTGACACAATATCTCAAGCATAATCAAACATGTACAAATACAAAGCAAACAAGTTATGCAAACACAATTGTGAACAAATAACGTGTAGAGGAAAGACCTTGGAAACTCGGGTTGTCACATTTTAGTACGTTGTGATGTTTTGAGCAAGCTCGTTCGTCTCACTCCGATGTTTCCACCATTGGTTGAGGTGTGACACTAGAGCTCCTAGAGAGGCTTTATTCAGTGAACAGTTTCAGACCCAGACACTGCAACAAGTTCGAACCCAGACACTCCGATATTTCCACCATTGGTTAGGGTGTGACACTAGAGCTCCTAGAAAGGCATTGTTCAGTGCACAGTGCACAGATAATGGGTTTGGATAAATCGCCGAACCGAAAGAATGTTTGGGAAGTAACAAGTTCGGACCCAGACACTGCAACAAAGTGCACATGGGTAAAGTGCACAGTTCAGTGCGCAATGCACATGTTACACCCCTACCCGCATCGGATTAGGTGATTGGAGCAAGATGATTGCTCATAGCTCATGATAACTAATTAAAAGTTAAATATTATTAATAATCAAATTAAAAAAATGTCACAAAACAAATAACAATTCAAATAATCCATCAAACCAAAACATGACATAAAATAATCCAGTTTATTCTCTAAGGCGTCATCCTAACGTGTCATCATCAACTCTTCAAACTTGTTCACATGTATCATGTGTAAATTTTTTTTTGGGTTAGCATAAGTTGGTGAGTAAATCTATTGTTTAAATAAAAATGCTTTGTTTATTTGTTTAAAAATGTTAACATGCGATTCAATGGTAATTAAATGATAAACATAATAATACAAAGAATTAAATCAAACATAACCAAACAACCAACATGATGATGTGAAACTACGGTAAATATGATAAATGTGATAAACATAATAAAGCGAAAAATGTGAGACTGAAATCCTTCGACGAGCGAATCTAAATGGGGTGGCGATACTAGGCTACAACCTTTGGTCGTGATGAACCAAGTCAACTGATGGATCCATGTGAATAATGATTAGCGATACTGATTAGTCATAATGCTTAGGGATACAAATAATAAACAAATCATAACTACCACGTAGTTACACATTGAACTTTGCATGTATGTAAAAAGGCGCCTGTTAAAGAAATAGGTCTATCTAACGGCAAGATTCTCGGTTGAGGAAATAAGAGTGGCTGTGTGGGGATGTGGTAGTGAAAAGGCATCGGGACAGGATGGGTTTACCTTCTAGTTCATTAAAAGATTTTAGCCAAAGCTCGAAAAATGCTTTGTTGATTTAATGTGTAACTTTTGTGATTCGGGTAAGTTAAATTTTGGGTGTAACGCGTCATTCTTTTCCCTCATTCCAAAGAAGGTGGACCCACAATGTATTTTGGATTATAGACCTATATCTTTAATTGGGTTGTGTATAAGGTGGTGGCAAAAGTTTTGGCAAACTGGATTAAAGGGATTATCAATTCGTTAACATCGTCAACTTAATTGACTTTGTGGAAAAAATAAATATTGTTGATGGCCCTCTCATTGTTAGCGAAGTCTTATCCTGGAGAAGAAGTCTAAGCTGGAGGTGATGATTCTAAAGGTAGACTTTGATAAAGCCTACGACTCAGTTAATTGGTCCATTTTGTTATATAACCTAAAGAGAATGGGGTTCCCAAATCGTAAGAGGAGTTGGATTGAGTCATGTCTCAAGACGAGTAAAACATCCGTTCTTATTAATGGTTCACCAACTAAGGAGTTTCCTCTCAAACGTGGCCTTCGACAAGGGGGTCCGCTATCCCCTTTTCTTTTTATTTTGGCTTTAGAGATCCTTTATGTATTCATGAAAAAGGTTGTTAGGGTAGGTCTCGTTGAAGGTTTATCACTTCTTAATGAGTATCATGTGCTAACTCATCTTAGTTATGTTGATGATGTCCTCTTTTTGGGAGCATGGTCGAAGAAAAATGTAGTAAATTTAAAAAGGATTCTACGAGTTCTCCATCTTGTTTCAAGCCTAAAAGTAAATGTAACAAAGTGCAGTCTAATAGGGGTGGGTGTGAGAGAAGAGGAAGTGGAGGTGATGGCAAATCGATTTAGCTGTGAACCAGGTTCTTGCCTTTTACTTTTCTCAGAATTTAAATAGCTGAAAATATGAAGTGAATAAACCTTGGAGACTAGCTATAGATAAGTTCACCAAAAAGCTCTCGAGTTGAAAGGCAAAGAATTTATCGATGAGTTGGAGGATCACTCTTGCAAAGTTCGTACCAGGGAACCTTCTGTCTTATTTCATGTCTATTTTTAAAGCTCATGTTAAAGTAGTAAAGACTTTGGAGGGGATTCGTAGAGTGTTTTTCTCGGGAAAAGTGGGGAGTAGAAGTAAAATGAGATGGGTGGCATGGAGTAAGATTCAAGCTCCAAAAAAGTTGGGTGGACTCAACCTTGGTGAGATTAGGAGTCTAAATTGGGCCTTTCTTTGCAAGTGGAAATGATGATTTAACACTTTTTTGGACCAGCTTTGGGCATTAGTTATCAAGGCTTTACATGGGGATATTAGATTTGGGCAGCAGGTTCTTTGTAATTCTAGAATCGCAGGTGTCTAGAGGGATATTTTGGCGGCTGAAAAAGATCTAGGGAAGGCAGGTATTAACGGGTAGGAACCGCAATTAGTGGCTGGATTTTTTAGTTCTGAAAAAGAATTTTCGGTGTCAAACTTTTAGGTTGTGGGTGGCTGAAAAATTGGAGAAAAGGTGCAGGTGGGGGGTTTTAGGTGGAATACTTGGGTCCCTAGAAAGGTGGTGTATTTTGCAAGGAGATTGATGCAAAATAGTATACCGGTGAAGGATGCGGTTGCATATAGGGTAGTGTATGTCGGAGACACTTGCTGCAATTTATGTGGGCGGGATACAGAGTATGTCAAACATCTGGTGAGTTCTTGTGTGATCACTCGAGCTATCTGGTGGAATATAGAAGTTTGGTTGAAGCTTCAGGTTTCTATGTAGGCGGTTAAATTTGAAGATCGACTTGAATGGATTAGTAAGGTGAAAGGTTAAAAAATTTGGAAGAAAGTTATGCAGGCAGCGATTTATACTACCGTGTGGAAGATTTGGAAGGCGGGGAATGATTCTATATTTAACGACATCCCACTCGTGGTTACAAGGGTCGTCGAAAGGGTTAAAGAGGATTCTTATCTTTGGTTAAAATGTAGGTCTTCGATGGATAGTCTTGATTGGGAGAGGTGGCAAAAGCTTAATGTGCGTGAGGTAATTTGTAATTTCATTTTTTTGTTGGGACTTCCAGCCGCTGGCTAGCCCCCGCCTTACTATTTTAATAATATAAAAATAGTCGTCGTTCGAAAAAAAAATGTGTGTGAAAAATAAAATATTTGAAGTAAATCAGTTAATGCGATAAATGACACATAATACACCCCAAAACATTGAAATTATAAAAAAAAGAAATTAGGAAAATCTACTCACGGTTTCTGTATTTTGATTCTTTAAGATAACGTACGAACAATGAGAAAACTCCAAGAAACGAAACTACCTTAAAAATATAATATACAAAAATACTAAAAACCACAATAACACATAACAAAACTACAACCGATGATTTGGGGATTTTTATGAAAACTAAAATATATTTATTAATTTTTGACACCCAACATAAATTAATTAATTATATTATTCGTAAGGTACGTATTGTGTCACCATGGTTTCCTAGATCTCTAAAGATCCAAATGAGATCAAGATCTGCATCACTTGGAAGGTTAGGAGCTTTTCCGACAAAATACCATTGCAAATATTATATAAAAATAATTAAGGTGAGGGTTTATAAAGGATAAATATTAGTCCATAATTTCATCAAATCTTTTTATTATTAAAATAAATCAAGAGATGAAATTTATATCGAAAAGTTTCATATGGTATATATTTTTCTGGAAAATTCGGTTTAATATTTATAAACTTTATTTTTAATAGTTATCATATCTTTTATATATATTAATGTAATTATAACATGATTAAAATATATAAAATAAATCCATAACATGACTAAAAATTCTAAAAAATTAAGCCAAGTATGCTAACATGATTCTAGTCAGTATTCTATATTCAATTTACTCAAAATATAATTTTAATCAAAAACCCCAAATCTATTTTAGACGAATTTGTTATAAAAGTCTTGTGTAATTTTATAACTTTAATGGATATTTCATTTTTAAATATAATTTAGTAACTATATAATGTATTTAGACGTTATATCAATCTATATATATATAAGTGTTACGATTAGTTAGAATATGTTAGGACGACAGATCCTTGCAAAAACAATGAAAATTCGTGGTTTGAAGAAAAAAGTTGTAACAACCCTCAATAAAAAGACCCTACACACTCTAAAATACATCACGTATGTGAAAAACGGACCCAAGATACCTTTATTTCATTAAATAACAAATAAAAACAAAAATAATAGTCTGTCGCGGGGCGCGACAGACTCCTCTTAATCTGTCGCGGGGCGCGACCGAGCAACAAGGGGCGAAACCAGGTGATGCCACGTGACATGACACGCGTCGAAACCACCGATGACTCAGCAAACCCTACTGATCGCCTTTATGGTCTCGCGGGCCGCGAAGCCCTGTCTTAACTCTTTCGCGAGGCGCGAGAGCCCCATTTCCAGCCCTATAAATGAGGAGTTCGAGCTTCAGTTGAAATCGTTCAATTCTTTTCTTTCTCTTAGCCTATATTATAGCAAAGTAATAGCTCGGAATTATACTCCTAAAACCCGAAACTCTGCCCGTTATTAGGGTAATAACACTAATCACCGGTACGATACTTTATCCGATCGATTGAAACCAATCCAATGGATGTTTAAGTGCTGCCAAAACCTGGCTATACTTTGTCATTCGTTGTGGGTTTTTGATCTCGTTATTATCGTTAAAGTTGAGTTGGGTTAATACGCTAATACGAGTTCCATTAGAATTAGAACTCATACTCAGGGAGCTGTTTAACTAGAATACTTAGCAATTAAGTAAACTTAATAGTTAAGTAAAACTTAGCAATTAAGAAACTTAATAGATAAGTAAACTTAACAGCTAAGTAAGATTAATTAATCAATTAAGTAAGATTAATTAAGCTAAGTAAGATTAATTAACTAAGTACATTAAACACCTAAATAGATATACATGAAAATAGATATATATGAGGAAGGTGCAAGGAAGGTGTAAGAGGATATATATGTGGGTAGGAAGCTTCCTAGAAAATATATAGGTAACTTCCTAGAAAAGGTATATGTAATTTCCTAGAAAGTACAAAGGAAACTTCCTAGAAATTTCATACTCCTTACCTATAAATAGGAGCCTAGGATTTCATTATTCTTTGCTCATTTCTTCTATTCTTCTCTCTATACGTTGGTGTTCTAACCAATAATCACCGATACGATATTATTTCCGATTGATTCGGGAACCAACTAATGAAAGCCAAAGTGGTGTCTAAATAAGACTATACTTTGTGAATTTCGTTAAGGTTCTGATCTCGTGATCATCGTTAGGTTTGATATGGTTTTACACTAATACGTATTCCACTCTGTTAAACTATATGTTTAACTATCAGCAAACTCCGATCCATAAACTTACTATCAAACAAGATATTTAATCAGCAGAAGATTCAGAACTATAAAGTAAAGGCTTAGTTATCAGAAGGCGTAGAATCAAGAAGCTTGTTAAATCAAGACTTCATGCTTATAATGTGAGTCACTCTATTTTCATCAAAATTACTTTGCAAAAACCTTAAATGTTTTCCAGTTATAATTACAGGGATTAAGTCTTTGTTATCTTAAATTACTGACAGTAAGTGGGGTTTTGTATACATTACTGCAGTATTATCACTTTTAGGTGAACGGACCTAAATAGTGATGCACGTCACTTTTGGGTGAACGGACCCAATAGTGATATGACCACAGTCACAGATCCGGTCGAGTGACAACTGAATCAGCTAATTATAAGATAGGGGCAATTGTAATCGCTCTTAATACAATAAATTATAACAATGTGTCTTTTGTACAAACTAAATGGACTCACCAGTATTTCCTGCTGACCAAATGTTTTTAAAACGCGTTCAGGTGAATACAGTAGATTGGAATAAGAGTTGGATACGGCACCAAAAGGCTTACAGAAGTGGCTCATTTTATCAATTAAATTAAATTAAGAAAAGTTGTTTTATGTATTCGAGCTTATCCCATATTAAAGCTACCTTTGCAAAACATGGGTTTAACCCATCTGTTTAATAAATAAAATCCGGTGTTTCAAAACTCTGATATTTTTTTCTAACCCACGGTCCTGATGAAATTTTCCGCTGCAATACTTTTCAAAATAAACCACCGGTACCATTTGGATAGCTCACGGCTCCCGCTACCGTCTAGGGTGGGGTCGGGGGTCGTGACCGAAGTGGTATCAGAGCCACTTATTTAAGCAATTAGGTTTTGTAAAAATACCTAAGTTTAAACGAAGAGTTAGGAAATTGATGTTATCTGGTAGCACCCAGGATAGTATTTAGACTCGAACTTAAGAGAGATGCCTTAATATACGTTTCAAGAGAAGCTAATTACTTGTATAAGTATAATATGGTAGATATTGGTATGTCGAAAGAATAATGACTCGGACATTGCAAATACGATAAATAAGCAATAATACTTGATCACTGTTATTTCGTGCTTAATGGTACTACTTGATTCTAGAATATGATCCGTCATGTGAATACAAATTTCCATGATTCTTTATGAAAGCCTTAATAAAAGAGGCACCCTTAAAATCTTGATACTATTTATGGGGAAATACAATGATAATTTCCTCTCCGGCGAGAATCGGGTAAGATGGGGAATATGATATGTCAAACAAGTGACAAAATTCCCTAAATAGTACCATAACCTGATGTCTGACCTGTTTTTGAAAATATGAATCTGTTAAATACATTGACCTTATGAATGGTATGTATATTATGATTATATAGATATGTATATCTATAAGGAAATCCAAAAGCCATAACGATTGACAATTTAGAATCAATCACGAGCATGTGTGTCAATGATAATTCTAGATTTCTTTATCAGGATTCTCTCGCATATATCTATACTTCTGATATCAAACATTATTTCGTTTGATCATCTGTCTCGTAACTCGTGCGACAATATAAACGATGGGAACCCTTAAGTTGACACGCCATTCTTATGACATCTATGCTATTTTAGTTAATCAAGAAGGTAATTTACGCAAAACGAAGCACGGACGTGCAAGATTTCACGAAACTTAAGCTATACATCAACGGAGGTTGAAATACGTCACATACGAATTTCGAGGCAAGATCATTGATGTGGCACGATGGAGCAATTCAACGACGGTGCTAGTTTTCACTAGTAGGAGAACTATCAATCAGGATACGATGATTTGTCACGCGATCCTGCAAGGACACAAATCACACCAAGGAGAAGACGCGTGTCTCCGCATTTCCTTCATCTCATTTATGATGCATACGCTATGTTCGACATTTCATGGTAGTGTCATCTAACAATTGACCATCACACGAAATTCCAGGGAAAGTCCTTAAAATTCTTTTATTGAAATATTGACTTTTGCATCTGCTGAGTAGATTTCCACAGCTCTACTCCTCTTAATGGGTCAATGTATCACGATAATTTCTTTCATTATAACAAACCCTCATTTGCTTCATTTCTTGAAAAATTTATATGTTACACATGCATCGTTTGTTATGCATGTGGTTCCACTTTGAATGATCGCTATATCTAAATTATTGCTTCATAATATGGATAATCCGCATTCTTGTAAGTCTTGACTCCTTGCTATCAAGTCAATGAATTTCTTGAAAAATTCTTTTCTTTTCAAGATACGTACATGGTTTTATTGTCGTAACTATTGCGAAATTTACTTGTCGATACATTCAATGTCAGATTGTGTTTAAACCAAGTTCAATTGTTTGAACTTGCTCGGAATATGTATTCAATTCAAGGTCCCATATGATGGATTGAGGCCATCATATTCGTAATAATCCCAACAAGCACCTCATTTGTTTTGAACCATAACATGCTTGAATAGTTTCTTTGATCACGATCACCTTGTGGTGACGTTTCCACAAATTTGAAGCTTGCGCTAATCTCGTTTACAGATTTAATTAATTATTTATTTATTTATATTAAATCTGCTATGTTGGTTTATCATAAAGCAATCTTAACACAATCGTGTGTTAAGATAATGGTACACAAATTCATGTCATATTTCAGTGTATATCTTAACGGTTCTTACAGCATCGATCGAGCATTTCGTGATCTTTATTGCTTTATCACCTTCGATCGAAAAACATTATTCAATTTTTTCATTTTTTAAGCAAAAATCCTACTAGATTTGTTTAAAACAAACATTCGGATTTACTTCATTGAACTTTCATTTGATTTCAAAACACGGTGAACTCGTTCGATCACCACTACTATTATTTCAATCACTACGACGCCTTGTGGCATCGATATAAACTTGTAGCTTGAGCTAATCTATATATACCTTTCACTTGACTCATCCTTGAAAGTGGTCTTAATACAACTTTGTGTTAATTCGATCATACACTAAACTTTGTTGCATTTCGGGGTATCCTTGTAATTCAATAATGTCAACACACTGATTTTTCCACAGGCTATGATTCGATAGTTGACTCATCATCTTCGTACTCCTATTCAGTTAAGCTTGTTAATTGTAAATCTTTCGTAATTAACAACCAAGGTAAATTTTCCTTTGATAGTGAATTCTATTGTTTCTAAAAGTAATTCACACTCGATTTAGACATCTATTGGTCATAGATCTTCCTTTTGGACTCACCCATGTAAACTTAGTCATTCTAATGATTATATCATTACACTTCATCCCTTTAATACCTATTTCTGGAATTTATTCAGTTGAACCATTGGATTCTATTTGTTGTAAATTGTTCACAAAATTTGAACATATTTTGATTCAAGTACTGTGTCATTTACTTTAATCCTATTATTTAACTTGTGAGATAATTCAGAAATGACATCATAATCTAAATCTCGAGGACGAGATTTAAAACAAGGTGGGGAGGATGTAACAACCCTCAAAAAACGACCCTAAACACTCCTAAAATACATCCCGTATGTGAAAAACGGACCCAAGATACCTTTATTTCATTAAATAACAAATAAAAACAAAAATAATAGTCTGTCGCGGGGCGCGACAGACTCCTCTTCATCTGTCGCGGGGCGCGACCGAGCAACAAGGGGCGAAACCAGGTGATGCCACGTGGCATGACACGCGTCGAAACCACCGATGACTCAGCAAACCCTACTGACCGCCTTTATGGTCTCACGGGCCACGAAGCCCTGTCTTAACTCTCTCGCGGGGTGCGAGAGCCCCATTTCCAGTCCTATAAATGAGGAGTTCAAGCTTCAGTTGAAATCGTTCAATTCTTTTCTTTCTCTTAGCCTATATTATAGCAAAGTAATAGCTCGGAATTATACTCCTAAAACCCGAAACTCTGCCCGTTATTAGGGTAATAACTCTAATCACTGGTACGATACTTTATCTGATCGATTGAAACCAATCCAATGGATGTTTAAGTGCTGCCAAAACCTGGCTATACTTTGTCATTCGTTGTGGGTTTTTGATCTCGTGATTATCGTTGTCACACCCCAACCGCGTAGAACAACAAAGCGCGGCGGAAACATCGGGGCGTGTTGCAACAGAATTAATGTTTCATAACCATGGATACCAAAAAGTGTTTCGTTTTATTAAACATTGAATAATTACATCGTCTGGAAATCTAAATATACAATTTAAACATAATCTATCATTGTTATTGAGTCACTAAGGCCTTGTCCAGTCCTATGTGAGCATGCATCTTATCAATCGATATCATTCAACAATACCTGAAACATATGTGAAAACGAGGTCAGCAAAGAAATGCTGGCGAGTACATAGGTTTTGTAGGAGTGTCGAAATCATGGCTAGTTTAGACGTTGCAATACTTTATTTAAAAACCTTGTTTTGAAAAGAGTATAATATTGCAACTTAATTAACAACTCAAATCAAGCGGGTTATAATTTGTAAAACCTCGTAGCCATGACTCTTAACCCAAAAACATTTGTTTTAGTAAATTATTTGAAAAACAATGATAAGTTCAGGTGATATGTATAAATAAGAGAATAATGCATGATTAAATGAATAACCATGTAAAATGAGTTTGTATAAGATAAGTTGTTTGTAAATAAATGTCTTGTGAAAAGTATGTTACTTGTATAAAATGTTCTATGTCTCAAACTGAAATGATTCAAATAACGCTACAATATGTAATACCATACAAACACTTATATATAGGAAGTACCAGCGGCGTATCCACCATGCTTGTATCATATTCCACACGCATTGTTACTTAATCACTTAATCCAAACCAAACCACCAAAGTAATGTTCATGCCCAAATGTAAATCATGTAATATGTATAACCAAAATAATATCGTATATCGCTTTGAAGCCAATCGTTTACCCAATCGTTAAAACATCGTGTGAAACCCAATCGTTACCCAATCGTTAAAACATCGTGTGAAAACCAATCGTAAATCGTTTAATTCGTTTTAGGTCGTGAAACTACTTATAAGGTCGTCTCGCTAATAACATTCAAACCTTCGTGACTTTCGTCGCTTCTCGTTTTCGTCGCTTCTCGTTTTCGTATTAACAAACCGCCATAGGGTAAGTTAACAATTACAGATTCAGTCGCTACCTACCATACCCACACATAACCATGGGTGTAGTAAATAACGGGATTTGTCAGATCCTATGGTACCATAACCTAATACTGGTCGGCTTGATCATTGCTAATGAATGTCATCGGTCATGTAAACTACAACCAACAAGTTTGTTCACTTTTTGAAATTGTTATTAGTTTTTGAAATCATTGTATTCGTTCTTGAAATCATTGTTAGCGTTCTTGAAATAATTGTTATTGTTCTTGAAACCACATTGTAATTGTTCTTGAAACCATTGATAAAACATTTAGCACATATGAGTCACCCCAAAACAGTTGAAAACAGTAAAAGAGGGGAATAATGTACTCGCCTGAGAATGCTTGGAGGTCTTGAACAACAACCAAACAAAGCTTGAGGGAGCACGGAATCAGTCGGCAAATCTAAACTATATAAATAAACCGGACTTAAATCGGGAGATCGGATAGGATGAGGCTTGGTAAACCAAATGAGTGTTGGAACTCATATGATATGGTTTAACAAGGCCTACATACTACAATGAAACCAAACCTAAGTGCTTTCGACCCATCGCGACCCATTAAGGTAACATATGCTACTTTAACGCGTCGTGCGCGTGAAACGCGTTCGGACCGTCTAACTAGTCCTATGACAAGTGTTATATGCCTAAACATGTTACATAATCAGTTATGTGACAAAAGTTTAGGTTACATATGCTTAATTACCAATTATACATGAAAAGGGTATTCTGGTAATTTACCTAAGGCATATAAACTACCTATCATACAACTACTCAAACGATGTGACCATAGGGTATAACCTCGGAAGGTTATTCCCTACCTACTATGGTCACCTAATCTATTTGGTCGGATCCTAATGATCGACCAAATGGGTCGAGTTCGAAGGTATAGGCGATTTATTAGATCGCCTACCCTACGACCCTAGACAACGTGGTAATCAGTGGGCATAGTCCCAAGGGACTATGACCAACGTGATTACACTCACGTTGCGAAGTTCAAACGAACTTCGCATTGACCATTACTGGTCAACGCTGAAAGTCAAACAAAGTTTGACTTTCTGACTCGAAAAGCAATAAAATAAGGAAAAGAACGAAAGAATACTTACGAAGGGTCCCCGAATGCTAATCCCGATCCAAGAACTCAGGTATGAAACAATGGTTTCAACTTAGAGCTCTCAAATCAGAATTCTTGTGCAAAATGAGGTTGTGTGGGTTGGGTATTTATAGGAATACCCGAACCGTTAAGATCGTTTCATGGAAAACGTGCCATGATCCAACCCGTACACTTGTCGGAACCTTATGGAAGCTACATATGAGTCTTATCTTAGTGACTAAGCAACTTAAAACATGTGGTTAAGGATCAATCAGCTGCAACTTGTGTTTAGAACATGGAATCTGGTCCAGAATAGGCAGTCGCGTAGCGCGAATGCATAGGCCCTTAGGGCTCGCGCTACGCCACTGCCTCCCAGTTCCAGAAATGTTTCAAAAGTGACAGGTTTAGTCCCTGCAGCCCGTTTAAGCGATTTTCGATGCGTTTGAACCCCGTTAACCTCATTTCAAGGCTCTAAAATGAAGTTAAAGTATAGGGAACTCAAAACATGCTCAAAAATATTCCGGAGGTTGGTTCGTTTGGCCGTACGAACGCGATGTTCGCTTAATTACGACGGAATGCGCATAAGCGCGAAAAACGATCCAAATGACGCGACGAATGGATTTTTCTTATGGCGAACACTAAAATATAATGTAGTCATGCTTACATAAATTTTTGGATGTCCAGATGTATTCAGAACGTAAGTTATGCGCGAAAATGCAAACTTGTGCACTTTTTGACACTTTTAGTCCCTGAATGACCCAAAAGTTTATTTTAGCACACCGAACCCCTCAAAGCCTATTTCTAAGCTATGTAAAGGATATATATGGTATGTTTAACTTATGGTCATGTTCCGGAATGTCTGTTACAGTTCAAATTGGCATACTTTCGCAGTTTGTCAAGTTTAGTCCCTGTAAGCGAATTAACTTATTTTTGCCATACCAAAGCCTTCAAAACTTATTTCTAAGTTATGTAAAGGTTATTTAAGGTACGTTAAGCCTATTTCACTATTCCGGAGTGTTTGTTGCATTAAACTGGTTATATCTACGCATCGGTGCGCGTATAACCTTCCAGAAAGTGAATTTAGAGTTTGGAATTGAACGAGAATTGATATGTGCAAAATGATACACATATTTTTACAAATCCCAAGTATGAAATATAATATTTCATTGGTTCGGTATTTGTTTGACGGCCGTGGAGGCACAGGTGTTACAATCGTTAAAGTTGAGTTGGGTTAATACGCTAATACGAGTTCCATTAGAATTAGAACTCATACTCAGGGAGCTGTTTAACTAGAATACTTAGCAATTAAGTAAACTTAATAGTTAAGTAAAACTTACCAATTAAGAAACTTAATAGATAAGTAAACTTAACAGCTAAGTAAGATTAATTAATCAGTTAAGTAAGATTAATTAAGCTAAGTAAGATTAATTAATTAGTTAAGTAAGATTAATTAAGCTAAGTAAGATTAATTAACTAAGTACACTAAACACCTAAATACATATACATGAAAATAGATATATATGAGGAAGGTGCAAGGAAGGTGTAAGAGGATATATATGTGGGTAGGAAGCTTCCTAGAAAATATATAGGTAACTTCCTAGAAAATGTATATGTAATTTCCTAGAAAGTACAAAGGAAACTTCCTAGAAATTTCATACTCCTTACCTATAAATAGGAGCCTAGGATTTCATTATTCTTTGCTCATTTCTTCTATTCTTCTCTCTATACGTTGGTGTTCTAACCAATAATCACCGATACGATATTCTTTCCGATTGATTCGGGAACCAACTAATGAATGCCAAAGTGCTGTCTAAATAAGACTATACTTTGTGAATTTCGTTAAGGTTCTGATCTCGTGATCATCGCTAGGTTTGATATGGTTTTACACTAATACGTATTCCACTCTGTTAAACTATATGTTTAACTATCAGCAAACTCCGATCCATAAACTTACTATCAAACAAGATATTTAATCAGCAGAAGATTCAGAACTATAAAGTAAAGGCTTAGTTATCAAAAGGCGTAGAATCAAGAAGCTTGTTAAATCAAGACTGCATGCTTATAATGTGAGTCATTCTGTTTTCATCAAAATTACTTTGCAAAAACCTTAAATGGTTTCCAGTTATAATTACAGGGATTAAGTCTTTGTTATCTTAAATTACTGACAGTAAGTTGGGTCTTGTATACATTACTGCAGTATTATCACTTTTAGGTGAACGGACCTAAATAGTGATACACATCACTTTTGGGTGAACGGACCCAATAGTGATATGACCACAGTCACAGATCCGGTCGAGTGACAACTGAATCAGTTAATTATAAGATAGGGGCAATTGTAATCGCTCTTAATACTGTAAATTATAACAATGTGTCTTTTGTACAAACTGAATGAACTCACCAGTATTTCCTGCTGACCAAATGTTTTTAAAACGTGTTTCAAGTGATTACAGTAGATTGGAATAAGAGTTGGATACGACACCAAAAGGCTTACAGAAGTGGCTCATTTTATCAATTAAATTAAATTAAGAAAAGCTGTTTTATGTATTCGAGCTTATCCCATATTAAAGCTACCTTTGCAAAACATGGGTTTATCCCATCTGTTTAATAAATAAAATCCGGTGTTTCAAAACTCTGATATTTTTTCTAACCCACGGTTCTGATGAAATTTTCCGTTGCAATACTTTTCAAAATAAACCACCGGTACCATTTGGCTAGCTCACGGCTCCCGCTCCCGTCCAGGGTGGGGTCGGGGGTCGTGACAGAAGTGGTATCAGAGCCACTTATTTAAGCAATTAGGTGTTTTAATAATACCTAAGTTTAAACGAAGAGTTTAAGTTTAAACGAAGAGTTAGGAAATTGATGTTATCTAGTAGCACCCATGATAGTATTTAGACTCGAACTTAAGAGAGATGCCTTAATATACGCTTCAAGAAAAGCTAATTACTTGTATAAGTATAACATTGTAGATATTGGTATGTCGAAAGAATAATGACTAGGACATTGCAAATATGATAAATAAGCAATAATACTTGATCACTGTTATTTCGTGCTTAATGGTACTACTTGATTCTAGAATATGATCCGTCATGTGAATACAAATTTCCTTGATTCTTTATGAAAGCCTTAATAAAAGAGGTACCCTTAAAATCTTGATACTATTTATGGGGAAATACAATGATAATTGCCTCTCCGGCGAGAACCGGGTAAGATGGGGTATATGATATGTCAAACAAGTGACAAAATTCCCTAAATAGTACCATAACCTGATGTCTGACCTGTTTTTGAAAATATGAATCTGTTAAATACATTGACCTTATGAATGGTATGTATATTATGATTATATAGATATGTATATCTATAAGGAAATCCAAAAGCCATAACGATTGACAATTTAGAATCAATCACGAGCATGTGTGTCAATGATAATTCTAGATTTCTTTATCAGGATTCTCTCGCATATATCTATAATTCCGATATCAAACATTATTTCGTTTGATCATCTGTCTCGTAACTCGTGCGACAATATAAACGATGGGAACCCTTAAGTTGGGATGCCATTCTTATGACATCTATGCTATTTTAGTTAATCAAGAAGGTAATTTACGCAAAACGAAGCACGGGCATGCAAGATTTCATGAAACTTAAGATATACATCAACGGAGGTTGAAGTACGTCACATATGAATTTCGAGGCAAGATCATTGAGGAGGCACGATGGAGCAATTCAACGACGGTGCTAGTTTTCACTAGCAGGAGAACTATCAATCAGGATACGACGATTTGTCACGCTATCCTACGACGCAAATCACACCAAGGAGAAGACGCATGTCTCTGCATTTCCCTCATCTCATTTATGGCACATACGCTATGTTCAACATTTCATGGTAGTGGCATCTAACAATTGACCATCACACGAAATTCCAGGGAAAGTCCTTAAAATTCTTTTATTGAAATTCTGACTTTTGCATCTGGTGAGTAGATTTCCACAGCTCTACTCCTCTTAATGGGTCATTGTATCATGATAATTTCTTTCATTATAACAAACCCTCATTTTCTTCATTTCTTGAAAAATTTATATGTTACACATGCATCGTTTGTTATGCATTTGGTTCCACTTTGAATGATCACTATATCTAAATTATTGCTTCATAATCTGGATAATTCGCATTCTTGTAAGTATTGACTCCTTGCTATCAGGTCAATGAATTTCTTGAAAAAATTCTTTTCTTTTCAGTAATTCATAAAATAGCCCTTACACTTTAATATCTCTGCTAACCCGATTTGCATTGATTAAACTAACCTAGTTAGTTCATTTGTTTTATAGTTTATACGCTTTTATTTCTTTCTTTTTAACTTCAATTTTTAGTAATTTACAAAATCTTCAATTTTCATAATTACAAAATAGCCCTTGCACTTTAATAACTCTGCTTGTCACACCCCAACCGATGGCGGAAACATCGGAGTAAGACAAAAAGGAGATTGCTCATTGCATCATAATACTAATTGTGGTAATATAATTAATCAAAATTTCATAAGTATTAACATTGCATACATTGTTCAACAAAACCAAATACAATCAAAGTGTAGCAAACATAAAACATGAAACATACACAATTGTTTTATTATTTAGGTGTGTATCTAAGTCCCCCTACATGTGTTTCTTCGATCATCATCTATCAACCTGCAACATGTATTAAAATATGATCAACATAAAGTTGGCGAGCGTACAAGTTTGATACATAGCATAATATGAAAATGTTTAACTGTGCTCATATCCAACATGATAAATGTATACAAAGTTACTAACATGCTGTACTAGTGTAAGCTATATGTCAAACCAGAGTTTAACGCAATGGTGATTACCCAACATCGTCGAAATGAAGAGGGTGTAATGGTGTTTACTTAACAATACCACAAGAATACGGGTGGGGCGTTAGTCCTATAGCGCTATAATTGTTAAGGTAGTCTTGCAAAGTTAATGAGCATATAGACACATGTAAACATAGCATATGAGATTAACAAGTATAACAGGTCTCATGTTTAATAGTGGATAGAGTGTGATTGATAAATATGTTTAATTGTGTCGCGTGTTTTGTATAATTGTACATGTTGCACCCAAAGTGTATAAAATGAAAAATGGATCGAGTATACTCAAAGTTTTGCGTAGATTATCATGAAAACCGAGAGCTGGTAGATAAAGGTTGGTACACCAAGGTCACCCTGAAATGGGTCAACGAAGGTGTGAGTGTTCTGATGTGATAAGGGTTCGGATCAGACTTTAAAATACGAGAAAGTATGAAACAAAATAAATAACAGACCCTTCGTGCAGAAGGGAGTCCTTTCGTGCGAAAGGGATACCCTTTCGTGCGAGAGGGGTCGCCTTTCGTGCGACTGGTCTGTTCAAACGAGGATTTGCGCGTAAAATTTGTTTGTAAACTGTTTTAACATACACAGTAATAGTAGTAGTTATACAAAATGAAAACAGAAAGTAAAATAGCCAAATAGTCACATAAGGACAACCCAGATGTGCCAACTCAACATAGAAGGTGTGAACCAAGTGTTAGAGGCTGGACGGGGTAAACTTACTTTGTGTCTAGCAAACTGTTTGGGTGAACTGGAATAAGACAGGAATGAAATCGAAAACGAAACATGATAATTAGTTCCTTTCGTGCGAAAGGTGTCTGTTTTGTCAAAAATGCTTGTTTGATCTATCCGAAACAAATCATTTCTTCGTGGAAATTAACCCTAATGCAAACCCACAACTATGAACTGAGTTGTGAGTCTCGTGTAACATTCCCATTTTTATCATATAAGAATTATAGGTTTGTTTAAATTTATTTACCACTAGTAACTAGTAACTAGTTTATTTTTTTATTAGACCCAAATAGTTTTAAAAACTATTTTATATATAGTTGGTTGAAATATTATACTAATCAATTGGCCTGTATATGGGTGACCTTTCTAAATAAAATAAAGTATATAAAACTTAAATTATTAAACGGGTAGATTACGGGTAAGTTGACTGTAAGAAATATGAAGTACCTGGACGGGCCCAGGAACCGTTTAATAGTTAAACTATAAAAATACATTATATTTGAACCTACTCTGTTTTCAATGAATCTGGGTTCAAAATGTAGATTAGATTATTCTCGTTCTAATGAGATATTCATTGTTTTATAAAACGTCATATTTTAGAAGTTATACGCGCCAAATAAGTGAAGCAATTAAATTAATTATAATATATATATATATATATATATATATTCATCCCATAATAATAATAAAGCCATGCCCCGTTTTAAGTGTTTTAACTCCCGATCACCGCTACCCTTTCCGATTGATCTGGAGCCCCATAACGCATGTCAAGGCTCTGCCCGACTAAGTTCATTTGGGTTTGGTCTCGTGACATAGGGACAAGGTTGAATTAGGGGTACTATACTTAACAAGAGAACAAATATATATATATATATTTTTTTAAATAGCTCAGAAGTTATACCCAATATTCTACCCAGGAGACTTTCTAGTTGAACCCTAAAGTTACAAGGCGAGTCCATTCTCTTTTCTCACCATTTTATCCCCTTTTTGTGATATAATTATATTCAAAAATGTCCTAAATTGACCCGTAAGTACGAACCCGGACCCCTAAAATCCTACTGTGTATGGAAAATCAAGAAATCAAGAATGCTGGTCTTCAGGCGGGTCGTGTAAGGATAAGCCTAGGCTTACACGGGCCGCGACAGCAAGGCAGATCTCCGGATAAGCTTAAGGGACACGTGGTGTCCACGTGTCACAACCACCGATGGCTCATCAACCCTTACCGCCACCTTTATGGCCTCACGGGCCGCGTAAAGGTTAAGGAAGGGCTCACGCGGGCCGCGTGAGACCCAAATTTTAGCTATAAATAGGACAGGCTACGAGCTTTCAGCTGGTGTCGAAACCATTTCACAAAAAAATGAAATCTCACTACTCTAAATCAAAAATTAATATAACGAGGCGCTGCTACGATACCGGGTATTAACTCGATCGCTGCTACGATTCAATGTCCAATCGATTGAAACTATCCGATGAATGTTTAAGTGCTGCTAAACTTGGGTTATACTTTGTCATTCGTCGTGAATTCGATGGATGTTTAAGTATTGCACTTTGTCATTTGTTGTGAAGGTTTTAATCTCGTGAGTTGTAAAAGTTGGATTAAAGTTACTAACCTAGTTTTCGTGTGCATTGTTGTTTTGGTCAAAAATCAAGCAATGATAATGCAACCAAACTTTCTGTTGTGAGGTATGATGCTTGATTCAATGAACAACACTAAGGATCACTCAGAAATGAAATGAATAAGTGACACAAAGATTTATATGGGAAAAAGCCCTTGATCAATGAATGATCTCCGGCATAAAAAACCTCGGGTGATGGAAACTACCGATCACCAACTCAGATTAAACAAGAAATGTATTACAACTTCGGATGATAGCGAGCTAATTACAAGGATCACTATAGTGTAACGTGTAAAAAAGTGTGTAATCGCTAAGTGAATTGTCAAGAGCTGGTGAGAGCAGTTACGAGTGTGTGTGTTAAGCTAAAAATAGCCAAGTGTCTCTATTTAGCTCGCTATCCCGTTTAAAAAATGGAAATTATCTAAGCTAACAAACATTCCGCATTTCATGCAAGTCCTCCACGACCTCCACAACGTCCATTTCAGCCATGCACGTGCGGAATAAATATGGAATATGCTCCAGGAATATCGCCAAGACCAAGTCCAAGCTCGTACTCCTGCAAAACAACATGATATTCAAAGCAGAAAATCTTTAGTATTAGGATCCTTCTGATGATCCATGATCCTGATCCTGTAATACTTCAGAGGATCACTAATTCAAACAGAAGTGAGGAACACTAAATCCAACAGTAAATGAGGATCACTGATCATTGGAAAATCCTCCCCTAACAATTGCCCCCAAAATATAAGGAGTAAAAATGTAAATAACAAGTTATATTTTCTGTTCTTATCCGCAATGAATCAACGGATAACTAGCCGTTGTAATCGGACTAGCCGTTACGAGCATGACGTCATTGAGGTGACTATCCTGCAAAATCATCATTATAAATTGAAGTTAGGGATAGGGATCAATTTGCATTTAAATTCAAGAGAGACTCCCTTTAAATCCACATTCGAAGATCAAGCAGGTATCTCTCTTCCTCTTCTCCCTTTACGTTTTCTTTCTTCGTTCATCTTCTTCTCTACCACCATGACCAAGATGATGCTAAGATCCTCACCGGCTCAGGATCACACAAAAGATAGTCCTCTTAAGAGCCAGGGGATCATCAAAGACTCGACGAAAGAAATATGCTACTTTACCGATCCACAGATAGACTGGATCCGACATTGCTTTCCGGCAAACACCGATTTCAAACCATTTGATCCCACCGTTCTAAGTGATTATATTTCTGAAACCTGGGTAGCCTTTCCTGTCACACCATTTACAGTAGGATACTCGTATCCTTTCCCTGAATTCACCCAGTCTTTCTTCTCTCTCACCGGCATCTCCTACATTCAAGCGATGCCAATGATCTGGAGGGTCTTATATACCCTTGAAAGGATCATTGAGCAAGAAGGCATTGATCTGGGAATGTCGGAGTTGGCAGAGATGTATGACCTCGTAAGCCATGGATCTCATCGGTATCTACTCAAACATAAACCTGGTGAAGAGCACCCCATCTTCAAAGCCACTAAGAATGACACCAACTAGAAAAGGCGATTCTTCTTTATCAGAAGGGATTCTATCCCTGATGGAAAGGATCTGCCAAGGAAGTGGACCACCCATGGTAGGATAGAGGATCCTTAGAAGGATCACCGAATAAGCTTGTTTCTGTTTAAGGATCACTAACGTCCTTTTGTTTCTATTTTGCAGCTATTACTGTCGCACACCTCATCACAACACCTGCAACACAGGAAAGACTTGCCGCTTTCCGGAGACTTGATCCTGCAAGAAGATCATTTAAAATAAATGCCAAGGATTCTCAAGAAGCATCCTCAGGTTCTGTCACTATGTCGAGTAAGTATCCTGTTTTTTGCATAATTAAATGTTTAAATAAATAGGTAAATAGAAATGGGATAAGGATACTTATCTGTTTTGGGTGTGTAGGTGCTGGAAAATCTTCAAGATCTGCCTCCAAGTTCAGTGTCACTGATCTTGACACTGTCCGATCCTCAAAGAAGAAGCTTGCTGCCAGCCCAGCTGTCACGATCCCCAAGGCAACCACTTCAAAGGATCACTGACTTAACTTAGTTATCCTGCCCACTTGAGGATCATGTGATCCTAAACTTTACATTATCTTCTTTGCAGAAATTTGCTGAAATCGAGGACTATGTTGGGAACGTCGAAGAGATTGAGGAGAAATACTCTGACCTCCAAAAAGTGGCAGTGCTCAAGGATCACAAGATTGCCTCCCTCGAAAAGGACTTCAATGATGCCAAAACTTAATTGGTTGCAGCTCAGATCAATGCTGACTACAAGAAGCACGAGATCATGCAGGATGCCAAAGTCTCCGCTGCCATTGCCATGTACAAGACCAAGTTGCAGATGGCCCAAGAAGCTCAGGATCCTAATTTTGACAGGAGCAACTGGGACATGGAGGGCTGGAAGGAAAGGCTGGCTGAGTTGGAGGACGAAGAAGAGGCTGATGAGGTTTTGGCAATCGAGGCTGGTGGCAGTGGCAAGGATCAGGCGAAGGATACTGGAGCTGAAGGAGATGGTGATGCAGCCAAGGTGTAAGCTGCATGGATGGGCGATGAAGGACATTTCTAGACGTAGCCGGAGCCCATTTTTTTAGAATTTGGCAGTTTATTTTGGTTATGGTGTTTTTGTTGAACAATGATGGGTTGTATCTTGAACAATAGCTACTAGGTTAAAGGATCACGGATCCTTGAACAATAGGCAGGATAATGGATGGTGGATGGATCCTCTGTTTGGGGGATGAAGCTACTCGTTATCCTTCCTCCTTTATTTCCTGCACTACTAAGACCCGTAAACAATGGACACCCTTTCCCAACCCATGTGGACGGGCCACGTTTTGCTGGTAGAAACGTGGGTTGGCAATTTTGACAACCTTAAAGGGTTTAATGTTTTGTGAATAAAATAACTTTAACTTTTTGGCTATCTCCCGTGTTGCTATCCTTGTTAGTACTTTACTTTCCAATTGTTGTGATATTCATTTTGTCTAAACTTATCAAGTAAAGGAAAAATTTAATAAATATCCTCAAAAAGTTTAGGATATGATCAAGGATCACATATCCTATAGCCGATAAGTTCTGAAAAATAATATAGTTTAAGGATCATAAGTTCAGTTGTCAAAGGATAAGGGTTACTCAAATGAATAATGAATAAAAATCAAAATAGTTAATGATCATACCTGAGAATCCAAGTTAGGATCCTAACCTTTAACACTTATAATCAGGATAACCCAAAAGACAAACCTTAGTAGAAGGTAAGGATCAAGGATCCTTGATCATTTATCTCCAAAAACCTGAAATAGGATACAACTTGGGACTAAGCCAATATAAGATAAGAGTTAGTAACTAGGGACAAGCCCAACAATTCTGGGGACAAGCCCAATATACTGGGGACAAGCCCAAAGGATAACTGGGGACAAGCCCAAAGGATAACTGGGGACAAGCCCGAAGGATAACTGGGGACAAGCCCAAAGGATTGTGTGTAAACTCGAGTATGGCCCTCACTGGCGACTATCCAAACTTAGTGACATGAAAATGCCAAAACCTTAGCAAACGTGAAAACGTTAGAAACCTTAGGAACGGATGTATGGTACGTCTACCATTATACGTAGGATCCTGAATATAGCCAGTACAATGAAATTGTCAGCCCCTAAAGCGAGTACTGGTCCCATTGCCATGAACTATACCAGGATCATCGTGCACTACTGGCGAAACTGGGGACATGCCAAAACTGGGGTCAAGCCCAAATAACTGGGGTCAAGCCCAAATAACTAGGGTCAAGCCCAAATAACTGGATACTTCTGTGGATGCTCAATCCTTAGTTAAGGATACCTGAACCTTCTAAACTCAGAATCAAGTGAAAGGAGGATAAAGGATACAGGATCCTTACCCTTATATAGGATAATTAAAGAATGAAATAGTTTGGGATTAGAATGTTACCAAAATGAGGATCATCTGTTCTGTAAGGATCCTTCAAGGATACTTGTCATCCTGATCCTGACATTTTTTGTTGTAGGCTCCAGCCATCCTTTGCTGATAACTAGCCATCCTTATCCTTGCCAAATCCCTGATTTCTTCTATAGTATCCAAGTCTTGAACCAAGTTTTTAGCATTTTCTTCAGGATCACGAATGCTTGTTCTTGCAGTTGGAACCACCATCTCTGTAGGGATCACTGATTCTGCCCCAAATACCAAAGAAAATGGAGTTTGGCCAGTTGCATTCTTGGGAGTTGTCCTATCAGCCCAAAGCACATAAGGTAGTTCTTCTGCCCTTTTTCCTTTCTTGGATCCAAGCTTTTTCTTCAAATTGTTGATGATGATCTTGTTGGATGATTCTGCCTGACCATTAGCTTGTGGGTGGACTGGTTTTGATGTTATCATCTTAATCCCCCAGCTGTCACAAAAGTTAGTAGTTCTATTCCCAATAAATTGGGATCCATTATCACAAACAATTTCAGAAGGGATACCAAATCTAGTAATAATGTTTCTTTTAATAAAGGATATAACTTCCTTTTCTCTGACTTGAGCAAAGGCTTCAGCCTCTATCCACTTGGAGAAGTAATCGGTCATAGCAAGCATGAATACTTTTCCACCAGGTGCCTTGGGAAGCTTACCAACTATATCCATTCCCCATCTCATAAATGGCCAAGAAGAGGATATAGGATGCAAAAGCTCTGCTGGTTGGTGAAGGATATTGATGTGTCTCTGACAAGGATCACACTTCTTGGCATACTCCACAGCATCCTTCTTCATAGTAGGCCAATAGTATCCTGTCCTCAGGATCCTTGAGAATAATGCCCTGCCCCCAGTGTGGTTTCCACAATCTCCTTCATGGAAATCCTTTAGGACTTCTTGGATTTCAGGATCCTCAATGCATCTTAGATATGGTCCTGCAAGAGATCGCTTATACAACAAATTATTCAATATTGTAAATTGAGATACCTTAATTTTGAAAGCCCTAGGGTTTTCTCCTATAGGAATCTCTCCATGTTGTATGTATCTCATGATTGGGAGGATCCATGATCCTGAATGAGATGGAGTATCATCACTAGGGATGATTGCGGAATCCTCTCCTATCTCCATAGCTACATGATCCTCGATAGCAGGGGTCAGGATATGGATAATAGGAATCCTTATATCCTCCGGGATCTTCAAGGATGATCCTAGATTTACCAATGCATCAGCCTCTGCATTCTCTTCCCTTGGTACCTGTGTCAAACTGAAGGAAACAAAAGAGAGTGCCAATTCTTTGACTATCTCTAAGTATTTGATTAGCTTTTCAACTTTAACAGCATAGGATCCATTAAAGTGATTAGTGATCAATAAAGAATCTACATGTACCTCAAGATACCTGATCCTCATATGCTTGGCAATTTGCAAACCAGCTATCAAGGCTTCATACTCAGCCTCATTGTTAGTAGTTTGAAATTCACAAGCTATGGAGTGGGGTATTATGTCCCCCTGTGGCGATTTTAGTAGTATTCCAAGCCCTGTACCTTTCACATTAGAGGCTCCATCAGTGAAGAGTATCCAAGGATCCTTAGTTTCTTCAAGCTGTTGGACTTCTAACTCAGCCTCCTTTTGAAAATCACTACTAAAATCTGCCACAAAGTCAGCTAAGGCTTGGGATTTGATGGCAGTCCTTGGTTCATATCTTATATCATATGCACTAAGCTTCACTGCCCACTTAGCCATCTTTCCTAACATTTCAGGTTTCCTGAGAACATTCTTAATTGGAAAATTAGTCTTAACAATAATGGCATGAGTCTCAAAATAATGTCTTAATTTAGTAGATGCCATTATTAATGCAAGGATAAGTTTCTCTAAGTGGGAATACTTGGATTCAGCATCAAGTAAACTCTTACTTACATAATAGACAGGATGTTGTGTACCTTGGTGATCCTTAACAAGGACCGCACCTACTGCTTTTGAGGATACTGCTAAGTATAAGGATAATATATCCCCTTTTTCTGGTTTCATCAAGGCCGGGGCTGAGGATAGGTAATCCTTAAGAGCTTTGAGGGCACTTTCATGCTTCTCAGTCCATTCAAATTTCTTGTTCTTCCTCAGGATGTCGTAGAATTCCTTGCACTTTTCTGAGGATTTTGATATGAACCTGTATAAGGCTGCGATCCTGCCTATCAATCTTTGCACATCCTTGGCATTGGCAGGAGATTTGATATTCACAATAGCCTTAATCTGTTCTGGACTTGCTTCAATGCCCCTCTTTGTCACCATATAGCCTAGGAATTTTCCTGCTTTAACACCAAAATGACACTTGGAAGGATTTAGTTTCATATTAAATTTATCAAGGATATTGAATGCTTCCTCCAAGTCTTTAAGGTGATCCTCAGCTTTCTTGGACTTAACCACCATATCATCAATATAGACTTCCATAGTGTGTCCAATTTGTTCCTTGAACATCATATTGACTAGCCTTTGATAAGTAGCACCTGCATTCCTTAGTCCAAACGGCATAGCAATATAACAATATATACCAGTTGGGGTCATAAAGGCTGTATCCTCTTGATCAGATGGTTCCATCTGAATTTGTTGAAATCCAGATGAAGCATCCATAAAAGTCAACAACTCATGACCCGCGGTTACATCCACCATGGAGTCAATGTGGGGTAATGGGAAAGGATCCTTGGGATATGCCTTGTTTAAATCGGTAAAATCGACACATACCCTCCACTTTCCATTTTTCTTTTGAACAACAACCACATTGGCTAACCATCTTGGATACTTAACCTCTCTTATCATACCTGCCCGAAGTAGTTTATCTACCTCTTCCTGGATAATAGCATTCCTTTCAGGTGCCAACTTCCTCCACTTTTGATGAATTGGCTTGAATGACCTGTCAATGCCAAGTTTATGAGTAATTATATCTTTAGATATACCTGTCATATCCTCATGTTTCCAGGCAAAGGTAGTTTTCCTTCTTTTAAGGAAGGATACTAGCTCCTGTTCAATGTCGCTAAGGATCCTTGATCCTATGAAGATCTTGGATTCAGGATCATCAGGATCCATGAGGATTTCTTTCAAATCCTGTTCTCTTGCCTCCAAGACATCTCTTGAAGGATACTTTAATTGCTATTGCTCCCTTGGTCTTGAGGCTGGCTTCATCGATGATGTATAACAATTGTTAGCCTCTTGTTGATCACTCTCAATTTTCACCACTCCCCATGGACTCGGAAGCTTCACACATTGATGATAGGTGGATGGGACTGCCTTCATATCATGTATCCATGGCCTGCCAAGGATAACATTGCAACAAGATAAACAATCTATAACACAAATTTTTTTGATAAGAATGCAATCCTTCAATATAGATCGGGAGTTTGATGTCCCCCAATGTATTCTTAGTTTCTCCACTGAATCCCACAAGTACTGAGGATCTTGGGACAATATCAGACTCCGGGATATTCATCTTCTTAAGGACATCAAGCTGAATGATGTTCACAGAGCTTCCCCCATCTATAAGGATCCTGCGAACAAAGTGGTTAGAAATAAACAATGTAATTACAAGACCATCATGATGAGGATCCTGGACATCAACACGATCATCCTCATCAAAGGTTATGACTTTATCCTGGGTAACTACGGAGGTCCGGGTGGGTCTGTCTCCATTATCCATCTTGGTTTCCTTAGCATGTCTTTTTGCTGCTGAAAAGGAGGTACCACAAATGTCTGATCCACCGGATATGAAGTTTATAACTTGTGCATCTGCTGGAGGAGCAGGAGCCCTTTCCGGGATCCTTTCAGGATCCTGGATCCTTGACTTTTTTCGTCCCAAAAGTTCCCTCAAATGCCCCTTGCTCAACAAGTAACCAATTTCCTTTCTTAGTGCAATACACTCTTCAGTGAGATGCCCGAAATCCTCATGATATGCACACCATTTGGACTTACCCTTTGTAGGAGCTGGTTTATCACTTTTTCTCGGCCACCTAGCTTTCTCACCTAGATTCTGCATTGCAAGGATTAGTTCATTGTTATCAACAGAAAAACAGTATTCAGAAATAGGAGGAAAATCCTCATCATCCTCTTCTTGTTCCACTGCATGCACGTTCTGGTTATCAGATCTGTTATAGGACTTTGATTTGTTGTTCCTGAAGTAGGATCCTTGCTTTTCCTATTTTGAGGATCCTGTCAATCTATCCTGGATCCTTTTGTCATCCTCTAGACGGATGAACCTAAGGGCCCTGATTCTTACTTCATCAAGATTCCTGCAAGGTGTCATAACAAGATCATCATAGAATATTGAATCCCTAAGCAATCCCATTTTAAAGTCTTCTACAGCCGTAGCAATATCCAAATTAGGAATATCTAAGGATTCTTTACTAAACTTAGTGATGTAATCTCTAAGTGATTCATTTTGACCTTGTGTTACCCTATATAGGTCACTAGTTAATCGTTCAAATTTTCTACTACAAGAGAATTGACTATTAAACAAATTAACTAGATTAGCAAATGAAGTAATAGAGTAAGGGGGAAGACTTAGCAGCCATTTAAGAGCAGATCCTGTGAGTGTGGATCCAAATCCCTTACATAGACATGCTTCTTTTAACCTCTCAGGGATTGGATTGATCTCCATCCTTTCCCGGTATTGAGCTACATGCTCCTCTGGATCCGTTGAACCATCATAGAGCTTCATGGATGGTATCTGGAATCTTTTGGGTATCTCAGCATCACATAAGGGTGGTGCAAAACGAGATATCCTATGGCTACCATCTGCAATCTCAGGAATGGGTTTAACCACTCCTGGTACACTGGATATCATATCCTTAAGCTTCTGTAGTTCCCTAGCCATAGCTTGATTGATTCCTGTATCCTGCATAGAGCCATGGTTAGTGTTATAAGAATTATTAAAAGTATTACCTCCCAGAGGATTCACGTTTGGAATTCCAGATGTGAATCCATATTGATGGGATTCCGGTATGATCGAAGGACCAGATGAAGCAATGGTCTGCATTGGTATGAAGTCTCCTTGATGAACATCCGAACTTGGAGGCTGCATACTCCTTAAGGATCCTCGATCCTGAAAGATGTTGGATCCTTGAACCTGAAAGGATCCTGGAACCAGAGAGGATCCTTGGACCAGGAAGGATCCTTGGACCTGGGAGGATCCTTAGACCTGGGAGGATCCTTGGACCGGGAAGGATCCTTGGACCTGGGAGGATCCTTGGACCGGGAAAGATCCTTGGACGTGGAAGGATCCTTGGACCGGGAAGGATCCTAGGACCTGGGAGGATCCTTGAACCATGGAGGATCCCTGATGCTGGACAGAGGCTCCGGAAGATTGAAGGTAAGATCCGGGAGCCTAAGTCATTGTTGTTGTTCCATAACGTCTTCCTGGTAATTCACCCAAGTATTGCACGTCCGGAGCTGCTAATTTCCGGGAAGTTATGACTGGAGTGTCGAAGTTCAACGACCTGGGCATTAATGGGGAATGATCCTCTGCTGATTTTATCAATTTCACAAAGGATCCTGCCATTAGTTTGGTCCTGTTGTTGCATGTATCCCCTCATCTGCAAAATCAAAGCATAAAGATCACTGTTAGTAAGTGTAGAGGAAGAAACAACAGTTGGTTTTGTGAAAATGAGGGTTGTCTTCTTTGGTGCATTTTTCTGGAATGCAAGAGGAAGATGATGCAATGGTGGAATGCCATGTGATGAGGAAACCGCCGACATGGAACTTGAAGTAGTTTTTCCTTGAGAAGCCATGTGGTTGAAGGTGATGAACCGAAATGAATGAAATGAACTAAATTTCTCATAATTGAAGCACCAATTGCCCCACGGTGGGCGCCAAACTGTTTTGGTCAAAAATCAAGCAATGATAATGCAACCAAACCTTCTGTTGTGAGGTATGATGCTTGATTCAATGAACAACACTAAGGATCACTCAGAAATGAAATGAATAAGTGACACAAAAATTTATACGAGGAAAAATACCTTGATCAATGAATGATCTCCGGCATAAAAAACCTCGGGTGATGGAAACTACCGATCACCAACTCAGATTAAACAAGAAATGTATTACAACTTCGGATGATAGCGAGCTAATTCCAAGGATCACTAGAGTGTAACGTGTAAAAAAGTGTGTAATCGCTATGTGAATTGTCAAGAGCTGGTGAGAGCAGTTGCGAGCGTGTGTGTTAAGCTAAAAATAGCCAAGTGTCTCTATTTAGCTCGCTATCCCGTTTAAAAAATGGAAATTATCTAACCTAACAAACATTCCGCATTTCATGCAAGTCCTCCACGACCTCTACAACGTCCATTTCAGCCATGCACGTGCGGAATAAATATGGAATATGCTCCAGGAATATCGCCAAGACCAAGTCCAAGCTCGTACTCCTGCAAAACAACATTATATTCAAAGCAGACAGTCGTTAGAATTAGGATCCTTATGATGATCCATGATCCTGATCCTGTAATACTTCTGAGGATCACTAATTCAAACAGAAGTGAGGATCACTAAATCCAACAGTAAATGAGGATCACTGATCATTGGAAAATCCTCCCCTAACAATTGTTATTTTAAATTAGGATACAAGGCTAATCAGTAGGCTAAACTCTGCTCATTTAAACCTGCAATGTGAGTCATTCTCTTTTTATCAAAAGTGTTTTGGTCAAAAATCAAGCAATGATAATGCAACCAAACTTTCTGTTGTGAGGTATGATGCTTAAATCAATGATCAATACTAAGGATCACTCAGAAATGAAATGAACAAGTGACACAAAGATTTATACGATGAAAAAGCCCTTGATCAATGAATGATCTCCGGCATAAAAAACCTCGGGTGATGGAAACTACCGAACACCAACTCAGATTAAACAAGAAATGTATTACAACTTCGGATGATAGCGAGCTAATTACAAGGATCACTATAGTGTAATGTGCAAAAAAGTGTGTAATCGCCAAGTGAATTGTCAAGAGCTGGTGAGAGCAGTTGCGAGTGTGTGTGTTAAGCTAAAAATAGCCAATTGTTTCTATTAGCTCGCTATCCCGTTTAAAAATGGAAAATATCTAAGCTAACAAACATTCCGCATTTCATGCAAGTCCTCCACGAACTCCATAACGTCCACTTCAGTTAAGCACGTACGGAATAAGTCATGGAATATGCTCCAGGAATATCACCAAGACCAAGTCCAAGCTCGTACTCCTGCAAAACAGCATCATATTCAAAGTAGACAATCGTTAGTATAAGGATCCTTATGATGATCCATGATCCTGATCCTGCAATACTTCTGAGGATCACTAATTCAAACAGAAGTGAGGATCACTAAACCCAACAGTAAATGAGGATCACTGATCATTTGAAAATCCTCCCCTAACAATTGCCCCCAAAATATAAGGAGTAAATTGCAAATAAACGAGTTATATTTTCTCTTCTTATCCGTAATGAATCAACGGATAACTAGTCGTTGTAATCGGACTAGCTGTTACCATCCTGACGTCACTGAGGTGACTATCCTTCAAAATCATCATTATAAATTGAAGTTAGGGATTGGGATCAATTTGCATTGAAATTCAAGAGAGACTCCCTTTAAATCCACATTCGAAGATCAAGCAGGTATCTCTCTTCCTCTTCTCCCTTTACGTTTTCTTTCTCTGTTCATCTTCTTTTTTACCGTCATGACCAAGATGATGCTAAGATCCTCTCCGGCTAAGGATCACACGAAAAACAGTCCTCTTAAGAGCCAGGGGATCATCAAAGATTCGGCAAAAGAAAGATGTTGCTTTACTGATCCACATATAGATAGGATCCGATATTGCTTTCCGGCAAACACCGATTTCAAACCATTTGATCCCACCGTTCTAAGTGATCACGTTTCTGAAACCTGGGTAGCTTTCCCGGTCACTCCATTCACAATAGGATACTCGTATCCTTTCCCTGAATTCACCCAGTCTTTCTTCTCCCTCACCGGCATCTCCTATATTCAAGCTATGCCAATGATCTGGAGGGTCTTATATACCCTTGAAAGGATCATTGAGCAAGAAGGCATTGATTTGGGAATGTCGGAGTTTGCAGAGATGTATAACCTCGTTAGCCATGGATCCCACCGATATCTACTCAAACATAAACCTGGTGAAGAACATCCCATCTTCAAAGCCACTAAGAATGACACCAACTGGAAACGGCGATTCTTCTTTGTCAGAAGGGATTCTATCCCTGATGGAAAGGATCTGCCAAGGAAGTGGAGCACCCATGGTAGGATAGAGGATCCTGAGAAGGATCACCAGATGACCTTGTTTTCATCTTAGGATCACTAACGTCCTTTTGTTTCTTTTTTGCAGCTATTTCTGTCGCACACCTCATCACAACACCTGCAACAAAGGAAAGGCTTTCCGCTTTCCAGAGAATTGATCCTGCAAGAAGATCATTTAAAGCAAACACCCAGGATTCTCAAGAAGTATCCTCAAGTTCTGTCACTATGTCGAGTAAGTATCCTGTTTTTTGCATAATTAAATGTTTAAATAAATAGTTAAATAGAAATAGGATAAGGATATCTGTTTTGGGTGTGTAGGCGCTGGAAAACCTTCAAGATCTGCCTCCAAATTCAGTGTCACTGATCTTGACACTGTCCGGTCCTCAAAGAAAAAGTCTGCTGCTAGCCCCTCCGTCATAGTCCCCAAGGCAACCACTTCAAAGGGAAGAGGTGGAAAGAAAATGAAGACCTCTGAAGCTGACAACCTAGAAGGCTTTCCTCTGATCTGCCATCAGTTCCTCGAGTACTTTTCTGATGTAAGGATCACTGACTTAACTTGATTATCCTGCCCATTTGAGGATCACGTGATCCTGAACTTTACATTGTCTTCTTTGCAGAAATTTGCTGAAATCGAGGACTATGTTGGGAACGTCGAAGAGCTTGAGGAGAAATACTCTGATCTCCAAAAAGTGGCGGTGCTCAAGGATCATAAGATTGCTTCCCTCGAAAAGGACCTCAATGATACCAAAACTCAGATGGTTGCAGCTCAGATCAATGCTGACTATGAGAAGCACGAGATCACGGAGGATGCTAAAGTCTCCGCTTCCATTGCCATGTACAAGACCAAGTTGCAGATGGCCCAAGAAGCTCAGGATCATGCCTTTGACAGGAGCAACTGGGACATGGAGGGCTGGAAGGCTAGGCTGGCTGAGTTGGAGGAATACCAAATCTAGTAATAATGTTTCTTTTAATAAAGGATATAACTTCCTTTTCTCTGACTTGAGCAAAGGCTTCAGCCTCTGTCCACTTGGAGAAGTAATCAGTCATAGCAAGCATGAATACTTTTCCACCAGGTGCCATAGGAAGCTTACCAACTATATCCATTCCCCACCTCATAAATGGCCAAGAAGAGGATATAGGATGCAAAAGTTCTGCTGGTTGGTAAAGGATATTACTGTGTCTCTGACAAGGATCACACTTCCTGGCATACTCCACAGCATCCTTCTTCATAGTGGGCCAATAGTATCCTGTCCTCAGGATCCTTGAGAATAATGCCCTTCCCCCAGTGTGGTTTCCACAATCTCCTTCTTGGAAATCCTTTAGGACTTCTTGGATCTCAGGATCCTCAATGCATCTTAGATATGGTCCTGCAAGAGATCGTTTATACAACATATTATTCAATATTGTAAATTGAGATACCTTAATTTTGAAAGCCCTAGGGTTTTCTCCTGTAGGAATCTCTCCATGTTGTATGTATCTCATGATTGGGAGGATCCATGATCCTGAATGAGATTGAGTATCATCGCTAGGGATGATTGCAGAATCTTCTCCTATCTCCATAGCTACATGATCCTCAATAGCAGGGGTCAGGATATGGATAATAGGGATCCTTATTGTTTTGGTCAAAAAATCTGATGAGGATAATGCAACCAAACTCTCTGTTACGGGGTATGATGCTTATAATGTAGAACAATGACAAGGATCACTTCAATATAAATTGCACAAATGACACAAGGATTTATACGGGGAAAAAGCCCTTGATCAAGAGTTGATCTCCGGCACAAAAAACCCCGGGTGATGGAAACTACCGATCACCAAGTTCAAATAAATCAATAAACGTTTACAACTTCGGATAGTAACGAGCTAGGTACAAGGATCACTATCGTGAAATGTGTAAAAGTGAGTGAAAACTAATAAGTGTTCGTCGAGAGCTTCAAGAGTGCGAGTATATGAGAGTGTGTGTAGCTGAAAATGGCTAAGTGATCTAATTCTAGCTCGTCACCCCTTTAAAAATAGAAGTTAACTACAATAACTAACTATCCGACTTTTGTGCCAAGCTCCCACGTTCTCCACAACGTCCATTTTTGGTCAATCGTGTGCGAAATGCCCGTGGAATATTCCTTAGTACCGTTGCCAAGACCAAGTCAAGCTTGTTACTCCTGCGAAGTAACACAAAACACAAATAAACAATCGTCAGTACGAGGATCCTTAAAGTGATCCATGATCCTGATCCTGAAGCTCTTCTGAGGATCACTATCTGTCACAGAAGTAAGGATCATTAATTAGGATAACGAATAAGGATCACTAATTGTTAGAAAATCCTCCCCTAACAATTGCCCCCAAAACATAAGGAGTGAAATGTAAAATGAGCGAGTTATGTTTTCCTGATCTTATCCGCAACTAACTATCGCAAATATAGCCGTTATTGTTGAACTAGCCGTTGCAACCATGACGTCACAGAAGTGACAACCCTGCACGATCATGATTATAAATAGGAGATAGAGATAGGATCAAATGCATTTAAAATTTCAGAAAGACTCCCTTTGTAACTGCATTCCGAAGATAGACAGGTATTCTCTCTTCATCTTCTTCCTTCTCTTACTCTGTTTTTCTTACTTTACCATCATCTCTTCAAGAATGATGCTCCGGTCCTCTCCCGCCAAGGATCACCAGAAGGATAGTCCCTTGAAGAGTCAAAAGATCATCAAAGACTCCACAAATGAGAGGTGTTGCTTTAATGATTCTCAAATAGACAAGATTCGTCATTGCTTTCCGGCGAGTGCCTTTTTCAAACCCTTCGATCCTACTATTCTGAGCGACTATGTTTCAGAAACATGGGTTGCCTTTCCAGTTACTCCATTTGCCATAGGATACACCTATCCTTTCCCAGAATTTACACAATCCTTCTTTTCCCTTACTGGCATCTCTTACATCCAAGCCATGCCGATGATTTGGAGGGTTTTGTACACCCTGGAGAGGATCATCGAACAGGAAGGCATTGATTTAGGCATGTCAGAGCTGACATAATTGTATGATCTTACTAGCTTTGGTTCCCATCGTTATTTGTTCAAACGAAAACCCGGCGGAGAACACCCCCTTCTTAAAGTCACCAAGAATGACACAAATTGGAAACGTCGCTTCTTCTTTGTCAGGAGGGATACCATTCCAAACGGAAAGGATCTACCAAAGACCTGGTCCACCCATGGTAGGCCAGAGGATCCTGAGAAGGATCACCAGGTAGTCTTGTTTTTGTATAAGGATTACTGACCCCTTTTTGTCTTGTGTTATGCAGCTATTTCTGTCTCACACATCATCACATCACCTGCAACCAAGGATAGGCTTGCTGCTTTTTGGAAGCTTGATCCTGAAACAAGGACATTCAAGATAGACACCCAAGACTCACAAGAAGTATCCTCAGGTTCCATTACCATGACAAGTAAGTATCCTGCCTTTTGCATAGTTTGAATATTAAAATAAATAAGTAAATTGAAATAGGATAAGGATACTTCTCTTGCTTTGAATGTGTAGGTGCCGGAAAATCTGCCAAGCCTGTATCCCAATTCAACACGGCTGACCTTGATGTTGTTCGATCCAGGAAGAAGAGGTCCACTACCAGTCCCAGCATCTCCATTCCCAAGGCACCCACTAAAGGGAAAGGTGGCAAGAAGAGGAAAACTTCTGACACCGAGGACCTTCAAGGCCTACCACTGATCCGCCACCAGTTCCTTGAATACTTTAATGATGTAAGGATCCCCAATTCTGCCTAGGTATCCTACTCGTATGAGGATCACCTGATCTTGAACTGCTTTATCCTTTTCTTTGCAGAAATTCGCTGAGATTGAAGATTATGTGGGGGAAGGTCGAGGAGCAGGACAAGAAGATTGCTGACCTCCAACAGGTTGCAGTGCTCAAGGACCTTGCAATTGCTGATCTTCAGAAGGAACTCCAAGATGCCAAGACTAAGACGGCTAATCTTCTAATTGACCTTGACTATGAGAAGCATGATCTCATAGAAAATGCTAAGGTCTCTGCTGCCATCACAATGTATCAGACAAAATTGAAGATGGCCCAGGAAGCTCAAGATCCTAACTTTGACAAAAGCAGCTGGGATGTTGAGGGCTGGAAAGCAAGGTTGGCCGATCTTGAGGATGATGAGGAGTAGGCTACTGAGGTCTTGGCGATTGAGGCAAGTGGCAGTGGAAAGGATCTGATGAAGGATACCGCAACTGGAGGAGAAGAGGATGCAGCAAAGGTGTAGGCTGCACAATTGGGCAATGATGGACATTCCTAGACGCAGCCGGAGCCCAATTTTTAAATTTGGTAGTAGTTTTTTGTGGTTGTGATGTTGAACAATTTAATGGTTTGTACTGAACAATAGTTTCTAGGATTAAGGATCATATATGATCCTTTGGACAATAGGCAGGATTGCATATGGTGGAGGGATCCTCTGTTTGGGGGATGAAGCCATTGTGATCCTGCCGCCTTTATATTCCTGCACTACTTTTGAACTTATTATCATGGACACCCTTTACCTACCCCAGCGGACGGGCCACGTTTTGCTGGTAGATGCTTGGGGTAGGTAATTTTGACAACCTTTTAAGGGTTAATCCTTTGTTAATAAATAAAATCTTAACCTTTTGTCGCTTATCTTGTGTTGTTATCCTTTTGTTTCTTTAATTTTCCTTTGTTTTGATGCATATTTATTGAATAAACAATTTTGAATAAGTCATATTGAAAACGTTTAGGACATGATCCATGATCAAATATCCTATGGTTAAAGAATCCCAAAAAAAAATATGTTTTAAGGATCACGAGTCTAGTTGTCAAATTCTAAGGGTTATTCAAATAAACAATGAATAGGATAAAAAACAATTAAGGATCATACCTGAGGATCCAAGTTAGGATCCTAACCATAATAAGGATAACTATAAGACAAACCTTAGAGAGAAGTAAGGATCAAGGATCCCTAGTTGCCTATCTTCAAGGACCTGAAATAGAGCATAACTTGGGACTAAGCCAATATAAGAAAAGAGTTAGCAACTGGGGACAAGCCCAAGGATAACTGGGGACAAGCCCAAGGATAACTGGGGACAAGCCCAAGGATAACTGGGGACAAGCCCAAGGATCGTATGTAAACTGGAGTATGGCCCTAACTGGCGACTATCCAAACTTAGTGGCATGAAAATGCCAAAACCTTAGCTAACGTGTAAACGTTAGAAACCTTAGGAACGGATGTATGGTACGTCTACCATTATACGTAGGATCCTAGGCATAGCCAGTACAATGGAATTATCAGCCCCTAAAGCAAGTACTGGTCCCACTGCCTTGAACTATACCAGGATCATCATGCGCTACAGGCGGAACTGGGGTCAAGCCCAAATAACTGGGGTTAAACCCAAAGGACGGATTGCTTGTGCAGATAATCAATACTTTGCTAAGGATTCCTGAACTTTCAAAACTTAAAATCACGTGAGAGATGGATGAAGGATACATGATCCTTATCCTTATCCTTATATGAGAAAATAAAGAAGTGAAATAGTTCAAGATTAGGATATTACCAAAGAAAGGATCATCGATACTTCAAGGATCCTTCAAGGATACTCTTAACGTAAGGATCATCTGTGTCATGAGGATCCTTCTCACATGAAATATTTCTTCAAGTGGACAGCATTCCAAGCTCTTGGTAGCAAATCACCTTCCATGGTTAGCAATCTATATGCCCCCTTTCCTGCTTCAGCTTCAATCAAATAAGGGCCTTCCCATTTTGGAGCCAATTTTCCATCAGCAGGATTGGTGGTATTCTGAAATGCTTTCCTTAATACCATATCTCCAACTTGAAACTTCCTGATCCTGACATTTTTGTTGTAAGCACCAGCCATTCTTTGTTGATAACTGGCCATCCTTATCCTAGCCATATCCCTGATTTCTTCAATAGTATCCAGGTCTTGAGCCAAGTTCTCATCATTTTCATCAGGATCACGGGTACTTGTTCTAGCAGTTGGGACCACCATTTCTGTTGGGATCACTGATTCTGCCCCGAACACCAAAGAGAATGGTGTTTGACCAGTTGCATTCTTAGGGGTTGTCCTATCAGCCCAAAGCACATAAGGTAGTTCTTCTGCCCATTTCCCTTTCTTGGATCCAAGCTTCTTCTTCAAATTGTTGATGATGATCTTGTTGGATGATTCTGCCTGACCATTAGCTTGTGGGTGGACTGGTGTTGATATTATCATCTTAATCCCCCAGCTGTCACAAAAGTTAGTGGTTCTGCCCCCAATAAATTGGGAACCATTATCACATATAATTTCAGAAGGAGTTCCAAATCTAGTTATAATATTTCTTTTAATGAAGGATATAACTTCCTTTTCTCTGACTTGGGCAAAAGCTTCAGCCTCTATCCATTTGGAGAAGTAATCAATCATAGCAAGTATGAATACTTTTCCACCAGGTGCCTTAGGGAGCTTGCCAACTATATCCATACCCCATCTCATAAATGGCCAAGAGGAGGATATAGGATGCAATAATTCAGCTGGTTGATGAAGGATATTGCTGTGTCTCTGACAAGGATCACATCTCTTAGCATACTCCACAGCATCTCTCTTCATGGTTGGCCAGTAGTATCCTGTCCTCAGGATCCTTGAGAATAATGCCCTGCCCCCAGTGTGGTTTCCACAATCTCCTTCATGGAAGTCTTTTAAAACTTCTTGGATTTCAGGATCCTCAATGCATCTCAAGTATGGTCCTGCAAGAGATCGTCTATACAACATATTATTTAAAATTGTGAATTGAGATACCTTAGATTTGAAAGCCCTGGGGTTTTCTCATGTAGGAATCTCTCCATGTGGTAAGTATCTTATAATTGGTGAGATCCATGATCCTGATCCTGAATGGGATTGAGTATCCTCACTAGGGATAATTGCAGAATCATTTCCTATCTCCATAGCCGCATGATCCTCGATAGCCGGGGTCAGGATATAGATAATAGGGATCTTGATATCCTCTGGGATCTTCAAGGATGATCCTAAGTTAGCCAATGCATCAGCTTCTGTATTTTCTTCCCTTGGTACCTGCGTCAAACTAAAGGAAACAAAAGAGAGTGCCAAACTTTTGACTATCTCTAAATATTTGGTTAGCTTTGCACCTTTAACAGCATAGGATCCATTAAAGTGGTTTGTAATTAACAATGAATCTACATGTACCTCAAGATACCTGATCCCCATATGCTTTGCAATTTGCAAACCAGCAATTAAGGCTTCATATTCAGCCTCATTGTTAGTGGTTTGGAACTCACAAGCTATAGAGTGGGGTATTATGTCCCCCTGTGGCGATTTTAGTAGTATTCCAAGCCCTGTGCCTTTGACATTTGAGGATCCATCAGTATAGAGTATCCAAGGATCCTTGGTCTCCTCTAGCTGCTGGACTTCTAACTCAGCTTCTTTTTGTAAATCACTACTGAAATCAGCCACAAAGTCAGCTAATGCTTGGGATTTGATGGTTGTCCTAGGCTCATATCTTATATCATATGCACTTAGCTTCACTGCCCACTTAGCCATCCTTCCTGACATCTCTGGTTTCCTGAGGACATTCTTAATTGGAAAATTAGTTTTAACAACAATAACATGAGTTTCAAAATAATGTCTTAACTTAGTAGATGTCATAATTAATGCAAGAATAAGCTTTTCAAGGTGTGAATACCTGGATTCGGCATCAAGTAAACTTTTACTTACATAATAGACAGGATGTTGTGTACCTTCGTGATCCTTAACAAGGACCGCACTTACTGCTTTTGAGGATTCTGCAAGATATAAGGATAATACATCGCCTTTTTCTGGTTTCATCAAGGCCGGGGCTGAGGATAGATAATCTTTGAGGGCTCTTAAAGCATTTTCATGCTTCTCAGTCCACTCAAATTTCTTGTTCTTCCTTAGGATATCATAGAATTCTTTGCACTTCTCTGAGGATTTGGATATAAATCTGTTCAAAGCTGCTATCCTGCCTGTTAGCCTTTGAACATCCTTGGCATTGGCCGGAGATTTGATGTTCACTATTGCTTTGATTTGTTCCGGGCTAGCTTCAATGCCTCTCTTTGTCACCATATATCCTAAGAATTTACCTGCTTTAACACCAAAGTGACATTTTGAAGGATTAAGTTTCATGTTATATTTGTCAAGGATATCGAATGCTTCCTCCAACTCCCTTAGGTGATCCTCAGCTCTTATGGATTTTACCACCATATCATCTATGTAAACCTCCATAGTTTTTCCAATCTGATCCTTGAACATCATATTCACCAGCCTTTGATATGTTGCACCTGCATTTCTTAGTCCGAACGGCATAGCAATATAGCAGTATATACCAGTTGGAGTCATGAAGGCTGTATCCTCTTGGTCGGATGGTTCCATTTGGATTTGTTGAAATCCAGATGAAGCATCCATAAAAGTTAACAGTTCATGACCCGCAGTTGCATCCACCATGGAGTCAATGTGGGGTAATGGGAAAGGATCCTTGGGACATGCCTTATTTAAATCGGTAAAATCGACACATACCCTCCACTTTCCGTTTTTCTTTTGAACAACAACCACATTGGCCAACCATCTTGGATACTTGACCTCTCTAATCATACCTGCCCGGAGCAATTTCTCTACCTCTTCCTGGATAATGGCATTCCTTTCCGGTGCAAACTTTCTCCTCCTTTGATGGATTGGTTTGAAGGACCTGTCAATGCCGAGTTTGTGAGTGATTACATCTTTGGATATACCAGTCATGTCTTCGTGTTTCCATGCAAAGGTAGTCTTTCTCCTTTTGAGGAAGGATACGAGGTCTTCTTTCATTTCGCCAAGGATCCCTGATCCGATATAAATTTTGGATTCAGGATCATCAGGATCCATGAGGATTTCTACCACATCCTGCTCTCTTGCCTCCAAGACATCCCTTGGAGGATACCTTGATTGCTATTGCTCCCTTGACTTCGAGGCTGGTTTCATCGATGAAGTGTAGCAATTCTTAGCCTCCTGCTGATCACTATCAATCTTCACTATTCCCCAAGGACTAGGGAGCTTCACACATTGATGGTAGGTAGATGGGACTGCCTTCATATCGTGTATCCAAGGCCTGCCAAGGATAACATTACAACAAGATAAACAGTCAATAACACAAAATTTTTGATAAGAGTGTAGGCCTTCAATGTATATTGGGAGTTTAATGTCCCCCAGGGTGTTCTTAGTTTCGCCACTAAATCCCACGAGCACGGAGGATCTTGGTATGATATCTGATTCAGGAATTCCCATCTTCTTTAGAACATCAAGCTGGATAATGTTCACTGAACTTCCCCCGTCTATAAGGATCCTGCGGACAAAATGGTTAGAAATAAAAAGAGTAATAACTAAGCCATCGTGATGAGGATCATGGATATCAACACGATCATCCTCATCAAAGGTTATGACTTTTCCTTCGGAGACACTTGATGTTCGAACAGGTCTTTCTCCATTATCCATTTTAGTTTCCTTTGCATGCCTTTTAGCTGCTGAGAAGGATGTGCCACAAATGTCTGATCCTCCAGAAATAAAGTTTATTACTTGTGCATCTGCTGGAGGGGTTGGAGCCTTCTCAGGGATCCTTTCAGGATCCTGAGTCCTTGACTTTTTTCTTCCCAACAATTCTTTTAGATGCCCCTTGCTCAACAAGTATCCAATTTCCTTTCTTAGTGCAATGCATTCTTCTGTGAGATGCCCAAAATCTTCATGGTATGCACACCACTTTGATTTATCCTTAGTTGCAGCTGGCCTATCATTTTTTCTAGGCCATCTAGTTTATCACCTAGGTTCTGCATCGCGAGGATTAGTTCATTGTTATCAACACAAAAACAATATTCAGAAATTGGAGGATAATCCTCATCATCCTCTTCTTGATCAACAGAATGCACGTTCTGGTTATCAGATCTGTTGTAGGATCTAAACTTGTTGTTCCTGAATGAGGATCCTTACTTATCCTGCTTTGAGGATCCTGCTAACCTCTCCTGGATCCTCTTGTCGTCCTCTAGCCGAATGAACCTAAGTGCTCGTGTTCTTACCTCATCTAAGTTCCTGCATGGTGTCATAACAAGATCATCATAGAACGACGAATCCCTAAGCAATCCCATTTTAAAGGCCTCAACAGCCGTGGCTATATCTAAGTTGGGAATGTCTAAGGATTCTTTACTGAATTTGGTAATGTAATCCCTTAATGATTCATTATGACCCTGGGTTATCCTATATAGATCACTAGTTAATCGTTCAAATTTTCTACTACAAGAAAACTGATTATTAAACAAGTTAACTAGATTAGCAAATGAGGTAATAGAGTAGGGGGAAGACTTAGCAGCCATTTGAGAGCTGATCCAGTAAGAGTGGATCCGAATCCCTTGCACAGGCACGCTTCCTTTAACCTTTCTGGGATTGGATTGATCTCCATCCTCTCCCTGCATTGTGCTATGTGTTCTTCAGGATCCGTCGAACCATCATACAGCTTCATTGTTGGCACATGGAACCTCTTGGGTATCTCAGCATCACAGATTGGTGGTGCAAAACGAGATATCTTGTGGCTCCCATCTGCAATCTCTGGGATAGGTTTGACCACTCCTGGAACACTTGATGTCATATCCTTTAGCTTTTGCAATTCTCTGGCCATGGCGTGATTGATACCTGGATCCTGCGTAAGACCATGGTTAGTAGTATAAGAATTATTAAAAGTGTTACCTCCCATCGGATTCAAATTAGGAAGAATGGATGTTAATCCATATTGTTGGGGCTCTGGAATGATCGAGGGACCAGTAGAAGCATTGGTCTGCATTGGAATAAAATCTCCCTGATGGACATCTGAACTTCCTGTTTGCAAACTCCTCAAGGATCCTGGCATCTGGAAGGATCCCTGAAACTGGGACGATCCTGGAACAAAGGAGGATCCTTGAACCTGGGATGATCCTGGAACAAAGGAAGATCCTTGAACCTGGGATGATCCTGGAACAAAGGAGGATCCTTGAACCTGGGATGATCCTGGAACAAAGGAGGATCCTTGAACCTGGGATGATCCTGGAACAAAGGAGGATCCTTGAATCTGGGATGATCCTGGAACAAAGGAAGATCCTTGAACCTGGGATGATCCTGGAACAAAGGAGGATCCTTGATCCTGGGATGATCCTGGAACAAAGGAGGATCCTTGAACCTGGGATGATCCTGGAACAAAGGAAGATCCTTGAACCTGCTGCACTCCTGAATATCCTCCTGAATTCGTGAGGAATCCCATATGCTGAGGATAGGATCCCGCTGGCTGGAAATATGAACCTGATGCCTGGGTCACTGTTGTTGTTCCGTAGTGCACTCCTTTTGGTCCACCCACATATTGAACATCTGGAACCACTGATGGCTGGGAAGTAATCACCGGAGTATCAAAATTCAAAGATTTTGGCACCAGTGGGGAATGATCCTCTGCCGTTTTCTTTTGCTTCTTGAGATCTCCGATTTCTTTGAGAATCCTTTCATTGGTCTTATCTTGTTGTCGTATCTGATCCTTCATCTACAAAATCAAAGTAAACATGTCACTAGTAGTGGGAGTGTAAGAAGCAGAAGAAGTTGGAGGTTTTGAGAAAATGGGAGTTGGTTTCTTCGCAGCATTCTCAGCATTCTTCTGGGATCCAGAAGGTGGTGGAGGCAAAGGGGGAACGCCTTGTGAAGAAGTGAATGAGGGCATCAAATTTGAAGCATTCTTCGATGAGGAAGCCATTTGCTTGGTTGTAGTGAACTGGAATGATCACAAAGATGAGAATTTCTTTGAAATGAAGCACCAATTGCCCCACGGTGGGCGCCAAACTGTTTTGGTCAAAAAATCTGATGAGGATAATGCATCCAAACTCTCTGTTACGGGGTATGATGCTTATAATGTAGAACAATGACAAGGATCACTTCAATATAAATTGCACAAATGACACAAGGATTTATACGGGGAAAAAGCCCTTGATCAAGAGTTAATCTCCGGCACAAAAAACCCCGGGTGATGGAAACTACCGATCACCAAGTTCAAATAAATCAATAAACGTTTACAACTTCGGATAGTAACGAGCTAGGTACAAGGATCACTATCGTGAAATGTGTAAAAGTGAGTGAAAACTAATAAGTGTTCGTCGAGAGCTTCAAGAGTGCGAGTATATGAGAGTGTGTGTAGCTGAAAATGGCTAAGTGTTCTAATTCTAGCTCGTCACCGCTTTAAAAATAGAAGTTAACTACAATAACTAACTATCCGACTTTTGTGCCAAGCTCCCACGTTCTCCACAACGTCCATTTTTGGTCAATCGTGTGCGAAATGCCCGTGGAATATACCTTAGTACCGTTGCCAAGACCAAGTCAAGCTTGTTACTCCTGCGAAGTAACACAAAACACAAATAAACAATCGTCAGTACGAGGATCCTTAAAGTGATCCATGATCCTGATCCTGAAGCTCTTCTGAGGATCACTATCTGTCACAGAAGTAAGGATCATTAATTAGGATAACGAATAAGGATCACTAATTGTTAGAAAATCCTCCCCTAACACTTATATCCTCCTGGATCTTCAAGGAGGATCCTAGATTGGCTAATGCATCAGCCTCTGCATTCTCTTCCCTTGGTAGCTGTGTCAAACTAAAGGAAACAAAAGAGAGTGCCAATTCTTTGACTATCTCTAAATATTTGATTAGCTTTTCACCTTTAACACCATAGGATCCATTAAAGTGATTAGTGATTAATAATGAATCTACATGTACCTCAAAATACCTGATCCTCATATGCTTAGCAATTTGCAAACCAGCTATCAAGGCTTCATATTCAGCCTCATTGTTGGTAGTTTGAAATTCACAAGCTATGGAGAGGGGTATTATGTCCCCCTGTGGCGATTTTACTAGTATTCCAAGCCCTGTTCCTTTGACATTAGAAGCACCATCAGTGAAGAGTATCCAAGGATCCTTAGTTTCTTCAAGCTGTTGGACTTCTAACTCAGCTTCCTTTTGCAAGTCACTACTGAAATCTGCCACAAAGTCAGCTAAAGCTTGGGATTTAATGGCACTTCTAGGCTCATATCTTATATCATAAGCACTAAGCTTCACTGCCCACTTAGCCATCCTTCCTGACATTTCAGGTTTCCTGAGAACATTCTTAATTGGAAAATTAGTCTTAACAATAATGGCATGAGTCTCAAAATAATGTCTCAATTTAGTAGATGTCATAATTAATGCAAGGATAAGTTTTTCCAAATGTGAATACCTGGATTCAGCATCAAGCAAACTTTTACTTACATAATAGACAGGATGTTGTGTACCTTCGTGATCCTTAACAAGGACCACACTTACTGCTTTTGAGGATACTGCTAAGTATAAGGATAATATATCTCCTTTTTCTGGTTTCATCAAGGTCGGGGCTTTGGATAGGTAATCCTTAAGAGCTTTGAGGGCACTTTCATGCTTCTCAGTCCATTCAAATTTCTTGTTCTTCCTCAGGATGTCATAGAATTCCTTTCATTTTTCTGAGGATTTGGATATGAATCTGTTCAAAGCTGCGATCCTGCCCGTCAATCTTTGCACATCCTTAGCATTGACAGGAGATTTGATATTCACAATAGCTTTGATTTGCTCTGGACTTGTTTCGATGCCCCTCTTTGTCACCATATAGCCTAAGAATTTTCCTGCCTTAACACCAAAATGACACTTGGAAGGATTTAGTTTCATATTAAATTTATCAAGGATATTGAATGCTTCCTCCAAGTCTTTAAGGTGATCCTCAGCTTTCTTGGACTTAACCACCATGTCATCAATATAGACTTCCATAGTGTGTCCAATTTGTTCCTTGAACATCATATTGACTAGCCTTTGATAAGTAGCACCTGCATTCCTTAGTCCAAATGGCATAGCAATATAACAGTATATACCTGTTGGGGTCATAAAGGCTGTATCCTCTTGATCAGATGGTTCCATCTGAATTTGTTGAAATCCAGAGGAAGCATCCATAAAAGTCAACAACTCATGACCCGCGGTAGCATCCACCATGGAGTCAATGTGGGGTAATGGGAAAGGATCCTTGGGACATGCCTTGTTTAAATCAGTAAAATCGACACATACCCTCCACTTTCCATTTTTCTTTTGAACAACAACCACATTGGCTAACCATCTTGGATACTTAACCTCTCTTATCATACCTGCCCGAAGTAGTTTATCTACCTCTTCCTGGATAATAGCATTCCTTTCAAGTGTAAACTTCCTCCTCTTTTGATGAATTGGCTAGAATGACCTGTCAATGCCAAGTTTATGAGTAATTATATCTTTAGATATACCTGTCATATCCTCATGTTTCCAGGCAAAGGTAGTTTTCCTTCTTTTAAGGAAGGATACTAGCTCCTGTTCAATGTCGCTAAGGATCCTTGATCCTATGAAGATCTTGGATTCAGGATCATCAGGATCCATGAGAATTTCTTTCAAATCATGTTCTCTTGCCTCTAAGACATCTCTTGAAGGATACTTTAATTGCTATTGCTCCCTTGGTCTTGAGGTTGGCTTCATTGATGAGGTATAACAATTCTTAGCTTCTTGTTGATCACTCTTAATTTTCACCACTCCCCATGGACTTGGAAGCTTTATACACTGATGATAGGTGGATGGAACTGCCTTCATATCATGTATCCATGGCCTGCCAAGGATAACATTGCAACAAGATAAGCAATCTATAACATAAAATTTTTGATAAGAATGCAATCCTTCAATATAAATAGGGAGTTTGATGTCCCCCAATGTGTTTTTGGTTTCCCCACTAAATCCCACAAGTACTGAGGATCTTGGGACAATATCAGACTCCGGTATATTCATCTTCTTGAGGACATCAAGCTGAATGATGTACACAGAGCTTCCTCCATCTATAAGGATCCTGCGAACAAAGTGGTTTGCAATAAACAATGTAATCACAAGGCCATCATGATGAGGATCCTGGACATCAACACGATCATCCTCATAAAAGGTTATGACTTTATCCTAGGTAACAATGGAGGTCCGAATGGGTCTGTCTCCATTATCCATCTTGGTTTCCTTAGCAAGTCTTTTTGCCGCTGAAAAGGGGGTACGACAAATGTCTGATCCACCGGATATGAAGTTTATAACTTGTGCATCTGCTGGAGGAGCAGGGGCCCTCTCCGGGATCCTTTCAGGATCCTGGATCCTTGACTTCTTTCGTCCCAAAAGTTCCTTCAAATGCCCCTTGCTCAACAAGTAACCAATCTCCTTTCTTAGTGCAATACACTCTTCTGTGAGATGCCCGAAATCCTCATGATATGCACACCACTTGGACTTATCCTTTGTAGCAGCTGGTTTATCACTTTTCCTTGGCCACCTAGCTTTCTCACCTAGATTCTGCATTGCAAGGATTAGTTCATTGTTATCAACAAAAAAACAATATTTAGAAATAGGAGGATAATCCTCATCATCCTCTTCTTGTTCCACCGCATGCACGTTCTGGTTGTCAGACTTATTGTAGGACTTGGATTTGTTGTTCCTGAAGTAGGATCCTTGTTTCTCCTGTTTTGAGGATCCTGTCAACCCATCCTGGATCATTTTGTCATCCTCTAGGCGGATGAACCTAAGGGCCCTGGTTCTTACTTCATCAAGGTTCCTGCAAGGTGTCATAACAAGATCATCATAGAATAATGAATCCCTAAGCAATCCCATTTTAAAGGCTTCTACAGCCGTAGCAATATCCAAATTAGGAATATCTAAGGATTCTTGGCTAAACTTAGTGATGTAATCTCTAAGTGATTCATTTTGACCTTGAGTTACCCTATATAGATCACTAGTTAACCGTTCAAATTTTCTACTACAAGAGAATTGACTATTAAACAAATTAACTAGATTAGCAAATGAAGTAATAGAGTAAGGGGGAAGACTTAGCAGCCATTTAAGAGCAGATCCTGTGAGTGTGGATCCAAATCCCTTGCATAGACATGCTTCTTTTAACCTTACAGGAATTGGATTGGTCTCCATCCTCTCCCTGTACTGAGCTACATGCTCTTCTGGATCCGTTGAACCATCATACAGCTTCATAGATGGTATCTGGAACCTTTTGGGTATCTCAGCATCACATAAGGGTGGTGCAAAATGAGATATCCTATGGCTACCATCTGCAATTTCAGGAATGGGTTTAACCACTCCTGGTACACTGGATGTCATATCCTTAAGCTTCTATAGCTCCCTAGCCATAGCCTGATTGATACCTGTATCCTGCATAGAGCCATGGTTAGTGTTATATGAATTATTAAAAGTGTTACCTCCCGGAGGATTCATGTTTGGAATTGCGGATGTGAATCCATATTGACGAGACTCTGGTATGATTGAAGGACCAGAGGAAGCAATGGTCTGCATTGGTATAAAGTCTCCTTGATGAACATCGGTGCTTGGAGGTTGCATATTCCTTAAGGATCCTTGATCCTGAAAGATGTTGGATCCTTGAAGCTGAAAGGATTCTGAAACCAGAGAGGATCCTTAGACCTGGGAGGATCCTTGGACCTGGGAGGATCCTTGGACCTGGGAGGATCCTTGGACCTGGGAGGATCCTTGGACCTGGGAGGATCCTTGTACCTGGGAGGATCCTTGGACCGGGAAGGATCCTTGGACCTGGGAGGATCCTTGGACCGGGAAAGATCCTTGGACCTGGGAGGATCCTTGGACTGCAGGTGTTCCCAAATATCCTCCTGACGTTAAGTATCCTTGATGCTGAAAAGAGGATCCCGATGGTTGAGAGGAGGATCCTTGAGGCTGGAAGTGAGAGCCAAATGCCTGACTCATAGTTGCTGTTCCATAACGCCTTCCTGGTAATTCACCCAAGTATTGCACGTTCGGAGCTGCTGAGTGCTGGGAAGTTATGACTGGAGTGTCGAAGTTCAGCGACCTTGGCATCAGAGGAGAGTGATCCTCCACTGATTTCTTCTGTTTCTTGATCTCAGCGATCTCCCGGAGGATCCTTTCGTTGGTTTTATCCTGCTCTTGTGTGTGATTCCTCATCTGCAAAATCAGAGTGTAAAGATCATTAGTAGTAGGATTAGAAGAAACAGAAGATGTTGGTGGTTTTGTGAAAATGGGGGTTTGTTTCTTCGCAGCATTTTCAGCATTCTTCTGGGATCCAGAAGGTGGTGGAGGCAAAGGTGGAACGCCTTGTGAAGAACTGATTGCCGGCATAGAACTTGATGTATTCTTTGTTGAGGAAGCCATTTGCTTGATTGTAACGAACAGAAATGATCACCAGAACAATGATTTCTCAAGAACGAAGCACCAATTGCCCCACGGTGGGCGCCAAACTGTTTTAGTCAAAAATCAAGCAATGATAATGCAACCAAACTTTCTGTTGTGAGGTATGATGCTTGAATCAATGATCAATACTAAGGATCACTCAGAAATGAAATGAACAAGTGACACAAAGATTTATACGAGGAAAAAGCCCTTGATCAATGAATGATCTCCGGCATAAAAAACCTTGGGTGATGGAAACTACCGATCACCAACTCAGATTAAACAAGAAATGTATTACAACTTCGGATGATAGCGAGCTAATTACAAGGATCACTATAGTGTAATGTGCAAAAAAGTGTGTAATCGCCAAGTGAATTGTCAAGAGCTGGTGAGGGCAGTTGCGAGTGTGTGTGTTAAGCTAAAAATAGCCAATTGTTTCTATTAGCTCGCTATCCCGTTTAAAAATGGAAAATATCTAAGCAAACAAACATTCCGCATTTCATGCAAGTCCTCCACGAACTCCATAACGTCCACTTCAGTTAAGCACGTGCGGAATAAGTCATGGAATATGCTCCAGGAATATCGCCAAGACCAAGTCCAAGCTCGTACCCCTGCAAAACAACATCATATTCAAAGTAGACAATCGTTAGTATAAGGATCCTTATGATGATCCATGATCCTGATCCTACAATACTTCTAAGGATCACTAATTCAAACAGAAGTGAGGATCACTAAACCCAACAGTAAATGAGGATCACTGATCATTTGAAAATCCTCCCCTAACAATTGCCCACAAAATATAAGGAGTAAATTGCAAATAAACGAGTTATATTTTCTGTTCTTATCCGTAATGAATCAACGGATAACTAGCCGTTGTAATCGGACTAGCCGTTACCATCCTGACGTCACTGAGGTGACTATCCTGCAAAATCATCATTATAAATTGAAGTTAGGGATAGGGATCAATTTGCATTTAAATTCAAGAGAGACTCCCTTTAAATCCACATTCGAAGATCAAGCAGGTATCTCTCTTCCTCTTCTCCCTTTACGTTTTCTTTCTTTGTTCATCTTCTTTTTTACCGTCATGACCAAGATGATGCTAAGATCCTCTCCGGCTAAGGATCACACGAAAAACAGTCCTCTTAAGAGCCAGGGGATCATCAAAGATTCGGCGAAAGAAAGATGCTGCTTTACTGATCCACAGATAGATAGGATCCGACATTGCTTTCCGGCAAACACCGATTTCAAACCATTTGATCCCACCGTTCTAAGTGATCACGTTTCTGAAACTTGGGTAGCTTTCCTGGTCACTCCATTCACAATAGGATACTCGTATCCTTTCCCTGAATTCACCCAGTCTTTCTTCTCCCTCACCGGCATCTCCTATATTCAAGCTATGCCAATGATCTGGAGGGTCTTATATACCCTTGAAAGGATCATTGAGCAAGAAGGCATTGATTTGGGAATGTCGGAGTTTGCAGAGATGTATGACCTCGTTAGCCATGGATCCCACCGATATCTACTCAAACATAAACCTGGTGAAGAACATCCCATCTTCAAAGCCACTAAGAATGACACCAACTGGAAACGGCGATTCTTCTTTGTCAGAAGGGATTCTATCCCTGATGGAAAGGATCTGCCAAGGAAGTGGAGCACCCATGGTAGGATAGAGGATCCTGAGAAGGATCACCAGATGACCATGTTTTCGTCTTAGGATCACAAACGTCCTTTTGTTTCTTTTTTGCAGCTATTTCTGTCGCACACCTCATCACAACACCTGCAACAAAGGAAAGGCTTGCCGCTTTCCAGAGACTTGATCCTGCAAGAAGATCATTTAAAGCAAACACCCAGGATTCTCAAGAAGTATCCTCAGGTTCTGTCACTATGTCGAGTAAGTATCCTGTTTTTTGCATAATTAAATGTTTAAATAAATAGTTAAATAGAAATAGGATAAGGATACTTATCTGTTTTGGGTGTGTAGGCGCTGGAAAACCTTCAAGATCTGCCTCCAAATTCAGTGTCACTGATCTTGACGCTGTCCGATCCTCAAAGAAAAAGTCTGCTGCTAGCCCCTCCGTCATAGTCCCCAAGGCAACCACTTCAAAGGGAAGAGGTGGAAAGAAAAGGAAGACCTCTGAAGCTGACAACCTAGAAGGCTTGCCTCTGATCCGCCATCAGTTCCTCGAGTACTTTGCTGATGTAAGGATCACTGACTTAACTTGATTATCCTGCCCATTTGAGGATCACGTGATCCTGGACTTTACATTGTCTTCTTTGCAGAAATTTGCTGAAATCGAGGACTATGTTGGGAACGTCGAAGAGCTTGAGGAGAAATACTCTGATCTCCAAAAAGTGGCGGTGCTCAAGGATCATAAGATTGCTTCCCTCGAAAAGGACCTCAATGATACCAAAACTCAGATGGTTGAAGCTCAGATCAATGCTGACTATGAGAAGCACGAGATCACGGAGGATGCTAAAGTCTCCGCTGCCATTACCATGTACAAGGCCAAGTTGCAGATGGCCCAAGAAGCTCAGGATCCTGCCTTTGACAGGAGCAACTGGGACATGGAGGGCTGGAAGGCTAGGCTGGCTGAGTTGGAGGATGAAGAAGAGGCTGAAGAGGTTCTGGCAATCGTGGCTGGTGGCAGTGGCAAGGATCATGTGAAGGATACTGGAGCTAGAGGAGATGGTGATGCAGCGAAGGTGTAGGCTGCATGAATGGGCGATGAAGGACATTTCTAGACGTAGCCGGAGCCCATTTTTTTAGAATTTGGTAGTTTATTTTGGTTATGGTATTTTTGTTGAACAATGATGGGCTGTATCTTGAACAATAGTTACTAGGTTAAAGGATCATGGATCCTTGAACAATAGGCAGGATAATGGGTGGTGGATGGATCCTCTGTTTGGGGGATGAAGCCACTCGTTATCCTTCCGTCTTTTATTTCCTGCACTACAAAGACCCTTAAACAATGGACACCCTTTGCCAACCCATGTGGACGGGCCATGTTTTGCTAGTAGAAACCTGTGTTGGCAATTTTGACAACCTTAAAGGGTTTAACGTTTTGTGAATAAAATAACTCTAACTTTTTGGCTATCTCCCGTGTTACTTTCCTTGTTAGTATTTTACTTTTCAATTGTTGTGATATTCATTTAGTCTAAACTTATCAAATAAAGAAATATTTAATAAATATCCTTATAAAGTTTAGGATATGATCAAGGATCACATATCCTATAATCGATAAGTTCTGAAAAGTAATATAGTTTAAGGATCATAAGTTCAGTTGTCAAAGGATAAGGGTAACTCAGATGAATAATGAATAAAATCAAAATAGTTGAGGATCATACCTGAGAATCCAAGTTAGGGTCCTAACCTTTAACACTTACAGTCAGGATAACCCAAAAGACAAACCTTAGTAGAAGGTAAGGATCAAGGATCCTTGGTCATTTAGATTCAAAAACCTGAAATAGGATAAAACTGGGGACTAAGCCAATATAAGATAAAAGTTAGCAACTGGGGACAAGCCCAACAATTCTGGGGACAAGCCCAAAGGATAACTGGGGACAAGCCCAAAGGATCGTGTGTAAACTGGAGTATGGCCCTCACTGGCGACTATCCAAACTTAGTGACATGAAAATGCCAAAACCTTAGCTAACGTGAAAACGTTAGAAGCCTTAGGAACGGATGTATGGTACGTCTACCATTATACGTAGGATCCTGAATATAGCCAGTACAATGAAATTGTCAGCCCCTAAAGCGAGTACTGGTCCCGTTGCCATGAACTATATCAGGATCATCGTGCGCTACTGGCGAAACTGGGGACAGGCCCAAACTGGGGTCAAGCCCAAATAACTGGGGTCAAGCCCAAATAACTGCATACTTCTGTGGATAATCAGTCCTTTGTTAAGGATACCTGAACCTTCAAAACTTAGAATCAAGTGAAAGGAGGATAAAGGATGCAGGATCCTTATCCTTACATAAGAAAATAAAAGAATGAAATAGTTTGAGATTAGAATGTTACCAAAATGAGGATCATCTGTTCTGTAAGAATCCTTCAAGGATACTTTTCATGTAAGGATCATGGATCCTGATCACATGAAATATTTCTTCAAATGGACAGCATTCCAAGCTCTTGGTAGCAAATCACCTTCCATTGTTAGCAATCGATATGCCCCCTTTCCTGCTTCAGCTTCAACCAAATAGGGGCCTTCCCACTTTGGTGCTACCTTTCCATTAGCAGGGTTGGTGGTATTCTGAAATGCTTTCCTTAATACCATATCACCAACTTGGAATTTCCTGATCCTGACATTTTTTTTGTAGGCTCCAGCCATCCTTTGTTGATAACTAGCCATCCTTATCCTTGCCAAATCCCTGATTTCTTCTATAGTATCCAAGTCTTGAACCAAGTTTTCAGCATTTTCTTCAGGATCACGAATGCTTGTTCTTGCAGTTGGAACCACCATCTCTGTAGGGATCACTGATTGTGCCCCAAATACCAAAGAGAATGGAGTTTGGCCAGTAGCATTCTTGGGAGTTGTCCTATCAGCCCAAAGTACATAAGGTAGTTCTTCTGCCCATTTTCCTTTCTTGGATCCAAGCTTTTTCTTCAAGTTGTTGATGATGATCTTGTTGGATGATTCTGCCTGACCATTAGCTTGTGGGTGGACTGGTGTTGATGTTATCATCTTAATCCCCCAGCTGTCACAAAAGTTAGTAGTTCTACTCCCAATAAATTGGGATCCATTATCACAAACAATTTCAGAAGGAATACCAAATCTAGTAATAATGTTTCTTTTAATAAAGGATATAACTTCCTTTTCTCTGACTTGAGCAAAGGCTTCAACCTCTATCCACTTGTAGAAGTAATCAGTCATAACAAGCATGAATACTTTTCCACCAGGTGCCTTAGGAAGCTTACCAACTATATCCATTCCCCACCTCATAAATGGCCAAGAAGAGGATATAGGATGCAAAAGTTCTGCTGGTTGGTAAAGGATATTACTGTGTCTCTGACAAGGATCACACTTCCTGGCATACTCCACAGCATCCTTCTTCATAGTGGGCCAATAGTATCATGTCCTCAAGATCCTTGAGAATAATGCCCTGCCCCCAGTGTGGTTTCCACAATCTTCTTCTTGGAAATCCTTTAGGACTTCTTGGATCTCAGGATCCTCAATGCATCTTAGATATGGTCCTGCAAGAGATCGTTTATACAACATATTATTCAATATTGTAAATTGAGATACCTTAATTTTGAAAGCCCTAGGGTTTTCTCCTGTAGGAATCTCTCCATGTTGTATGTATCTCAGGATTGGGAGGATCCATGATCCTGAATGAGATTGAGTATCATCGCTAGGGATGATTGCAGAATCTTCTCCTATCTCCATAGCTACTTGATCCTCAATAGCAGGGGTCAGGATATGGATAATAGGGATCCTTATATCCTCCGAGATCTTCAAGGAGGATCCTAGATTGGCTAATGCATCAGCCTCTGCATTCTCTTCCCTTGGTACCTGTGTCAAACTAAAGGAAACAAAAGAGAGTGCCAATTCTTTGACTATCTCTAAATATTTGATTAGCTTTTCACCTTTAACAGCATAGGATCCATTAAAGTGATTAGTGATTAATAATGAGTCTACATGTACCTCAAGATAGCTGATCCTCATATGCTTAGCAATTTGCAAACCAGCTATCAAGGCTTCATATTCAGCCTCATTGTTGGTAGTTTGAAATTCACAAGCTATGGAGTGGGGTATCATGTCCCCCTGTGGCGATTTTAGTAGTATTCCAAGCCTTGTTCCTTTGACATTAGAAGCACCATCAGTGAAGAGTATCCAAGGATCCTTAGTTTCTTCAAGCTGTTGGACTTCTAACTTAGCTTCCTTTTGCAAGTCACTACTGAAATCTGCCACAAAGTCAGCTAAAGCTTGGGATTTAATGGCAGTTCTAGGCTCATATCTTATATCATAAGCACTAAGCTTCACTGCCCACTTAGCCATCCTTCCTGACATTTCAAGTTTCCTGAGAACATTCTTAATTGGAAAATTAGTCTTAACAATAATGGCATGAATCTCAAAATAATGTCTCAATTTAGTAGATGCCATAATTAATGCAAGGATAAGTTTTTCCAAATGTGAATACCTGGATTCAGCATCCAGCAAACTCTTACTTACATAATAGACAGGATGTTGTGTACCTTCGTGATCCTTAACAAGGACCGCACTTACCGCTTTTGAGGATACTGCTAAGTATAAGGATAATATATCTCCTTTTTCTGGTTTCATCAAGGCAGGGGCTGAGGATAGGTAATCCTTAAGAGCTTTGAGGGCACTTTCATGCTTCTCAGTCCATTCAAATTTCTTGTTCTTCCTCAGGATGTCATAGAATTCCTTGCATTTTTCTGAGGATTTGGATATGAATCTGTTCAAAGCTGCGATCCTGCCCGTCAATCTTTGCACATCCTTAGCATTGACAGGAGATTTGATATTCACAACAGCTTTGATTTGCTCTAGACTTGCTTCGATGCCCCTCTTTGCCACCATATAGCCTAAGAATTTTCCTGCCTTAACACCAAAATGACACTTGGAAGGATTTAGTTTCATATTAAATTTATCAAGGATATTGAATGCTTCCTCAAAGTCTTTAAGGTGATCCTCGGCTTTCTTGGACTTAACCACCATGTCATCAATATAGACTTCCATAGTGTGTCCAATTTGTTCCTTGAACATCATATTGACTAGCCTATGATAAGTAGCACCTGCATTCCTTAGTCCAAATGGCATAGCAATATAACAGTATATACCAGTTGGGGTCATAAAGGCTGTATCCTCTTGATCAGATGGTTCCATCTGAATTTGTTGAAATCCAGAGGAAGCATCCATAAAAGTCAACAACTCATGACCCGCGGTAGCATCCACCATGGAGTCAATGTGGGGTAATGGGAAAGGATCCTTGAGACATGCCTTGTTTAAATCAGTAAAATCGACACATACCCTCCACTTTCCATTTTTCTTTTGAACAACAACCACATTGGCTAACCATCTTGAATACTTAACCTCTCTTATCATACCTGCCCGAAGTAGTTTATCTACCTCTTCCTAGATAATAGCATTCCTTTCAGGTGCAAACTTCCTCCTCTTTTGATGAATTGGCTTGAATGACCTGTCAATTCCAAGTTTATGAGTAATTATATCTTTAGATATACCTGTCATATCCTCATGTTTCCAGGCAAAGGTAGTTTTCCTTCTTTTAAGGAAGGATACTAGCTCCTGTTCAATGTCGCTAAGGATCCCTGATCCTATGAAGATCTTGGATTCAGGATCATCAGGATCCATGAGAATTTCTTTCAAATCCTGTTCTCTTGCCTCCAAGACATCTCTTGAAGGATACTTTAATTGCTATTGCTCCCTTGGTCTTGAGGCTGGCTTCATTGATGAGGTATAACAATTCTTAGCTTCTTGTTGATCACTCTCAATTTTCACCACTCCCCATGGACTTGGAAGCTTTATACACTGATGATAGGTGGATGGAACTGCCTTCATATCATGTATCCATGGCCTGCCAAGGATAACATTGCAACAAGATAAGCAATCTATAACACAAAATTTTTTATAAGAATGCAATCCTTCAATATAAATAGGGAGTTTGATGTCCCCCAATGTGTTTTTGGTTTCCCCACTAAATCCCACAAGTACTGAGGATCTTGGGACAATATCAGACTCCGGTATATTCATCTTCTTGAGGACATCAAGCTGAATGATGTTCACAGAGCTTCCTCCATCTATAAGGATCCTGCGAACAAAGTGGTTAGAAATAAACAATGTAATCACAAGGCCATCATGATGAGGATCCTGGACATCAACACGATCATCCTCATCAAAGGTTATGACTTTATCCTGGGTAACAATGGAGGTCCGAACGGGTCTGTCTCCATTATCCATCTTGGTTTCCTTAGCATGTCTTTTTGCCGCTGAAAAGGGGGTACCAAAAATGTCTGATCCACCGGATATGAAGTTTATAACTTGTGCATCTGCTGGAGGAGCAGGGGCCCTCTCCGGGATCCTTTCAGGATCCTGGATCCTTGACTTCTTTCGTCCCAAAAGTTCCTTCAAATGCCCCTTGCTCAACAAGTAACCAATCTCCTTTCTTAGTGCAATACACTCTTCAGTGAGATGCCCGAAATCCTCATGATATGCACACCACTTGGACTTATCCTTTGTAGCAGCTGGTTTATCACTTTTCCTTGGCCACCTAGCTTTCTCACCTAGATTCTGCATTGCAAAGATTAGTTCATTGTTATCAACAAAAAAAACAGTATTTAGAAATAGGAGGATAATCCTCATCATCCTCTTCTTGTTCCACCGCATGCACGTTCTGGTTGTCAGACTTATTGTAGGACTTGGATTTGTTGTTCCTAAAGTAGGATCCTTGTTTCTCCTGTTTTGAGGATCCTGTCAACCTATCCTGGATCCTTTTGTCATCCTCTAAGCGGATGAACCTAAGGGCCCTGGTTCTTACTTCATCAAGGTTCCTGCAAGGTGTCATAACAAGATCATCATAGAATAATGAATCCCTAAGCAATCCCATTTTAAAGGCTTCTACAGCCGTAGCAATATCCAAATTAGGAATATCTAAGGATTCTTTGCTAAACTTAGTGATGTAATCTCTAAGTGATTCATTTTGACCTTGAGTTACCCTATATAGATCACTAGTTAACCGTTCAAATTTTCTACTACAAGAGAATTGACTATTAAACATATTAACTAGATTAGCAAATGAAGTAATAGAGTAAGGGGGAAGACTTAGCAGCCATTTAAGAGCAGATCCTGTGAGTGTGGATCCAAATCCCTTGCATAGACATGCTTCTTTTAACCTTTCAGGAATTGGATTGATCTCCATCCTCTCCCTGTACTGAGCTACATACTCTTCTGGATCCGTTGAACTATCATACAGCTTCATAGATGGTATCTGGAACCTTTTGGGTATCTCAGCATCACATAAGGGTGGTGCAAAACGAGATATCCTATGGCTACCATCTGCAATTTCAGGAATGGGTTTAACCACTCCTGGTACACTCGATATCATATCCTTAAGCTTTTGTAGCTCCCTAGCCATAGCCTGATTGATACCTGTATCCTGCATAGAGCCATGGTTAGTGTTATATGAATTATTAAAAGTGTTACCTCCCGGAGGATTCATGTTTGGAATTGCGGATGTGAATCCATATTGACGAGACTCTGGTATGATTGAAGGACCAGAGGAAGCAATGGTCTGCATTAGTATAAAGTCTCCTTGATGAACATCGGTGCTTGGAGGTTGCATACTCCTTAAGGATCCTCGATCCTGAAAGATGTTGGATCCTTGAAGCTGAAAGGATTCTGAAACCAGAGAGGATCCTTGGACCTGGGAGGATCCTTGGACCTGGGAGGATCCTTGGACCTGGGAGGATCCTTGGACCGGGAAGAATCCTTGGACCTGGGAGGATCCTTGGACTGCAGGTGTTCCCAAATATCCTCCTGACGTGAAGTATCCTTGATGCTGAAAAGAGGATCCCGATGGTTGAGAGGAGGATCCTTGAGGCTGGAAGTGAGAGCCAAATGCCTGACTCATAGTTGCTTTTCCATAACGCCTTCCTGGTAATTCACCCAAGTATTGCATGTCCAGAGCAGCTGAGTGCTGGGAAGTTATGACTGGAGTGTCGAAGTTCAGCGACCTTGGCATCAGAGGAGAGTGATCCTCCACTGATTTCTTCTGTTTCTTGATCTCAGCGATCTCCCGGAGGATCCTTTCGTTGGTTTTGTCCTTCTCTTGTGCGTGATTCCTCATCTGCAAAATCAGAGTGTAAAGATCATTAGTAGTAGGATTAGAAGAAACAGAAGATGTTGGTGGTTTTGTGAAAATGGGGGTTTGTTTCTTCGCAGCATTTTCAGCATTCTTCTGGGATCCAGAAGGTGGTGGAGGTAAAGGTGGAACGCCTTGTGAAGAACTGATTGCCGGCATAGAACTTGATGTATTCTTTGTTGAGGAAGCCATTTGCTTGATTGTAACAAACCGAAATGATCACCAGAACAATGATTTCTCAAGAACGAAGCACCAATAGCCCCACGGTGGGCGCCAAACTATTTTGGTCAAAAATCAAGCAATGATAATGCAACCAAACTTTCTGTTGTGAGGTATGATGCTTGAATCAATGATCAATACTAAGGATCACTCAGAAATGAAATGAACAAGTGACACAAAGATTTATACGAGGAAAAAGCCCTTGATCAATGAATGATCTCCGGCATAAAAAACCTCGGGTGATGGAAACTACCGATCACCAACTCAGATTAAACAAGAAATGTATTACAACTTCGGATGATAGCGAGCTAATTACAAGGATCACTATAGTGTAATGTGCAAAAAAGTGTGTAATCGCCAAGTGAATTGTCAAGAGCTCGTGAGAGCAGTTGCTAGTGTGTGTGTTAAGCTAAAAATAGCCAATTGTTTCTATTAGCTCGCTATCCCGTTTAAAAATGGAAAATATCTAAGCTAACAAACATTCCGCATTTCATGCAAGTCCTCCACGAACTCCATAACGTCCACTTCAGTTAAGCACGTGCGGAATAAATCATGGAATATGCTCCAGGAATATCGCCAAGACCAAGTCCAAGCTCGTACTCCTGCAAAACAACATCATATTCAAAGTAGACAATCGTTAGTATAAGGATCCTTATGATGATCCACGATCCTGATCCTGCAATACTTCTGAGGATCACTAATTCAAACAGAAGTGAGGATCACTAAACCCAACAGTAAATGAGGATCACTGATCATTTGAAAATCCTCCCCTAACAAAAAGTATTTTACAATACTCCATTTTCAAATGTTATAATTACAGGGATTAAGTCGTGGTTATCTTAATCACTGGCTAGTGGGGTATTGTGCACATTACTAATTTCTCACGGGTTAGGCTAATAAATCCTAACAGTGATAAACGTCACTACTTGGGGAAAGACCCAATAGTGGTATGACCATCGTCACCAGGTGACACGGCGCCAGATAAAAATAAGATAAAAGCGATTGTAATCGCTCTTATGCTGTAATTTATAACTAAGGGTCATTTTATAAAACCTGAATGAACTCACCAGTATTTCCTGCTGACCAAATCTTTTTAAAACGCGTTTCAGGTAATTACAGTAGATCAGGAATTAGAGTTGGATGCGGCACCAACAAGGCTTACAGAAGTGGCTTATTTTATTAATTAAATTAAATTAAGAAAAGTTGTTTTATGTATTCGAATTTTTCCTATATTAAAGCTACCTTTTGAAACATGGTTTTATCCCATCTATTTAATAAATAAAAATCCGGTGTTTTCTAAACTCTGATATTTTTCCTAACTCACGGTTCTGACGAAATTTCCGCTGCACTACTTTTCAAAATAGCCACCGGTACCACTTGGCTGCTCGCGGCTCTCGATTCCATCCAGGGTGGGGTCGGGGGTCGTGACAGAAGGTGGTATCAGAGCAACTGATTTAAGCCAATAGGTGTTGTGATAATAATACCTAAACTTAAATAAAAGAGTTAGGAAATTGCTATAAAATGGTAGCACACATGATAACATTTAGACTTGAACTTAAGAAAAGATGCCTTAGTATAAGCTTCGAGATAAGCTAAAATACTTGTATAAATAAAGTGTGGTAGATTTTGGTATACTGTAAGGATAATAACTAGAACGTTGCAAGTATAATAAATAAGGAATAACACTTGACCACTGTTATTTCTTATTTATTAGTACTACTTTGTTCTAGAATATGATCTGCCATATGAAGACTAATTTGCTTAGTCTTTGTTGAAAGTCATAATGCACTTTCCAAATCATGATTTAAGAAAAATACTATTTATGGGAAATACAATTTTTTCTCCGGCAAGACTGGGTATGGTGTAGCAGACTCTCCAGCTTGTCCGGATATCACGGGGTTACGTCTCCGGCTAGAACCGGGTAAGAAGGTATATAAAATGTCAAACAAGTGACAAGATTTCCCTAAATAGTATCATGATCTGATATCTGACTTGTTTTTGGAAATATGAATCTGTTAAATACATTAACCTTATAAAGGGTATGTATATTACAGCATGTGAAATATATGATTATATAGATATGTATATCTATATGGAAATCCAAAAACCATAAGGATTGACAATTTGGAATAAAGCACAAGCTATGTGTCTATATTTCTTTATCAGGAATCTCTTTAAATCCGATATCACACATTATTTCGTTTGATCATCTACCTCGTAACTCGTGCGACAATATAAACAATGGAAACCCTTTAAGTTGGGACACCATCAAAAGTATAAAAATTTCCAATGCGTTACCATAGACTATTAACGCAAGTAAGAAGCATGTAAAGTTGTGCTAGTGCACAAGAAAACACATGAAACTTAAATTATACGTCCACAGAATTCGAAGTATATCACACACGACTTTCGAGGCAAGACCTTTGGAAAATATGATTGGGCACAATGCTCATCCCAGCAGTGGGAGAACTACTGATCAAAAAGCAGCACTTTGCCACGTGATCCTACAAACGACCTGAATCTCTCTGAGGTACGTTTGAAACAAGATTTCACAATCATCGGTGCATAGTATAATCAGACTCATAATTATTGGCGCTGCAAAAAGGAGTCACATACCTTTGCAAATCCCCTATTTCATTTTATTCGACATTCCTTGGTAATGTCACTTAACAACGGTTATCACACGAAATTCCAGATAAAGTTCTTATATTTCTTTCATTGAAATTCTGACTTCTGCATATAATGAGTTAACTTTCGTGTTTCTACTTCCTCTAATGGTCATCATACCATGAGAATTTCTTTCATAGTAGCGAATATTGATTTATTTCATTTCTTGATAAATTCACACGTTACATATGCACTGTTTGTTGCACATGTGGTTCGTTTGATTTATGAAGACCACTGGAGGACTTCATTCTAATTTGTCGTTTTATCCAAACTTAAGTATCATTTCGCTATACTTGAATTTTTTTACTGTGAACCGCATTATTGCAAAACGATGACTCTTTGATATCGAGTCAATGAAATTTTTGAAAAACTCAATTTTCTTTGACATACATGGTTTTCGTTGTGACCATGTCCGAAATTTCTTATTAATACATGAACTCGTTTTGTTTAAACCAAGTTCAATTGTTTGAACTTGCTCGCATTACGTATTCAATTCAAAGTCCCATATGATGAATTGGAGCCATCATCTTCGGAATAATCCTAACAAGCATTTCATTTGTTTTGAACCATAACATGCTTGTTTGATCTTCAACTTCATTGAATCGTTTCTTTAATCACGATCACCTTGTGGTGACATTTTCATAAATCTGAAGCTTACGCTAATCTCGTTTGCACACCTCATATACGGATTTAATTGTTTATTTATTTATTTATATTGAATCCGCTTTGTTGGTTTATCCTATAAAAGCAATCTTAACACAATCGTGTGCTAAGATAATGATACACAAATTCATGTCATATTTCAGTGTATCTCTTAACAATTCTTACAGCATCAATCGAGCCTTTCGTGATAATTATTGCTTCGAGAAACATTATTCAATTGTTTCATTTTCAATCAAAAATCCTACTAGATTTGTTTGAATCAAACATTCGGACTTACTTTGTTGAACTTTAATTGAATCATTTATTTGGTTACGACACCTTGTGGTGGCATTTTCTTTAATTTGAAGCTTGAGGTAATCTCATTCTCACACCTGATGTATGGATTTATTTATTTAATTTCTGTTGATTCATTATCTTAAACTATCTTAATACAATTATATGTTAAGATAAGAGTACACAAATTCATATCATATTTCGGTGTACCTCTAAAGTTTCTTTCATCATTGATCGAAAATTCTATGATAATTATTTGGTCTTATCATCATCAATTGAAAATCCTATTCGAAATGAATATCCAAATTTACTTCATTAAAAGCTTTCAGTTGATTACACGGCGAATTTGTTCGATCATCATAATTATTGAACTATTTCAATCATTACGACACCTTGCGGTGTCAGTATAAACTTGTAGATTGGGCTAATCATAATCATTCGAATCATTCAAAACCACATCTGTCTTTCGTTCGACTCATCATTTAAAATAATCTTAATGCAATTATGTATTAAGACAATGATACACTAAACTCTATTGTATTTCGGTGTATCCTTGCAATTCAATAAATGTCAACATATTGATTTTTCTCATATCATAATTCGATAATTGACAAATTATTTTCGTGTTTCTATTTTCATTTGAGCTTGTTAGTCTTTCTCAGTTGACAATCAAAGTAAATTCTCTTTTGATAATTGAATTCTACTGTTTCTAAAAATCGTTTACCGTCAATTTCGACATCTATTGATCATAAATCTCTTTTGACTTGAACCTAGTCACTTTGAAAATTATATCATTTCATCTCGTTCATTTGACATTGATTTTTTTTCAAATAAATCAGTTGAACCATTGAGTCCTATTCAATGTACAACTCATATTCACAAAATTTGATGTTTTAATTCTGTATCATTTACCTTCATATTGTTTTTATTGACTAAGACGTGACATAACTCTAAAAGAGATATCGTACCCCAAATCTCGAGGACGAGATTTAAAACAAGGTGGGGAGGATGTAACATTCCCATTTTTATCATATAAGAATTATAGGTTTGTTTAAATTTATTTACCACTAGTAACTAGTAACTAGTTTATTTTTTTATTAGACCCAAATAGTTTTAAAAACTATTTTATATATAGTTGGTTGAAATATTATACTAATCAATTGGCATGTATATGGGTGACCTTTCTAAATAATATAAAGTATATAAAACTTAAATTATTAAACGGATAGATTACGGGTAAGTTGACTGTAAGAAATATGAAGTATCTGGACGGGCCCAGGAACCGTTTAATAATTAAACTATAAAAATACATTATATTTGAACGTACTCTGTTTTCAATGAAACTGGGTTCAAAATGTAGATTAGATTATTCTCGTTCTAATGACATATTCATTGTTTTATAAAACGTCATATTTTAGAAGTTATAAGCGCCAAATAAGTGAAGCAATTAAATTAATTATAATATATATATATATATATATATATATATATATGTTCATCCCATAATAATAATAAAGCCATGCCCCGTTTTAAGTGTTTTAACTCCCGATCACCGCTACCCTTTCCAATTGATCTGGAGCCCCATAACGCATGTCAAGGCTCTGCCCGACTAAGTTCGTTTGGGTTCGGTCTCGTGACATAGGGACAAGGTTGAATTAGGGGTACTATACTTAACAAGAGTACATATATATATATATATATATATATATATATATATATATTTAAATAGCTCAGAAGTTATACCCAGTATTCTACCAGGAGACTTTCTAGTTGAACCCTAAAGTTACAAGGCGAGTACATTCTCTTTTCTCACCATTTTATCCCCTTTTTGTGATATAATTATATTCAAAAATGTCCTAAATTGACCCGTAAGTACGAACCCGGACCCCTGAAATCCTACTGTGCATGGAAAATCAAGAAATCAAGAATTCTGGTCTTCAGGCGGGCCGCGTAAGGATAAGCCTAGGCTTACGCGGGCCGCGACAGCAAGGCAGATCTCCAGATAAGCTTAAGGGACACGTGTTGTCCACGTGTCACAACCACCGATGACTCAGCAACCCTTACCGTCACCTTTATGGCCTCACGGGCCGCGTAAAGGTTAAGGAAGGGCTCACAAGGGCCGCGTGAGACCCAAATTTCAGCTATAAATAGGACAGGCTACGAGCTTTCAGCTGGTGTCGAAACCATTTCTTAAAAAAACGAAATCTCACTGCTCTAAATCGAAAATTAATATAACGAGGCGCTGCTACGATACCGGGTATTAACTCGATCGCTGCTAAGATTCAATGTCCGATCGATTGAAACTATTCGATGAATGTTTAAGTGCTGCTCAAACTTGGGTTATACTTTGTCATTCGTCGTGAATTCGATGGATGTTTAAGTATTGCACTTTGTCATTTGTTGTGAAGGTTTTAATCTCGTGAGTTGTCGTAAAAGTTGGATTAAAGTTACTAACCTAGTTTTCGTGTGCATTGTTATTTTAAATTAGGATACAAGTCTAATCAGTAGGCTAAACTCTGCTCGTTTAAACCTGCAATGTGAGTCATTCTCTTTTTATCAAAAGTATTTTACAATACTCCATTTTCAAATGTTATAATTACAGGGATTAAGTCGTGGTTATCTTAATCACTGGCTAGTGGGGTATTGTGCACATTACTAATTTCTCACGGGTTAGGCTAATAAATCCTAACAGTGATAAACGTCACTACTTGGGGAAAGACCCAATAGTGGTATGACCATCGTCACCAGGTGACACGACGCCAGATAAAAATAAGATAAAAGCCATTGTAATCGCTCATATGTTGTAATTTATAACTAAGGGTCATTTTATAAAACCTGAATGAACTCACCAGTATTTCCTGCTGACCAAATCTTTTTAAAACGCGTTTCAGGTAATTACAGTAGATTAGGAATTAGAGTTGGATGCGGCACCAACAAGGCTTACAGAAGTGGCTTATTTTATCAATTAAATTAAATTAAGAAAAGTTGTTTTATGTATTCGAATATTTCGTATATTAAAGCTACCTTTTGAAACATGGTTTTATCCCATCTATTTAATAAATAAAAATCCGGTGTTTTCTAAACTCTGATATTTTTCCTAACTCACTGACGAAATTTCCGCTGCACTACTTTTCAAAATAACCACCGGTACCACTTGGCTGCTCGCGGCTCTCGATTCCATCCAGGGTGGGGTCGGGGGTCGTGACATCTCGAGCATACCAGATTCCACCAAGTTTTGTAACAGAAATGAAATGAAACGTAAGAACAAGTTTAAATCAAAGTTTATATTGTTTGAGTCTCATATGTGGTGAGGTTTCAACATCAGTTTGCCCCAAGGAAACTCTTGAAAAACCATCCGTGAGATATAACCAAACAACGGGTTTCGTAAAAATGTTAAAGAAATGGAACAAGATGTTATAAAATGCAAGGAAAATGAAAAAAAAAATGAAAGAAAACCAATACCAAAGCTCCTGATCGCGAGAGGGAAATTCAGAGCGTTTTGGAGGCGAGTGAAATGAGTGAAGTAGTGTGCCTATTTATAGATTTAGGAAGAGTTTGGGACGACAGGGGGCTTTCAGGCGACAGGGAGTTGGGGCGACAAGCCCTTTCGCACGAAAGGGGGCCTTTCGTGCGAAGGGTGTATTCACTTTCTCTCGAAGGTCCAAGTTTGATTAATTCACGTGTTTTAGCTGGTTTTACGTGTAACGAGTATAAATGTGTATTGTACAAGTATGAAACGTGTATAATGGTGTTTTAAAACATTGATTTTGAGTATAAACATGCAACAAGTTTAATATGTATAACATAGATATGAATAAAATGCTTGAATATTTATTATGATCAATAGTCTCGGATTACAAAGTTGAAACGAAATAGAGTACAATAGAAGTACAAGTTTCCAAAAAATAGAATTTACAACAATACTTCCTTAATAAGGAATGTACAAATATGCGAAGCGTTACACTGCTAACCCGATTTGCATTGATTAAACTAACCTAGTTAGTTAGTTCCTTTGTTTTATAGTTTATACTAATTATCATTATAAACCCTTAACTTGTAACTTCTATTAACCTATAAAATAAACTCCATTAATGCTTCCCTTATATAAATCTAACCGAAAACCTTTATACGTTTAACGTTTTTAGCCCGGTTTTACCATACGCAATACATAACCAAAATGAAATAACAAAGTATTAAAATAATAAAAACTAGAATAAAGCACCCCCGCATTGCGGCGGGGGCGTAAAAGCCTTCAAAAAGCACCAATCCCACACAACCAACGCTGAAGTTGTGGATGTTGATGCAAAGAAATAGACTGAAACGTAGAACATTTAAAAAAATAACTAAGTCGATCTAGGACTCATGCGTTATGACTAACCTGTCAAATGAGAAAAATAGACATAAAAATATTGAACAACACATGGACGTTGCGCCGTGTTAACTCGGAAAATTATGAACGAAACGTAAAAACATTGAATCACACATGCACGTTGCGCTGTGTTAACTTGCAAAATTTAGTACGAAACGTAAAACGAAAATTTGGAAATGATGAATAGTATAGGGGACAAAAGTTGAAAGTAAAGAAAGTTGTGAAGTTAAATTACCAAAGATAAAAAAAATTGGGTTAAAAGTAAAAAAATAAATCATTTTTGTGGGGTTAAAATTGTAAGAAACCGAAAGATGGAACATATAAAAACCAACAAAGTCAACCAATGACTCACGCGTTGCGCAGAACCTATGAAATGAAAAACAATAGACGTAAATCTTTAACTACACATGGACATTGGACCCTATTACCTCGCAAAGATATGAACGAAACGTAAAAACGTTGAACCACACACACGTTGATTCGTGGTAACTCACAAAATTTAGTATGAAACGTAAAACGAAAATCTGTGAAAGATGAAAAGTATAGGCGAACAAAGTTAAATATAAAAAAGTTGAGGTTATATTGTAAAAGAAGAAAAGTTTTGACTTTAAAGTTAAAAAAAAATCAATTTTGTGAAGTTAAAGTTGCAAGAAATTCAAATATTTGGGTTAAAAGTAGATTTTTTTTTTTAAATCCACCCAAAACATAAGATACAACACCTTATGCATACAAAACTTGCTAATGTATAGTATATTAATTCTCATTTTTTATTTATTTTCTAATGGATCTGGTTTTGCAATACGGATCGAGTTTCGGAGATCCTTTTTTTGTGAATGTTACAGCACAGGTCAGTGCACAGTGGACAATTTAGCAAAGTACTTAGTAAAGTGCACAGTGCACTGATCTTGCTGAAGCCGTTTCGGTTGCGATATGCGACAAAACCCCAGTCGTTCAAAACATTTTCTTTTTTCATTTTTCGATCCGTTAACACAAAAGAAATATAACCACTAATCGTTTTGGTGTTTATGACAAGGTTATACAAGGGCTGGCACCGGACAAACGATCAAGCATGCGATGAACCGAACTCGCTTAAACCCCCACCTCCTTGGGAATATCTTCCCAAAAAGATAAAATATGATCACGCGTGACAAGGTTTTTGAGTCTAAAACCTTAATGTGTTGGGACGCAATATATGTGTAATAAACCGTTATGTCGGTTGGTTTGGGTTACCCAGACCTGTATGTTCTAAAAAAGGACATGGGACCTAATCAACTGAATATTTAAGATATTTGGCATAAAATGCAAACGGGTCTTACATCAAAGTTCATACATTAAGCTTGATTAGTTTTACAAAACTAAACGACACCTTTATTTATTTTAATATAACAATTTTTATTTATTATAATAAATATGTAATTACTAAAGAAACATCATTTTATACAGTAATATATAATAATAAAAGTAAATCAATAAATATTATTATTGTATAATAATGAAACAAATAACTAACAGCTTATTATGTTGCATATAAAATGTACAATTATATACAACCATGCATGTACATATATAAAATAATTAAATAAAAGTCCGATTTAAATCAAACGTAAATAATCACTCACAAGTTAAATCAAACGTAAGTAATCACTCACAAGTTAAGCTCGAGGAATGTATATAAAGCTTAAATGAGTCGAGTTTAAAAATGAACATGATATAATCCGAGTAAGACAACTGTTGTTATCGAAGCTACAAGTTGGAAGTTTAAAGATCGTTGTAATTGAGGTCAAATAGATATAGTTAGTAGTTACATCAAAATTCATCTACAAGATGATTAAAGACAGTTAAAAGCCTATGAAAGCGAGATTTTATATCATGCAAGCAAAGGAATGTTGCATTCATGCTTTAAGGGGAGGTTTAAACATCGTTTAATTAAAGTCAACATATGCAGTTACTAGTTACATCAAAATAGTTGATACAAGAAGTACAATAATAAGCCTTTAAAAGAAGAATTCGTTTTCTTGAAATACTAAGAATATGGGTTGTAGAGAAGGGTAGTGCTCAAAGGATGATCCGTCACGTAGACGTCAGTGGCGGACCCAGGAATTTTTCCAAGGGGGTGCGGAACATTTTTAAAAATTTTAGGCCCCAAGGTATATAAGTAAAAACATCGGTTCGTATCGGGTCGGTTCGAGTCGGGTCGGGTCATGTAAAACAAAAGAACATCAAACTAAATTTATGTAATCATCAAAACATGTCAAACCTTGTTACAAACATAATTAAAACGTCGCACTACGAGTTTTCATTTTTTGAAATCTATCCAAAACATCATCTAAACCGACTTTCTTAAGCAACTATTTCTCTATATAAATATACAGTTATCATTTAAGTTCTCATCTCCAATCCGATTACGCAAGTCGGTCTTCACATTCTTCATTGCCGAAAAACATCTTTGGCTTTCACGAAGCATATCTTGTCGTTTAGAATATGCACAAACGACATTTGTTAAGCATGTTATCGTTTCAAAAAACTCTCCAAAGTGGTGCGTGTTTGTGAGCCACCGCCACAACAACTAGTTGAATTTGGTATGTGGCTGCTGACTGTTCACTGTTGTCGCTGATGTTCTGATCGCTGGCGTGCGTGCAGGGACGATATAGAGAGCGGAGAGAATATGTAAGGGTTTTGGGCTTGTTTATTTTATTTTAGTTTGAAATATTGTTGATTTGTTGGGTTTGTTTATTGGGCTAAGACTTAGTAGTGGGCTAGTTAAAGGTATTGGGTATTTGGGTTTAGTTATTTAGTTATTTATGTATTAAAAGTTATATAATTTAGGTAATATTTTTTTTAAAAATAAGAGTTTATTAAAAAAAAAATTAAATATAAATTGATAACACTTTTTACATGGGGTGCGGACGGAAAATTCCAAGGGGTGCGGACTAAAAATTTCAAGGGGTGCGGACGGGATTTTCAACGGAACTTAGCACTAATTTTTTTTTTCCCGTGGGTGCGCCCGCCCACCTTGGGCCACCCTTAAGTCCGCCCTTGGTAGACGTCCACGTAAACGAGTGTGAGGATGGGCCTAAAGGGAATGGAGCTAAGGTGTAGGGGATGGGCCTCAATATATATATATATATATATATATACACACACACATGTATGTGTGTGGTATGTTTGAAAGTTGGCCCGACTTAGGCGCCGTAAGGACGAAGAGGACGGCCCTAGAGGGTGGTGTGCTGGTCCGCGCCCAAGCCAGCTGGCCCTACGCCGATCCCCATAAAATGTGTAAAGTTTAAAAAATAAAGTGCCATCTAAGGCATTAATGTCCGTACCATTCGTTTTATGAAGTAATGGCAAACCACATTTTTTTACAAAATATTAGAAATGCAACTATGACTCAGTGGCGGATCTATAAAAAATTTTCTGGGGTTGCGGAAAAAAATTAAAGATTTTAGGCCCCTAGCCATATAAAAAAATTTGATTCATAGCGGGTCGGATCGAGTCGGGTCATGTAAAACCAGTAAACAAAAACAAACAAAGTTTTGCGGGCCAAATCAAATCGGGTCGGGTTGGGTCAATTTCAATTTTCAAACAATCAAACCTTATTTTCTAACTTCCTATCACATTAACAAACAAAATTTCAAGTAAAACAGTAAACAACATAAAAAACTTTCATAAGTAAATTAACAATAAAAACCCATCAAAGTTCAAATGCTACCTACTTCTATTTCTCCTAATCATTAAATAAAACAACATAAAAACTTTTATAAGACATAGTTTGGTCTTTAACTAGAAGAATCCGACAAAAAAAAGTGGTCCAACCCTTTTCCTCTTGAGAAATCGCACCATAACTTCTCTACGCATGGTTCTTATCACATATAAATTTGCTCCGTAAGTCCATAAAGCAACATTAAACACTTAAACAAAATAAACAATCATGTTCAACCAATACCATAGTCCATAATTTTCAATTTTAATTTTCAAACATTCAAGCCCTAGTTTTAAATGTTGATTACTAATCATTTAAACAAACAAAACTTAAAATAAAACAACAAAATCATTAAATACAAGTCTAGAACAACTAAAAAAGACATCAATAAACATAAAAAGATCAAACACTTATACATCTATATTTTCTCCTAATCACCACATAAAACAACAAAAAACAATAAATAAAAAAATGATAAATCTTTGGGTTGGGTTGGATTGGGCTTGGGTAGTTGGGTTAATAAAATTAGATTGTAGATTGGGTTAAGTAAAGTGAATAAGTGGTTAAAGAATAATTATACAAATTGTGTTATATACTTATATATTCATAATAATCAGTGTTTATTTTTTTATAAATTCATAATATTTTTTTTCTAAGGAGAGCGGTTGAAAATTTTTAAGGGGTGCGGTTGAAAAAATCCAAAGAGTGTGGTTGGGATTTTTGACGTACATAAGCACTAAAAACCTTTTTTCTCAAGGGGTGCGGCCGCCACCCACCGTCGTAGGTAGGTCCGCCCCTGCTATCACTAGGGTAAAAATCAAGTCTTGTTGGATCATAATTTGGGTAAAGATTTGATTAGATAATCAAAAAGAAAAATTTGGCACACCAAATAACTTATTATATACTAGGGTAAATTACATGTTTCGTCCTTTATGTTTGTATCGTATTGCAATGGATAACATTTAACTTCAATAATTAAAGTCACAATCCTTTATTTGGAAAACGCATTACACCCTACGTCCTTTAGCACTAATTAGTTTAAAATTCTCAGTTAAGTCTGGTCATGTGACTTGCACATGAGGGTAGACCAGTCATTTTACTCATTTGTATAAAAAGCTACTATATATATATATGTAACAACCCGATTTTTTGAAGTCAAAGTACAAGTCAAAGTCAAAGGAAGAAAAGATTGCTAATTAGAATCTTTCATTCCTCGCTTAATTGTTACTTGTACCTCCCGAATCGTTAATCGATATTTGAATTTATGATAACTTAGTTGTATTATGTGGAGTTACAATGCAATAATCGAAGTTAATCGCTAAACGATTTAACGCTATCACATCGCAACTCGATTTACAGGTTATGGATATTGTTTTACGTGTGTGTGTGCCTTTATGTGTTACTTGTGCATGTTTACGTTGTTTGAGGTGATTATTCGCAAACGCAATCACATCGCAAACTCGAATGGCAAGTTTTACTTTTATGGTAGTTAGTAGTTATGTTATTGGTGTAACTAATGTGTAATACTATCGCATCGCTTACTCGCACCACATCGCAACGCTCAACGCATGAAACGAAACATCGAAAACCAACTCACCAAACCATTCGATCGAATGACCATTCGATCGAATGGTCATCCGTCCGGATGACCATCCGATCGGATGGCCATCTGATCGAACCGCCTTCCGTTTCGTCACTTCAAACCGCCTCATCTCCTCCCCTGCCTATAAATAGCACCTGTCATATCATGAACAGTGATGTGACAGCTCTCTCGTTCGACCAGCACGTTCCAGCCCTATTTTCTCTCGATTCCTCACGATTCTTGTAAGTTTTCCACTCAAATCTTGTACTTCTATCATCTACACACACTCCTTCATCTTTTTCACCATCAAATCTTAACTTCAAAGTGTGAACTCATTCCACCAAGAACAACTCAGATCTAAAGGATTTCAACATGTTTAAACACTGATTTCGCCATAATCTAAACATTCTTTTCAACTGATTTCAACTTTTCACATAAAGCCGATAGAATCTGAACTCATTCAGGCCTTCTACTCATCCTCTAGTGAAGTGTCGGTCTGTGAACTTATTTCTATCTACGAGATGGTCGACGTAGCGGGTTGAATATGAAGTCCGTCAAAGAACCGTTAACTGAACGGACGGGGTGATTCCCATCCGATCAGGTGACTTGGACTTGATGGAGTTCCCGTTGTTTGACACGTTGTCACACCGACTCGGCTCAAACACCAAAACTTTCTAAACTTAGCAAAATTCATAGATTTCAAAACGAACAAGTTCCCAAACGGGTTTCCGTCCGATCGGATAGCCATCCGATCGGACGACTTGTGGTTTTCAACACTGTTAGTGCAGTAATGTCTATCGCCTCCGTCAATACAGTCCGTAGCAAGAAACTGAAGAAAACAAGTCTTTTATTGTAATATTTAGTTAGTAATGGGTAAGGTGGCATTATTGTAAATAAGGAGATTCTCCTTATAACCCTTAGCCTATAAATAGGACACTTAGGTGTTATGTTAAGGACTTTTTTTTCATTTGCACTTTGGAGAGCTTGGAAGTTAGAGAGAGAATCTAGAGAGAGAAAGTGCTCAAGGTGATTCACGTTTCTTGTACAACTTTCTGATCTATCAATGGAATCATAGATTTAGTACGTTATCGTGTTTTGTCCACGCACGTGTACGGATTCTGCACGTCACACGTGTCGATACGCAATCGTTTCGGAGTCGAAAACCGGTCCTACAAACACTTAACAAATTTTTACAAAAAGAAGATCAGCTTCAGTGAACCACCATCCGAACGGATGGCCATCCGTCCGGATGACCATCCGGCTGGATGACCGGATTGGTAGAAACACTTCTTGTTTTATAAAATGCTACAACGAAACTTCAAAGTTCCATCATACACAAACACATCCATCCCAAACGAATGACAATCCGACCGAATGGCCATCCGACCAGATGACCATCCGTCTGGATTGTCATCCGATCGAATGACCCCTCGTTATTCTGCTCACTCGCATCGTTTTACGCACCGCTCAACGCTTATGCTATCGTACTGTGTTCAGGCTAATTCCTCAGTGCTCCCTTCAATCCAAGAGAGTGTTTATTTACTAAACACAATCCGTGAGTATACTCGATCCCTTTTTGCTTTAAAGCACTTTTGGGTGTTACATACGTTACTTATATCAAATCACATCGATCACACAACGCAAACACTTTTATACGCTAACCGTTCTCCCATGTTATACGTGTTACTCGATGAATGCTTGTATGTTATTTTTACACAATGATTGTTGCCTAACACCTTAGCAACGATAGTACTATAGTTTGGACTCAGCACCTGTCGTGGACGGGGGTTGCTAAGGGTATTTTCTTCACGTGTCACGGTGGTGATATGTGTTGCGCAATCTACAACTCGCAGTCACGTCTGTGCATATTTCATTGTCGATAACCTACTAGCTTCGCATTATTACGTGTTACATGCTGGTTATGCGTAACTCGCTTTCGCTACTATTATACTATCAAACTTGTATGCTCACCTTTACACTACGTGTATTGACTTTTATTTTAACGTATGTGACAGGAGTTTAGGATGCTCTTGCTTGTTAGCTGCTATGGAATCAAGCTAGGAGAGTCTAGAAACAAACTAAATAAAATCTGAGTTGTCGGAATGGATATTTGTCTTTGAGAACAATGTCTGTAATAACTGTTTTATTTTATATGTTTGTGGTATGGGACATGAACCTTTAATGTATTATAATTAATAGTTGTTATGGATTCTCCTGGACAATCTATTTCGCTCAGTGCCGCGCCCCGATGTTTCCGCCATCGGTTGGGGTGTGACAGATTGGTATCAGAGCCATAACTATAGGGAATTAGGCAAGACTCGACCTAGTCCGGGTCGATGTCTTAGAATTGACCTAGTCTATAGTCTAAGTACCAACAGACCAACTTGTGCAAACCCAGTGGGGGTTATGTATGAGCTTGCTTGATATTCTCACTTGAATTTACTGAATTCTACACACTTGCGCGAACATCGCATACTACCACTTCGCGCAAGATCAACCTTTCCTAAGGCTGGCAAAACACACACAAACGGATGATCTGGTTGAGATTAGGTGTGAAAGCCGCAAACTCTCGATCAAATCGCTCGTTCAATGCGCTTTTTACTATAAGCACGGGAATTTGCGTTGAATTAGGAGTGAAATCCATACTTTGACGCAAGTATCTCTCTCTATCTCGTGATTTTATCACACAAACAGGGATAAAGTTATTAAGTTAGGGGTGAAACCCGCATCTTAATGACTTAATCCGCTCTATACTTTGGGTTTTCCAAAACTCTCACCAAAGTCTCGATGGATTGCAACGACTTGAGTGCGAAAAAGACCGAAAGGATGCTTGCCATTCACCGCATGTCGGTGATAGAGCACAGTCTATTAGGTTAAAAGGACTTCGAGTACATCCATGAGAATAGTCGAATCACTTTGGGAAGTCACAGTCTAGCACACCCAAGACATTCCGATATTCACTGATTTTACGCTTATCGCTTTTATGAGTTTCGATTCTGGATTCGCCACCGCTGACTCTGTGAATTATCGCTCTTTTGTGGAGATTTTATGTGTTTTATGTGGTTTTACATGATTAAGTGTTTCGATTTTGGTGATTTACTCGCTTTTCGCTCCTCGCTTTGATAAACGCGCACGACACGCACAGCTAATCACATCTCAAAACACTAACAAATCGTACACACACTACAAGCTAATCGCAACGCTACACGCTGTTTATGCTACTCGCCATCGCTACTCGCATTCGCGACTCTCGATCGCTTTTCGCAACTTTGAATGATAAGGGAATATGTTTGCAATACATAGGTGAATACGTGCAAAATATAGTAGCTTATGTGCTTGTGTGCCTCTGTGTATACGTGCTTATGTGTTTGCGTGTTTAAGTGTACTATGTGCTTATGTGATTACGTGTCTAAGTGATTAATGTGTTCCTGAGCTTTATATGTATATAAGTAGCGCGTGGAGAAACGCTAGACTATACTCGATTTACTCGCATCTGAGTCCTATGACGATGTCTGTTGCAGACAATGTCGTCATTCGGATCACACACTTCTCGCGCCGCACGCAGAAATCACGCTGACAAGCATAAATGATTGCGATTGTAATTATTGATGTTAAAGGCTATCCGTTGCAATCTAATACAAACATAAAGGACGAAAAATGTAATTTACCCTATATACTTTCATATGATCTTTTACTAATATTATATCATATGCTTTGTAAAATTAAGACAAACACTTATTTATTTGTTTTTTTTTTAACGGCAAATTAGGATCACTGACGGACCACTAGAGTATCATCGTGCCACCAGCGGAACCACCCGATCATATCCAACTCCACTAGGCAATAATGCCTCACCAATTCAGGAGGAAACCCAATAAATATGGGAAAACCCCCTTGTGGGAATCGAACCCAGGACCTATTGGTCACAAAGCTTTATCTCACCACCAAGATGCCACTAGGCTATAAAGCCATGCACAAGACAAACACTTATTAGATAAAATATATGGCACATAAAGTGCATCTTAGCATGTGTACTTTTATACAACTTAGTTTAGATTTTATATAACTAAAAATGAGAGAAAAGTCACAAAATGAGTTTTTTTAGTTAATTAAATATGAGAAATCAACTTTTTACGTTATACACATCAAAAGATACTTATTAAAATCCTACAAATCTAAACCACTTTTTAACTCTTCTTTCGTCCATAAGTGATAAATTATTCTTTTAAAATATCACGTTTACAAATTCTAAAGCATTTATAACTACAGACGTCAAATATTGTCTGAATACATTACCAAACAACTACTTTTATAAACAAATTTGTATGCAGCAATTACACTTCTTTTCTGACAAATTGGTTTAGTGGTTAGTAACTTGATTTTTTTTCTTTAGGTTCCAAGTTAACCCGTATTGGCATCACTTTAAAGGATATTTGTGTGGCAATGAAGTTTAGAACTAGAGTTTTACCGCAATGAGCCTTCAGGTGGAGGGGTTCCTGACAACTGGTGGCTCGGGTATGCATCCAACTCTGACCGTTATGGAGAAGTGGATGTATTACTCAATTAAAAGCATCGGAAAATATTTATCCGATGATTTAATTGGTCATTTAATTAAAAAAAAAATAAAAAAAAAAGAACAGTCAGGTTCTAAAGTGGTAATTACAAATGAATAATTTAAACCTAATTAGAGTTAAACAGGTAAGAATAAGGTATGTATATGTTTACCCACAACAAAACAAGACACATATCACCATTTGTTTAAAGGCTGCCATTGTAAAGCAACAATCATTCACCATATGACCGTCCCCACCATCAAGCATTTCTCTTTTTTACAGCTATCACAAACCACAGTGTTCTATATAATGCTGCTTCTTCACCTCTAAACCCACCCCACCCCACCACTAAAATGATCAATCTCCTCTTTGGTGTGATTCTCCTTGGATCCTCCTACTATGTTTCCGCCGAGAAACGAACTTACATTGTCCACATGTCACACCACCACATCCCACCCAGTTTTAACCAGGATCACACTCACTGGTTCGACTCATCTCTCAAATCGGTCTCCCCATCTGCCGAGATGATCTACACTTACCAAAATGTTATCCACGGCTTCTCCACTCGGCTTACTCCTCAGGAGGCCGAGTCGCTTGAAACCCTCCCGGGGATAATCTCCGTCTTACCGGAGTTAAAATACGAACTCCACACCACCCGTACGCCGGAGTTTCTAGGGCTGGACCAAAAAAGTAGCTTATTCCCACAGTCCGACGGCGAAAGTGACGTCGTCATCGGAGTTTTGGATACCGGAGTTTGGCCGGAGAGTAAAAGCTTCGACGATACCGGTATGGGACCGGTTCCCAGCTCGTGGAACGGCGCGTGTGAAGCCGGAACAAACTTTACGGTCAGTAACTGTAACCGGAAGTTGATCGGAGCTAGGTTTTTTGCTAAAGGGTATGAAGCTACACTGGGCCCCATTGATGAAACGAAAGAGAGTAGATCTCCAAGAGACGACGACGGTCATGGGACCCACACTTCCACCACCACCGGCGGTTCAGTAGTCGCCGGAGCTAATTTGTTGGGATACGCGCCTGGCTCGGCGCGTGGGATGGCTTCACGCGCTAGAATAGCGGTGTATAAGGTTTGTTGGATTGGTGGGTGTTTCAGTTCGGATATATTAGGAGCTATGGAAAAAGCAATCACCGACAACGTTAATGTTCTGTCGTTATCACTCGGCGGCGGAACGGCGGATTATTACCGTGACAGCGTGGCAATAGGAGCGTTTGCTGCAATGGAAAAGGGTATTTTGGTAAGTTGCTCTGCGGGTAACGCGGGGCCCACTTCGTACAGTTTATCCAACGTGTCACCGTGGATAACAACCGTCGGCGCAGGGACGTTGGACCGTGACTTCCCGGCGTACGTTAGTCTCGGCAATGGGAGAAACTATTCTGGTGTCTCGTTGTATAAGGGACCCACACTGCCTGATAAGATGCTGCCATTTGTTTATGCTGGTAATGCTAGTAATTCCACTAGTGGTGCTCTGTGTATGCCTGGATCGTTATTACCTGATAAAGTGAAGGGTAAAATCGTACTTTGTGATAGAGGGGTAAATGCTAGGGTGCAAAAGGGGTCAGTTGTTAAGGAAGCTGGTGGTGTTGGTATGGTGTTGACCAACACCGCCGCTAACGGTGAGGAGCTGGTGGCGGACGCCCATTTGTTGCCCGCCACCACCGTCGGACAAAAAGAAGGTGACGAGATTCGGAAATATGTCATTTCCGATTCGGCTCCAACCGCGGGTATATTATTCCAAGGGACAAAGCTGGGAATTCAGCCGTCGCCGGTGGTGGCGTCGTTTAGTTCCCGGGGACCGAACTCGATCACGCCTGAGATTTTGAAACCGGATATCATCGCGCCGGGGGTCAATATCCTGGCGGGTTGGTCCGGGGCGGTTGGTCCAACTGGTTTACCAGATGACACCCGGCGCGTGGAGTTTAATATAATCTCCGGCACGTCTATGTCATGTCCGCACGTGAGCGGGCTTGCAGCTTTGCTGAAGGCGGCGCGGCCGGATTGGAGTCCGGCCGCGATCAGGTCTGCCCTGATGACGACCGCGTACACGGCTTATAAAAATGGACAGATTATCGAAGATCTAGCCACAGGAAAACCGTCTACACCATTTGATCACGGTGCAGGACACGTGGATCCTGTATCCGCGGTTAATCCTGGGTTGGTGTATGATTTAACCGCGGATGATTATTTTGATTTCCTATGTGCGTTAAATTATACCCCGGCCCAAGTACAAGTTGTGACAAAACGAAACACCACTTGTGACACCACTAAAAGTTACTCAATTGGTAATCTTAACTATCCGTCTTTTGCGGTTGTGGTTTCTTCGGATTCGACCGGTAAAACCGGCGGATCCACTGTTGTTAAACACACGAGAACCTTGACTAATGTCGGTCCCGCATCGACTTACAAGGTTACTACATTCTCTGATAGCAAAGAAGTTCAAATGTCGGTGGTTCCTAATACTTTGACTTTTTCTAAAGTCAATGAGAAACAATCGTACACGGTGACATTTACGGTGGGTGACATGGCGGCGGGTTCGAATGCGTTTGGTCGGATCGAGTGGTCGGATGGGAAGTATGTGGTTGGAAGTCCGGTGGCGGTTAGTTGGTGATGGTTAGAACATTGAAGTTTCAGTTTCTTTTTTAACAAGTTGTTCAAGACACTCCCTAAAGGTGAGTGGGTTGGCTGTTGGGTTGGGGGTTGAATATAAAGTTTGTTTCTTTTTTATGCTTTTGATTTAATTGTTAAGATATTGGTGATCATTTTAAGGTTGTTTAATTAGTGGTTTTAAGGTGGGGAAATATTCTGCTTAATAAAGTTGGGAATGTTTTCTTCCTTGAAGTTATTTTACTCGATATTTGAAATGTAAAAATATCTTGTGTAAAAATTGATGTAAAACGTCATATTGAAAACGATAAATGAAATAAGATGCTGAAGCTCAGTCAGATTTTGTTTGCAGGTGTATCTCTGTTTCTGTGTTTGTAGTTTATGAGTTGTGCCTAATGACGTAATTGATATTGATTTGTTAAAATCACCAATAGGTTTATTTCTGTCGTCGTCTTTGGTATTTGAACCCAAGACCTCCCTCTCTCAAGCTGTTTAAAGGTTTTGCCTTTACCAGTGGACCACCAACGCATTGGTGCAAGCAATACACGAAAAGGAATGACTGACACTCGTGACAACCAAGGGAGCCACACGGGGCCCTCGAAGACGGCCTCTTAAAATTGACCTCTTTTAAAGTTAATGAAAACTAACTGTAGTGGTCCGTGACTCCATCTATAATGGGTATCAAGTCAGTAGCTAGCATAAATTTATATCCTTCTGATCCGTAACATTTATTGAATCAAAAAGTGTTTTACAACTTGTTAAAGTAGGGTAATAACAGAAATTATTGAATATGAGGATGTTGTTATCCTAGATAAATAACATACATTTTAGGTTGTATGACATTACTATTTATATCATATGAAAAAATCACCTACGGAAATTTTGAAGCCTAAGATCCAGTCTGTCAAGTAAGAGTGATGAGTATTCAATTCGGTTCGACACGGTTTAAATTCGATTATCAAGCTTCAAATTCGTTTTCAAATATTCAAGTTCGATTACCAAAATCAAATCTAAATTGAATACGACCTCAAGTAAAGATAAATAGAAAATCATCAAAAAATCGATAAGATTAATTCGAAAAGTCCTTATTCGATTCGTTGAAAATCCCTACAGTCAAGCCTAGCGTACAAACACTCATGTTGTTATGCCCTAAACAAATTTGGAGGAAAGCTTATAAGTTTGTTTTGAGATGTATCATGCTGCATTGTAAGACTCGAGCTTACATCTAGCAAACACCCTATCAAACTTAAGGGTGGAGGGTATGGTCAATCACCCTAGGGTGTTTGAGTGAAATCCTACCCAATAATATTATGCCATGTTAACTCACCATTTCACTCCCCATTTTGTACTCAATCAGGGGGTATGGTCAATCACCATAGGGTGTTTGAGTAGGTTAAAAAATAAAAAAATTGTGATTGGTTGAAAGGGGTGGGACCCACCATTAAACCTCCCTCTCTCCTCTTCCCGCATCGGTGAATATACACCGAAAAAGTGCAAAATTTCAGTGACTTAAACAACAGGGGGTGGTCACCGCTCGGTGACACCAACTCACCGAATGAGTTTACCGAAGCTATACCCTCCACCCTAAGTCCGAGTACATCCCCTTCAATAATAACCGAATGGGGTCCACCACACTTGGAATTTTCAAGTTCAAGATCTTGTTTACCAAACACAATAACAAGCACTTATTATGCTAACTTTGAAAACTCATATAATAGTTGGTTACACCCGATACCAAGCTAATTTAAATTAGAGTAAAGTACAATTTCAGTCATTGGGATTTAAACCCTAATCGTACATACAACCCTCATTTGAAAAAAAAAAAAAAACGGTCATTCCAGTCTCTGTGGTTGTCGATTGGAATCAATCCAGTCCCCTGGCAAGGTTCCGTTAGTTGATCGTTCCATTATTTAATGGCGTGAAGGGCAGTTTGGTCATTTCACCCAAAGCTAACCCTTGCACACCTTTTTAATCCTCAAGCTTCCATGAGAAGCACCAATAACATGTGATTAAAGGATGGTTATGTACGTGATTCGTTATGAGCGGGTCAACAAATTAGAACGTCAAATTAAAGGATGGTTATGTACGTGATTTCTTACGAACAGGTCAACGAATTAGAATGTTAAATTAAAGAATGGTTATGTATGTGATTCGTTGCGAACGGGTCAATGAATGGAAAATGTATAATGAACGCATGTCATGTTTGTTGGAAGTTAGTAGGATGTAATTACATGTAATTTAATATTGGTTTTTTGTTGTTGTTGTTGTGATATATGTAAAGTCAATCTTTAAACGGCACGCTACGCTAGGGACGAACACACTCCATTTTGCCCACGATGTGCTTCCGGACTTTAATGTTGTAAACGGGTCAAAATACTTTTGTGGTCTTTTAGTCATGATGTTGATATACTTTACCCAATAACATGTGCCTATAACTTTTGTAAACCTTGGTTGGTTTGTAGGAGTTTAAAATGACTGATTTTGTGTGTATAACCAAGTTTTGTTTTAATGATGCGTAAAAGTTTAAATTGGGTCGTAAATTTTTATTGTTTAAGTCTTGGTATTTGATCATTTGGAAACAAGCATTTCAAACAGGGAGCATACACTTTGGTAGGGATAAGATGAACTATTTGACCAGATAAATAGGTCAAACATGTAATAATGAAGCCAGCTCAAGTTTTGAAAGTAAAAGTCAGTTAAAGTTGTGAAGGTGAAACCCAATTCAAGTTCTAAAAGTCAAAACAATTTCAACTTCTAAAGATCAAACATAGTTCAAAGGGGTAAAAGTCAAACCTAACCCAACTCCAAAAAGTCAAACCTAATTCATGTTATAATCTGCACTACAATTCTGGTTACATGTGTTAATCTCTTGTTGTTGTTGTTGTTAGTACCATCATATTGGTGATTAATGAATGGCTAAAGGTGGTTAATTACTAGATTAGGAAAAACTTTTGAATATGGAGGGAATATATGAAATATACTTGCAGGGATCAAAATGGTAATCAAAGTTGTGGGGGTATTTTTTCTTTTAACAGAATTATAAACGGCCAGCTAGGGAGGATGTCACACCCCAACCGATGACGGAAACATCGGGGCGGGGCACTAAGCAAATCAGATTGCTCAAGAGAATCCATAACACTAATTGTTTCGATATAGATTAATCAGATTTCAGAATAATAAGCATCAAATTGTCATACACAAATTGATTAAAACAAATTGTATCAAAACATAAGCCAAAACATGTTTCAAAATATTGTCTCTCTAAGATGAGTTTCTAAGTATCATCCTAGCTTGATTTCTTGTTTTTCCCCGCTACTATCAACCTGCAACATGTATTAAAATACAATCAACAAAAATGTTGGCGAGTATACAAGTTTGAGTACGTAGTATAATAGTTTAATCGTATAAAAACTCAAATCCAACATGAACAACATATGACAAGTTTCAACATGCTAGTTTACGCGGTTCATATGATAACCCAAGCCTCCAACGCGTTAACATGCCTTTCCTACTTCGTCGCAACAAAGAGGTGGTAAAAGAATCAAGAATCAAAACATAACAAAACTCCCAAGACTCAAGGAGCAGTGCGTTACCATGATAACACTACAATTGTTAAGGCGAGTTACACATAAGAATCAAACGTTCACATAGCATAAGAGTCTCAAGTTTCACAAGTATCATGTTTTCATGTTTAATGCGGATAAAGTATGTTTCAAATAAGTTTCAAGTTTGAAGTGTCAAGTGTTTTGATATAGAATACATGTTACATCCCAAAGGTGTTTAAAACAAAAAGGGATCGAGTATACTCACAGTGGGGGCTTAGAACCAAACACTATCTAATTGGATCGAAGGGAGCGCTGGATCAGCCTGCGTGCGGGGAACAGAGCGTAAGTCCTCTAAGTACTGACCCGGTCAGGAACAGAGTGTCGAATCATGTAAAATCGAGTTAAAGTGTCTGACAGACTACCTGAGCGGATGGTCATCCGGAGGGATGGCCATTCGAACAGATGGCCATTCGAACAGTGGGTGTTGTGAACTGTTTAAAGTTTTCGATGTTTTGACCATAGTGTCCTGTAAAACAAACAGTAAGTGTCATCATAATCCGATCATCTGGACGAATGGTCACCCGATCGGATGGCCATTCGAACAAATGGTCAGTGAGTGAAGTTTCGAAAAGTTTTCTAAGTTTTGAGTTAACGGAGACGACGTGGAAACGTGTCAAACAACGGAAACACCAAGCCCAGCTGCTTCGATCAGATGGGTACCACCCCTTTCAAACCGACGAGATGTTCTTGATGGAATTTCATGTTTGGACCCGTAAATCGGTCGTTTTTCCGTAGAAATCGGTCTTCAAGCCGACTCTTGACTAAGGAACGAGTCAAGAGTCTGTTTGAGTCCGATTTCATCAAGGTTTTTGTATAAAAACTAAAGAAAAGTTCAGAAATCAGTTGTAAACGTGAAGTTTATCAGATCCGAGCTGAAAACAAATGAAATTCCGTCAGATCTGGTATAAAAGTGGGATTATCCTTCAGATCTTGTATAAAAGTTGTGAAAATCCGTTAGATCTGGAACCAGTCTTGGTTAAATGGTGCTCCTCAAGAGTTTGCATAAGCAACCGAGTGGAAACCACCTTCAAGAAGCCCAAATTAGTGGTTGTGTGATTTTGATGGAGAATTACTTAAGGAAGAGTCTTGAATCGTGATCAAAGTGACTGAGAGTGCCTTGAGTGCGTGTGGTCGGATGGCAGAGTGAAAGGTGAGAATGAAGAGTTAAGTGTCCAATTTATAGATGACAGTGACAGCTCCAATCGAATGGCATTGATCAGATGGGCTAATTGGTGATAGTGTCAGGTGTCGGATGGCGTTCCGATCGAACGGCCATCCGGTCGGATGGTCATCCGAGCGGATGGTCATCCGATCGGATATCCATTCAGACAGCCGATCCTCGTTTGTTAGTTTTCCGACTTTGGTTCGTTTTGCGAGTGAGGTTAAGTATTGCGTTACGTATTATTGTGGGTAGCCATTGTATAGAGTATCATTGATTTGGAAAAAGGAGTTTCTGTGTTTCGAGTTCGCGTTTAAGCTAGTTTCTTGTTCAGTAAGTACCGAGCATAACAAGTGTTAAGTTTCTGGGGTATATACATCGTTCACATATAAAGCGTCACAATAGTCAAGAGCCAAGATTCACGTCGTTCATATATATATATAAAGTATCGCAAGAGTCAAGAATCACCTCATTCATGTATAAAGTATCGCACAATCAAGATTCACATTGTTCAAGTATAAAGTATCACAAAAGCATCACATAGATTAAAAGTATCACACATAGTTTAACACAGCGAAGTCTCAAGCAGGCTCGTTATGATCGGTCGTCTCGAGCGTCGAAATGCTGGGCGTTATTGTGACACCCCAAGAAAACCAGGAAACCATGCAACTTAACTAGTTTCCTCAGTAGTAACGTGTTAAATTTCGGGACGAAATTTCTTTCAACTTGGGGATGATGTGACAACTCGTATTTCAGAACCTTTCTTTATACTTTGATGTAACCAGTGTGGACGTTATGTGATTATGTGATTTTAATGGAATGTATATTTTATCTTTTATGTGGATTGTGTAATGTACGTATATGTAATGTGATTGCACAACACGAACCCAACCCCACAACTTCAACCCGATTGCACAAGCCCTTTTTGGCCACACTCTTTGCACTCGAACCACAAGGGCAACCCGTAATGGGTTTGGCCCATTCCATTTGTTGCACATAACCTCATGAGGAGGGGGTATACTCCTCATTACTGGCAAAACACAACACACACCAAACCCTAGTTCTCTCCTCCCTCTCTCTCGAAGCCGACGGCATAACATCCCCTTCCTCGAAGACTTTCTTGTTTGGATCATCCCTGTTTTACCTTCTAACCGGTTAGTGTTTCGTGGTTATTGTGTTGTTAGATGATATTGTGAATTATGTGTTCCTACATGATGATTTACGAATGATATATGATTGTTTATGATATGAATTGATGAGGTTAGTGTTCATGTAAATCGGCCCACATGTGTAATATGTTAGTTCAATATAGGGTTGATAATCATGTGATGAAAATAATGATCTAGAACCGAATGAATGTAATCGGCTATATGTGTTTGGATTCGGATGGTTTGGTTGTGTTGTTATGATTAGGATGTATGCTAGTAATCAGGAACCGGAACCGTGCAAATATGTTTAATTGATTATGGTTGTTGTTTATGTTTGAATGATGAATTAAGGATCTTGATGTTAATTAGGCTAGTTGATTCGATGTGATGATGATGAGTTGTTATGTAATTTATTAGGGTTCATAAGAATGTGATGTTGAAACTCTAATTTGATCGATTTTGGTATGATTGGAAACTTTTAATTTGATCATGCGAATTAATTGGAATTAGTAATTGACTTGCATGATTTAAGGAGATGTATAACGAGTCGCACAAGTCTGCCGGTCGCACAAGATCAGATCACACAAGATCTGATCTGATTGCACAAGCCCCGGTCGCACAAGTGCAGTCGCACAAGATGGGTACAACCAATAAAGCACAGTGTACTATTTAGTTATGCATGATCGCACAAGGCGATGTGGATCGCACAAGACGGTGCTGATCGCACAAGCCTTGGGCCACACACAACTGTTTAAACCTTGTAATGATTTTGGGCCATACGGCCGAACACAGTCGCACAAGATACTTGTAATCGTACAAGTTAACCTGGGTCGCACAAGACTAAATGGACCGCATAAGTTGACTTCTGTTTATTTGTTTGGGCCGTGTACATGTGGGGTTTCTTATGTTATTGGGCCGGGTTATTCAAGTCGCACAACCCGTCGTGAGTCGCACAAGTTGTGCTGGACGCACAACAGGTTGGGCCAAATATTTTTGGGCTTCAATTAGTGAATCCCACAAGACTGTTGGGCCATTAAACTTGTGCGAGCCTAATCATTTGAGTCGCACAAGTTCGGATATGATATATAATTAACTGTTAACGTGTTGAATGTGTTTGCCATGATCATTACGTGTTGTAACCTGTTAGTTATGTGTAAACCTATGTGCACTATTTGAACCTAGACCCGACTTGTATCGTAACCATGTTAAGACATGGTTAACCACATATAGCTCAAGTGACCTTTTTGTGTATCTGCCAAGCTAACCTAAGGTGAGTTCACTCTTTCTACAAGGCATGAGATTCCCGGTGGTTGGGAATGGGTTAAGAAACTAAAACAGAACCTGCATATTCTCCTTGAGTAGAATATGTACCTCCATCCTCCATGGGAAGGATGACAACATTGAAACCTGCGTATTCTCCTTGGGTAGATTACGTACCTCCATCCTCCATAGGAAGGATGACAACATATAACTTACTAGACAAAACTCTATCATGAAGTCCCTCATTTTTATATCGACTTAATCGCCGGGCCAATGGCGAGCGGGTCATTAGTTAAATAGCGCTATTAGGTTTGACAAGCCTCACACCGCGCGTAGAGGACGGGAGTAGACTTATGGATCTGGGCACTTAGTCAGTGATGATAGACATTGACGTAAGGCACATAAACATGACTCCAGTCAGTTGTCGATATGGTAACGGGTCTAGTGGTTAACATGGGGTAGCCCCCACTGGTTATGGTTTGGGAAACGAGGAACTGGTTAACTCTTGGGTTTCGAATTAACTTATGGTTTTTGGAACAACTTTAAAATGGACAACCAACTGTGAACTCGCTCAACTTTGTTGTTGATTCGTTACTATATGCCTTGCAGGTCGTTAGGTGTTTACTTGGAGCTTGCACGAGAAGGAGAGGTCGTTGTGGGACAGGGACCGTTGAGTTCCATGTTAAACATTTAATCTTTTAAACTTATGTTTTAGGTTTTATACGTTATGCTTCCAATGATAACTTAAACTTGGTTAAATTGTTTTGGACACCAATTATATTGTGGTTGGTTTTATCTTTATTATTATACATTGTTCAATATGATTGGTGGCTTGATCCGGGTCATGTCACGCGCCATGTGGTGATACTCCGCTTGTGGATTTTGGGGGTGTGAGAGATTGGTATCAGAGCCATTGGTTATAGTGAACTTGGTTTTTAAAAAGGGAAAATCTTTTGACAAAACCAGACTATAACCCGTATAGTGCTCAACGATCCACAACGACACTTCGCTCCACGTGCAAGACTCAACACAATAGGTAATATGGTTTGTGTTTGTATTGCCTGCCTGTTAGTTTAAGTAGTGCGCATTGATCATGGTATGCTTAGTTAATGTAACAATTGCAGCTTGAAACCTTGTGTGATTGCTCTCTTCTGTCATCCCGTACTTTCGCACTTTCGCGACACCTTTCTCACTTGTGTTTCCTTCGATGTGAAGATCATGAGTGGACGCCTAAACTTGACACTAGCCCAGCTGACGGCTCTAATCAACGAACGAGTTGCTGAGGCACTCGCAGCAGCTCCAGCAGGAGGTATAACTTGACATTTCGACCTATCCTAGGATGTTTAGATCCTAGTCTCGCGAACCAACTCCCATGCTTAACCATGTCTTTTCTTTCTCGCACGACAGGCCAGCATGCTCAGCCTCCCGTGTGTACATTCAAGACCTTTATGGACTGTCGACCTTGTACCTTCAGTGGTATAGAAGGAGCTGTAGGCCTCCTCCATTGGTTCGAGAAGCACGAATCCGTTTTCGATATGTGTGAATGCCCTGTTGCTAGTAGGGTGAAGTTTGCTACGGGAACTCTTGAAGGTGTTGCACTCACATGGTGGAACGCTCAGGTTCAAATACTAGGGTTGGCAGCTGCTAGTGCCACCCCATGGGATGACTTCAAAGATTTGATCAAGGAAGAGTATTGTCATCGTGATGACATTCATAAGCTAGAAGTGGAGTTATACAATTTGAAGATGATGGGGTCTGAGATTGAGGCGTATACTAAGAGATCAAATGAACTGGCTGCTTTGTGTCCTACTATGGTGGACCCTCCCTGCAAACGTATTGAGCTATATATCAAGGGCTTAGTGCCAGAGATTCAGAGTATGGTGACTTCGGCTAACCTTCTCACGATTCAGCAGGTCATTCGACTATCACACCGTCTCACTGATCAGGCAGTTGAGCAGAACAGGCTCCCAAAGCGTATTAGTGCTACCACTACACCTGATGCTCCAAGCGACAACAAGCGCAAGTGGGATGGGAATTCAAACAAGGGTTTAGCTTCTGTTCAGTCTCAGTCTCAGCAGCGAAGGACTGACGACTACAAGAGCCCTGGTCAACAAGGAGGATACAAGGGAAATCAACCTAAGTGCAACCGTTCTAATTTGCACCACAGCGGGCCGCGTAGCAAGGGTCGCTGTCATAGATGTAACAAGCCTGGTCACGCAGCGAAGGATTGCAGGAGCCCATATCCTGCAAATCAGAATCGTCAGCAGCAACAACAAGCTCCACAGAAACCAGCAGCAGCAACAACAACAGCAGGGTATTAATTAAGGGTGTTTTTAGTGTGGTGCTGATGGCCACTTAAAGAGGAACTATCCCCAGCTGAATCAAAATCAGAACAACAACAATAACCAAGGAAATGGGAACAACAATGGGGGTAACAATGATGACAATGGTGCCAGGGGACGTGCTTTCGTGATTGGTCAGGGTGATGCTAGGAACGATCCCAACGTCGTGATGGGTAAGTTCCTACTGGACGACTTCTTTGTTTCTATTTTATTCGATTAGGGTGCCGATGCTAGTTATGTGTCCTTAAAAGTTAGTCAGATGCTTAAGCGTGCCCCAATTCCCTGAAATACCAAGCATGTTGTAGAACTAGCGAACGGTAAAAGTCTTGAAGCCACACGCATAGTTAAGGGTTGTAATCTTGTTCTTGCTGGTCAGACCTTCTCTATCGACCTTATTCCTATCGTTCTTGGTAGTTTTGACATCGTCATTTGGTTATCCCAACATCGAGCAGAGATCCTTTGCAAGAAGAAAATCGTCCGCATTCCTCGTTCTGGTGAAGAACCTCTTGTTATTCGTGGCGACAAGAGTGGTGATGTTTTACGCATCATCTCTTTCTTTAAGGCCCAAAAGTGTTTCTGAAAGGGCCACACTGCTATTCTAGCTCTTGTTACTGACACTTCAACGAAGGAAAAGAAGATAGAAGATATCCCGATTGTACGCGACTTTCCTGAGGTATTCCCTGTGGAATTACCTGGCCTTCCGCCTCATTTTCAGGTCGAGTTTCAAATCGAGCTTGCTCCTGGAGCAACACCTATAGCTCATGCACCTTATCGTTTAGCCCCATCAGAACTAGAAGAACTGTCTACTCAACTACAGGAGCTTTTGGACAAGGGTTTCATTCGTCCAAGCTCTTCGCCCTGGGGAGCACCGGTTTTGTTTGTAAAAAAGAAAGACGGTACCTTTCGTATGTGCATTGACTATCGTGAACTCAACAAGTCGACCGTGAAGAATCGTTATCCTCTTCCACGTATTGATGACTTGTTCGACCAGTTGCAAGGGTCGAGCTTCTACTCTAAGATTGATCTTAGATCGGGCTATCATCAGCTGAGAGTCCGAGACGAGGACATCTCTAAGATAGCGTTCAGGACTCGTTACGGCCACTACAAGTTTCTGGTTATGCCTTTTGGGTTGACGAACGCACCTGCGGTTTTTATAGATCTTATGAACCGAGTGTGCAAACCCTACTTGGATAAGTTCGTTATTATGTTTATCGACGACATCCTAATCTATTCCAAGAGTCAGGAGGAACACGAGCGTCATCTGCGATTCATTTTGGAACTTCTTCGAACAGAACAGCTGTATGCTAAGATCTCGAAATGTGACTTCTGGCTTCGTGAAGTCCATTTTCTAGGCCACGTGGTTAATGAGGATGGGATTCACGTTGATCCATCCTAGGTTGACTCAATCAGAAATTGGCGTGCACCTCGAACGCCAACTGAAATCCGTCAATTCTTGGGATTGGCGGGTTACTACCGAAGGTTTATCAAGGATTTCTCCAAGATTGCGCAGCCTCTCACTGTTCTTACTCAAAAGGGTATCACCTACCGTTGGGGTGATGCTCAGGAATCCGCATTTCAGCTGCTGAAGTTGAAGCTTTGTAGCGCACCTATTCTCTCATTGCCTAAGGGCACATACGATTTTGTGGTTTATTGTAACGCGTCAATCAAAGGACTTGGTTGTGTGCTGATGCAATGTGAGAAAGTCATAGCTTACGCATCATGACAACTCAAGGTTCACGAAAAGAACTACACTACTCACGACTTGGAGTTGGGAGCAGTGGTGTTTGCTCTCAAGATATGGAGACATTTCTTGTACGGTACCAAGTGCACCATTTACACCGATCACAAGAGTCTCCAGCATATCTTCGATCAGAAGGAGTTGAACATGCGACAACTTCGATGGGTCGAACTTCTTAACGACTACGAATGCGCCATCAAGTACCATCCAGGCAAAGCCAATGTTGTGGCTGACGCCCTCTGCCGTAAGGAAACAAAACCTAAGCGTGTACGTGCGTTACAGCTTACCATCCACTCCAATCTTCCCGCTCAAATTTGTGATGCTCAGGTCGAAGCATTGAAAGAAGAAAACATCAGGGCTGAGTCCCTGTGGGGATCGAAGAAACAGTTAGAACTAAGGGAAGACAGTGCCTACTACTTGGCAGGGCGCATCTGGGTCCCATTTTATGGTAATCTGCGTGAGCTTGTGATGGATGAAGCTCACAAGTATCGTTACTCAGTACATCCTGGTTCGGATAAGATGTACCATGATCTCAAGACTACGTACTGGTGGCCTCACATGAAAGCTAACATAGCAACCTATGTCAGTAAATGTTTGACCAGTGCTAGGGTCAACGTCGAATACTAGAAACCATCAGGCCTACTTCAGCAACCAAAGATACCAACCTGGAAATGGGAGCAAATTTCCATGGACTTCGTTACTAGCTAACTTAGATCTCAACGAGGAAACGATACCATTTGGGTGATAGTGGATTGATTAACCAAGTCTGCATACTTCCTGGCTATCAAGGAAACGGATAAGTTCTCCACTCTAGCAGACATCTACCTGAAGGAAGTAGTTTCGAGGCATGGGGTGCCAACTTCCATCATTTCTAATCGTAACTCACGTTTTACCTCTGATTTGTGGCAAGTGATGCACAAATCCTTTGGCTCGCGTCTAGATATGAGCACAGCTTATCATCCACAGACGGATGGGCAGTCTGAGTGGATCATTCAAACTCTCGAGGACATTCTTCGAGCATGTGTAATCGACTTTGGTAATGGCTGGGAAAGGCACCTACCTTTGGTAGAGTTTTCGTATAATAACAGTTACCACACCAGTATCCAGGCTGCTCCGTTTGAGGCATTGTATGGACGAAAATGCCGATCACCTTTATGCTGGGCAAAAGTTGGTGACAGTCAAATCACTGACCCAGAACTCGTCGTCGACACGACAGAAAAGATTGCCAAAATACGATAACGAATGGCGGTAGCTCGTGACCATCAGAAAAGCTATGCTGATAAGCGTAGGAAACCACTCGAGTTCTTGGTTGGGGATCAAGTGCTACTCAAAGTCTCACCTTGGAAAGGTGTGATTTGTTTTGGTAAACGAGGCAAGCTGAATCCACGTTATGTTGGACCTTTCGAAATCACTGAAAGAATTGGCAAGGTGGCCTACAGACTGAATCTACCCAAAGAACTCGGCAGAGTTCATAACGTATTTCATGTGTCGAATCTGAAGAAGTGTCTGTCAGATGAGACCCTCATAGTTCCTCTCAAGGAACTCACCATCGATGATCAGCTGCGATTCGTCGAGGAACCAGTAGAGATTATAGACCGGGACGTTAAGGTTCTCAAACGTACCAGGATACCCATTGTTCGCGTTCGTTGGAACTCCCGTTGTGGCCCAGAGTTCACCTGGGAACGAGAAGACCAAATGAAACACAAGTATCACCAGTTGTTCGAGAAAAGTGAAACCACTACTGAGGCTGAAGCTACTGCGGAATTTCGGGACGAAATTCCAAACCAACTCCAAACCAACGGGGGAAGGATGTGACACCCCAGGAAAACCAGGAAACCATGCAACTTAACTAGCTTCCTCAGTAGGAACGTGATAAATTTCAGGACGAAATTTCTTTTAACTTGGGGATGATGTGACAACTCGTATTTCAGAACCTTTCTTTATACTTTGATGTAACCAGTGTGGACGTTATGGGATTATGTGACTATGTGATTTTAATGGAATGTATGTTTTATCTTTTATGTAGATTGTGTAACGTACGTATATGTAATGTGATTGCACAACACGAACCCAACCGCACAACTTCAACCCAATTGCACAAGCCCTTTTGGGCCACACCCTTTGCACTCGAACCACAAGGACAACCCGTAATGGGTTCGGCCCATTCCATTTGTTACGCATAACCTCATGAGGAGGGGGTATACTCCTTATTACTTGCAAAACACAACACACACCAAACCCTAGTTCTATCCTCCCTCTCTCTCGAAGCCGACGACATCACATCCCCTTCCTCGAAGACTTTCTTGTTCGGATCATCCCTGTTTTACCTTCTAACCGGTTAGTGTTTCATGGTTATTATGTTGTTAGATTATATTGTGAATTATCTGTTCCTACATGATGATTTACAAATGATATATGATTGATTATGATATGAATTGATGAGGTTAGTGTTCATGTAAACCGGCCCACATGTGTAATATGTTAGTTCAATATAGGGTTGATAATCATGTGATGAAAATAACGATCTAGAACCGAATGAATGTAATCGACCATATGTGTTTGGATTTGGATGGTTTGGTTGTGTTGTTATGATTAGGATGTATGCTAGTAATCAAGAACCGGAACCGTGCAAATATGTTTAATTGATTATGGTTGTTGGTTATGCTTGAATGATGAATTAAGGATCTTGAATTAATTAGGCTAGTTGATTCGATGTGATGATGATGAGTTGTTATGTGATTGATTAGGGTTCATAAGAATGTGATGTTGAATCTCTAATTTGATCGATTTTGGTATGATTGGAAACTATTAATTTGATCATGCGAATTAATTGGAATTAGTAACCGACTTGCATGATTTAAGGAGACGTATAACGAGTCGCACAAGTCTGCCGGTCGCACAAGATCAGATCGCACAAGATCTGATCTGATTGTACAAGCCCCGGTCGCACAAGTGTAGTCGCACAAGATGGGTACAACCAATAAACCATAGTGTACTGTTTAGTTATGCATGATCGCACAAGGCGATGTGGATCGCACAAGCCGGTGCTGATCGCACAAGCCTTGGGCCACACACAACTGTTTAAACCTTGTAATGATGTTGGGCTATACGGCCTTACTTAGTTGCACAAGATACTTGTAATCGTACAAGTTAACCTGGGTCGCACACGACTAAATGGACCGCACAAGTTGACTTCTGTTTATTTGTTTGGGCCGTGTCACGTCCCCCGACCGCACCCTGGACGGGAGCCACGAGCATTCAAGTGGTACCGGTGGTTATTTTAAAAATATTGCAGCGGAACATTTTGCCAGGATCGTGAGTTAGGGAAAATATTAGAGTTTAGAAAACACCGGATTTTATTTTTTATTAAACAGATGGGAATAAACCCGAATATATCAAACAACGTTTAATTTAATTTATTTGATAAAATAAGCCACTTCTTTAAGCCTTTCGGTGTCGTATCCACTCTTATTCTGATCTACTGTAATCACCTGAAACGCGTTTTAAAAACATTTGGTCAGCAGGAAATACTGGTGAGTTCATTCATTTTTGTACAAAACGACACATTGTTATAATTCACAACATTAAGAGTTTTTACATTTGCTTTTTCAAGATTGGCAAAGACTTAATCACTGCAATTATAACTTTCTTATAATTTACAACATTAAGGGTTTTTATATTTGCCCCTATCATATAATTAGCTGGTTCATCTGTCACTCGACCAAATCTATGACTGTGGACATATCACTAATTAGGCTCGCCCACCTAAAGTGATAAATCGTTAGTAGTAATGTGCACAAAACCCCCACATACTGCCAGTAATTAAAGATTAGCAAAGACTTAATCACTGCAAAATATAACTGGAAAACATTTAGGGTTTTGTAAAGCACTTTGATAAAAAGAGAATGAGTCACATTGTTAGAATATAGTCTTGATTAAACAAGCATCTTGATTCTAAGCATTTACTTTATAGTTCTGAATCTTCTGATGATTGAGCATCTATTTTGATTGTAAGTGTATAGTGCAGAATTACGGGTAGTTAAACATTTAGTTTAACAGAGTGGAATACGTATTAGCGTAAAACCACATCAAACCTAACGATGGTCACGAGATCAGAACCTTAACAAAATTCACAAGGTATAGTCTTGTTTAGACAGCACCTTGGCATTCGTTTCAGAACGAAATTCACAAAGTATAGTCTTGTTTAGATAGCACCTTGGCATTCGTTTCAGAACGAAATTCACAAAGTATAGTCTTGTTTAGACAGGACTTTGGCATTCGTTAGTTGGTTCCCGAATCGATCGGACAGAATATCGCATCGGTGATTATTGGTTAGAACACCAACGTATAGAGAGAAGCATAGAAAAAATGAGCAAAGAAAAACGAATCCTAAGTTTCGTATTTACAGGTAGGAAATATGAAATTTCTAGGAAGTTTCCTTTGTATTTCTAGGAAATTTCATATAGCTTTTCTAGGAAGTTACCTATACATTTTCTAGGAAGCTTCCTACCTACATATATATCCTCTTACACCTTCCTTTGATATTATCTATCTCATAAATATTTATTTTCATGTATATCTATCTAGGTGTTTAATAAATTTACTTAGCTTAATTAATCTTGCTTCGCTTAATTAATCTTGCTTCCCTTAATTAATCTTGCTTAGCTTAATTAATTTTTCTTACCTTAATTAATCTTGCTTAGCTTAATTAATCTTGCTTAACTGGGTAATTAATCTTACTTAACCGATTAATTAATCTTAACGGTTTAATCAAGTAATTTACTTAGCCGATTAATTAAATAACGTAACTAGCTGATTAATTAACTTACTTAGCTTACTTAACTGCTAAGTTTCCTTTCCTATTGAGTTTACTTAGCTATTAAGTTTTCTTAACTGCTAAGTTATCTTAATTGCTAAGTTTGATATACTAGTTTAACAACTTCCTGATTATGAGTTCTAATGCTAGATACAATGGAACTCGTATTAGCGTATTAACCCAATTCAACTTTAACGATAATCACGAGATCAAAACTCACAACGAATGACAAAGTATAGCCATATACAGGCAGCACTTAAACATCCGTTGGATCAGTTTCAATTGATCAGATAGGGTATCGTATCAATGATTCGAGTTAGTACTATGATTACGAGCAGAGTTATAGGGTTTAGGAGTGTTGTGCAAAGAAATAGAGATACGAGAGAGTAAGTTCGTCAAAATTTGATCGAACTGGTGCACAGACTTCAGTCCCACTACTGCCTTCTTATAGCTGATTTTTGGGTCCCCTCGCGTGGCGCGACAGGCTGTCTCGTGGCGCGGGGATAGTTGGCCTGGCTTTGGTCGCCACGTGTCCCACGTAGGTCTGACACGTGTCACCTTCGTGTGACGCGTGTCCTTGGCCGCTTTTTCATCCAATCATGCATTTTTCCTCGATTTTCGTGCCGATACTTATTGCGTATGCTCGGGTCTTGATTCCAGTTGATTTGGTATTTAATTATGAGTCTAATAAAGGTACTTTTGTGCGGGTTATTTCATCAACCATCAGGTTTTCAAACTTTATCGTGCACACTTCGGATGATCTTTCCGAGGGTCGTTACATCCTCCCTACCTTGTTTTAAATCTCGTCCTCGAGATTTGCTGGAACAAGGGTGGTTACTTCCATCTTATCTTTGATTCCCAGCTATATTCTTGGTTACATTTTAAATCATACTTTACCTTGACCAAAACTAATCTCATATGCTTTGGAATTCTCATATTTGACTTGTAAGGTCTTTTAATGGACTTAAAATTTTCATTTAACTTCATATCTTGATGAGGTATAACTAAAGATTTATCACCTAAGCATTTCTTTAAATACATACATGAAATATATCATGTATACTTGCCATTTCTTCTCGTAATTTTAGTTGATAGGCTACTGGTCCACTTTGCTTAGTAACCTTATTGGTTTGACATTCCTCAGACTTAACTTTCCTTTCTTACTAAATCAGACTATTCCTTTCCAAACACAGGAAGACTTTTAGTAGTATTCTTTCTCTGATTTTAATTTATAATGGTTTGCGACCTCATGGCCCGATAGTTGCTTTTCTCATATTTCTGCTTGACATAATGGATGGTACCTTCATCCATAAAGTGCTTCAAACGGGCAATACTAATATTTGAGAAATCTTATGGGTGACAGTCCCATTTTCACCAATATTTATTGCATATGAACTTAACACATCTTTCTATGTTTTGAAGTGTTCCTTTACACTATTCAAAATAAGCCGGGTTAAAATTTTGTTCCAGAAATGAGAAGTGAAATGACTGTCTCGATTGAATACAATAGATAACGGGATTCTATGTAATGAGATTATTTTATCCTTACACGACTTAACTAAGTGTTTTATACTAAAGGTTTCCTTCATTGGTAGGGATTGAGCAGACTTGGTTTAATCGATCCACAATCTCCCTAATTGTGTCGTTACATTTTCTTATGTTGGGTAATTTGGTAGCAATATCCATTTGTTATCAATCCCCTTTCCATACTGACCCTTCTAATCATTGAAGTCAACCTAAAGGTTTCTAACGTTCAGCTTTAAGTTGCTAACAGATTAAATACTTAGAGACACAACTTGCTACCCCTTTTCATTCCTACCCACCAGTAATTCTTATTCAAACCTCGATACCTCCTACTAATTAAACGATGCATCAAATACTTAGTTTTATGAGATTCTTCTAGAATCTTTTCTTGTAGGTTTCCTTGTGGTCACTTTTCCGGTTGGCTTTACAAATTTCATCCTAATTAAGCAATCACCTCTGGAATCATCGTTTCCATTTGTTCCTTGAAGCAGACAAAATTTCCTTTCTGTCAGTTCTCTCCATTTCATGGCATATGTCGTGATCATGTGTTTTGAAGATCGGGTCTCACTATCTTAATGTCTAAATTTTGAAGCATACATTGCTTCATGCTTCTTAACATATTAATGATTATGACACTTCAGTCCTTTAAGCCCATGTATTGTTGCAGCAATTCTTTTATTACTGGTAATCCTAGTAGGATTATAGGTGAAGGAAGTCTTGGTAAGTGCACCTAGTCGTGGTTACTCTTATCTTTGCAAGAGTTCTTAAAGGAAGTACAATTACTCTTATTAGCGTAAGTTTCGAGACATTTTTGTGCCTATATAACTTTAGCTATAGGTTTCCTAATGCGTTAATAATCTAAGGTAACGCAAAAAGGGAATTCTTATACTTTTGATGGCATCCCAACATAAAGGGTTCATCTTTTCGCACGAGTTACGGGACGAATGATCAAAAGAAATAGTTTTTTTTATCGGAATTATAGATGTATACGAGAGATTCCTAATAAAGAAATCTAGAATTATTATTGACACACATGCTCGTGCTTTATTCTAAAGTGTCATTCCTTATGGTTTTTAGATTTCCTTATAGATATACATATCTATACAATCATATATTTCACATACTGTAATACACATACCATTCATAAGGTCAATGTATTTAAAAGATTCATATTTCCAAAACAAGTCAGACATCAGGTCATGATACTATTTAGGGAATTCTGTCACTTGTTTGACATATTATATACCACATCTTACCCGGTTCTCGCCGGAGAGGTAATTTGTATTTCCCATAATTAGAATCTTCTCAATTCATTATTAAAAATGAATCTTTTATTAGAGCTTTTATCAAAGAACAACGTAATTAATATTCACATGATGGATCATATTCTAAAACCCAGTAGTACCAATAAATAAGAAATAACAGTGGCCAAGTGTTATTGCTTATTTACCATACTTGCAACGTCTAGTCATCATCCTCACGGCATACCAATACCCATCACACTTTATTTATGCAAGTAATTAGCTTGTCTTGAAGCTTATACTAAGGCATTTTTCTTAGGTTCAAGTCTATATACTATCCAGGGTGCTACCAGTTAATAACAATTTCCTAACTCTATCGTTTAAGCTTAGGTATTATTACAACACCTAATTGCTTAAACCAGTGGCTCTGATACCACTTCTGTCACATCCCCCGACCACACCCTGGACGGGAGCCGCGAGCATTCAAGTGGTACCGGTGGTTATTTTGAAAATATTGCAGCGGAACATTTTGTCAGGATCGTGAGTTAGGAAAAATATCAGAGTTTAGAAAACACCGGATTTTATTTTTTTATTAAACAGATCGGAATAAACCCGAATATATCAAACGACGTTTAATTTAATTTATTTGATAAAATAAGCCACTTCTTTAAGCCTTTCGGTGTCGTATCCACTCTTATTCTGATCTACTGTAATAACCTGAAACGTGTTTTAAAAACATTTGGTCAGCAGGAAATACTGGTGAGTTCATTCATTTTTGTACAAAATGACACATTGTTATAATTCACAGCATTAAGAGTTTTTACATTTGCTTTTTCAAGATTGGCAAAGACTTAATCACTGCAATTATAACTTTGTTATAATTTACAGCATTAAGGGTTTTTATATTTGCCCCTATCATATAATTAGCTGGTTCATCTGTCACTCGACCGAATCTATGACTGTGGACATATCACTAATTAGGCTCGCCCACCTAAAGTAATAAATCGTTAGTAGCAATGTGCACAAAACCCCCACATACTGCCAGTAATTAAAGATTAGCAAAGACTTAATCACTGCAAAATATAATTGGAAAACATTTAGGGTTTTGTAAATAATTTGGTAAAAAGAGAATGACTCACATTGTTAGCATATAGTCTTGATTAAACAAGCATCTTGATTCTAAGCATTTACTTTATAGTTCTGAATCTTCTGATGATTGAGCATCTATTTTGATTGTAAGTGTATAGTGCAGAATTTCGGGTAGTAAAACATTTAGTTTAACAGAGTGGAATACGTATTAGTGTAAAACCACATCAAACCTAATGATGGTCACGAGATCAGAACCTTAACAAAATTCACAAGGTATAGTCTTGTTTAGACAGCACCTTGCCATTCGTTTCAGAACGAAATTCACAAAGTATAGTCTTGTTTAGACAGCACCTTGGCATTCGTTTCAGAGCAAAATTCACAAAGTATAGTCTTGTTTAGACAGCACTTTGGCATTCGTTAGTTGGTTCCCGAATCAATCGGACATAATATCGCATCAGTGATTATTGGTTAGAACACCAACGTATAGAGAGAAGAATAGAAAAAATGAGCAAAAAAAAAAAATGAATCCTATGCTTCCTATTTATAGGTAGGAAATATGAAATTTCTAGGAAGTTTCCTTTGTATTTCTAGGAAATTTCATATAGCTTTTCTAGGAAGTTACCTATACATTTTCTAGGAAGCTTCCAACCTACATATATATCCTCTTACACCTTCCTAGCACCTTCCTTTGATATTATCTATCTCATAAATATATATATTTTCATGTATATCTATCTAGGTGTTTAATAAATTTTACTTAGCTTAATTAATCTTGCTTACCTTAATCAATCTTGCTTAGCTTAAGTAATCTTGCTTAACTGGTTAATTAATCTTACTTAACCGATTAATTAATCTTAACGGTTTAATCAAGTAATTTACTTAGCCGATTAATTAAATAACGTAACTAGCTGATTAATTAACTTACTTAGCTTACTTAACTGCTAAGTTTCCTTTCCTGTTGAGTTTTCTTAGCTATTAAGTTTTCTTTACTGCTAAGTTATCTTAATTGCTAAGTTTGATATACTAGTTTAATGGCTTCCTGATTATGAGTTCTAATGCTAGATACAATGGAACTCGTATTAGCGTATTAACCCAATTCAACTTTAACGATAATCACGAGATCAAAACTCACAACGAATGACAAAGTATAGCCGTATACAGGCAGCACTTAAACATCCGTTGGATCAGTTTCAATCGATCGGATAGGGTATCATATCAGTGATTCGAGTTAGTACTCTGATTACGAGCAGAGTTTTAGGGTTTAGGGGTGTTGTGCAAAGAAACAGAGATACGAGAGAGTAAGTTCGTCAAAATTTGATCGAACTGGTGCACAGACTTCAGTCCCACTGCTGCCTTCTTATAGCTGATTTTTGGGTCCCCTCGCGTGGCGCGAGGATAGTTGGCCTGGCTTTGGTCGCCACGTGTCCCACGTACGTCTGACACGTGTCACCTTCGCGTGACGCGTGTCCTTGGCCGCTTTTTCATCCAATCATGCATTTTCCTCGATTTTCGTGCCGACACTTATTGCGTATTCTCGGGTCTTGATTCCAATTGATTCTGTATTTAATTATGAGTCTAATAAAGGTACTTTTGTGCGGGTTGTTTCATCAACCATCAGGTTTTCAAACTTTAACGTGCACACTTCGGATGATCTTTCCGAGGGTCGTTACAGGTCGTGTGCATGTTGGATTGCTTATGTTATTGGGTCGGGTTATTCAAATCGCACAACCCGTCGTGAGTCGCACAAGTTGTGCTGGACGCACAACAGGTTGGGCCAAATATTTTTGGGCTTCAATTAGTGAATCGCACAAGACTGTTGGGCCATTAAACTTGTGCGAGCCCAATCATTTGAGTCGCACAAGTTCAGATATGATATGTACTTGACTGTTAACGTGTTGAGTGTGTTTGCCATGATCATTATGTGTTGTAACATGTTAGTTATGTGTAAACCTATGTGCACTACTTGAACCTAGACCTGACTTGTATGGTAACCATGTTAGGACGTGGTTGACCACATATAGCTCAAGTGACCTTTTCGTGTATCTGCCGAGCTAACCTAAGGTGAGTTAACACTTTCTACAAGGCATGGGACTCCCGGTGGTTGGGAATGGGCTAAGAAACTAAAACGGAACCTGCATATTCTCCTTGGGTAGAATATGTACCTCCATCCTCCATGGAAAGGATGACAACATTGAAACCTGCGTATTCTCCTTGGGTAGATTACGTACCTACATCCTCCATAGGAAGGATGAAAACATATAACTTACTAGACAAAACTCTATCATGAAGTCCCTCATTTTTATATCGACTTAATCGCAGGGCCAATGGCGAGCGAGTCATTAGTTAAATAGCGTTATTAGGTTTGACAAGCCTCACACCGTGCCGCAGAGGACAAAGTGGACTAATGGATCTGGGCACTTAGTCAATGATGATAGACATTGACGTAGGGCACATAAACATAACTCCAGTCAGTTGTCGATATGGTAACGGGTCTAGTGGTTAGCATGGGGTAGCCCCCACTGGTTATGGTTTGGGAAATGAGGAACTGGTTAACTCTTGGCTTTCGAATGAACTTATGGTTTTTGGAACAACTTTAAAATGGACAACCAATTGTGAACTCGCTCAACTTTGTTGTTGATTCGTTACTATATGCCTTACAGGTCGTTAGGTGTTTACTTGGAGCTTGCACGAGAAGGAGAGGTCGTTGTGGGACAGGGACCGTTGAGTTCCATGTTAAACATTTAATCTTTTAAACTTATGTTTTGGGTTTTATACGTTATGCTTCCGCTGATAACTTGAACTTGGTTAAATTGTTTTGGACACCAATTATATTGTGGTTGGTTTTATCTTTATTATTATACGTTGTTCAATATGATTGGTGGCTTGATCCTGGTCATGTCACGCCTCATGTGGTGATACTCCGCTTGTGGATTTTGGGGGTGTGACAGTTATAGTCTCCTCTCCTTTAGGAGATTTCGTCCCCAAAATCTGAGAGGAAGACTGAACAAAGAGCTGTGGATACTTGGTTTTCATTTCACTCTCGAGTTCCCAAGTGAATTCGGTGCCACACTTTCCTTCCCATCGAACCTTGACTATGGAAATTTTGTTGCGCCTTAGCCGCTTGGTACCTCGGTCCATGATTTCGACCGGTTTCTCCACAAAATGAAGAGTCTCGTTTATTTGCAAGTCTTCAATGGGAACTTGAAGTTCCTCATCTACTAAACACTTCCTGAGATTATAGACATGGAACGTCGGATGTACGTTGCTAAGCTCCTGAGGTAAATCAAGTCGGTAAGCCACCTTGCCAATCCTTTCAAGTATCTTGAAATGACCCAGATAGAGAGGGGAAAGCTTTCCCTTTTTACCAAAACGTATCACTCATTTCCAGGGAGATACTTTGAGTAGAACGTGGTCTCCAACATTGAATTCTAGAGGCTTGCGCCTTTTGTCAGCATAGCTCTTTTGTCTGCTCCTAGCCTTGATCAAGTTATCTTGGATTTGAAGAATCTTATCCGTCGTCTCTTGAATGGTCTCAGGGCCAGTAAGTTGCTTGTCACCAATCTCATGCCAACTGAGAGGAGATCGGCATTTGCGGCCATACAAAGCTTCGAAAGGAGCCATCTGAATACTGGAAAGATAGTTGTTGTTATACGAGAACTCGATCAATGGTAAATGTACATCCCAATTATCACCAAAGTCGATGACACAAGAACGAAGCATATCCTCTAGGGATTATATAGTGCGTTCAGTCTGTCCATCCGTTTGAGGATGAAAGGCTATACTAAGATTCAAGTGAGAACCCATAGCGGACTGAAAAGTTTGCCAAAGACGTGAAGTGAAACGACCACCGTGGTCAGAAATTATGTCAATGGGTATACCATGACGGCATATGATTTCATCAGTGTAGATTCGAGCTAGTCTCTCCACTTTGAAATCTTCTCGAATAGGAAGAAAGTGGGCTGATTTGGTCAAACGGTCAATGATTACCCATATACTATCATGACCGGAAGGTGTTCGAGGTAGTTTAGTTATAAAGTCCATACCAATGCTATCCCATTTCCAGACAGGGATTTTGGGTTGTTCAAGAAGACCTGAAGGACGCTGATGTTCGGCTTTGACCTTTGAGCAAGTAAGACACTTCGAGATGTATGCGGCGATTTCCTTCTTCATACCAGTCCACCAATAGGACGTACGCAAGTCATGGTACATCTTATCAGCACCAGGATGGATAAAATATCAAGATTTATGGGCCTCATTCATAATGAGGCCACGGAGATTGTCGAGATCTGGTACCCATATGCGATTGAGATAGTACTGGAGTCCATCAGACTTTGTCATAAATTGATCGATTGTAGCACCTCGTGTCTCAACGTTTAGACTTCCTTCGTTAGCTGACGAGTATTGAGCTTCACGGATACAAGCATGAAGATCACTAGCAGTATGAAAACAGTGGATGCTACTAATATGAGACTTACGACTAAGAGCATCGGCCACGACATTCGCCTTGCCAGGATGGTAGCGAATCTCACAGTCATAGTCGTTAAGCAACTCTACCCAACGTCGCTGATGCATATTCAGTTCCTTTTGGTTAAAGATGTGCTGCAGGCTCTTATGGTCAGTGAAAACCACACACTTAGTACCATATAGGTAGTGTCGCCAAATCTTTAACGCAAAAACAACTGTGCCAAGCTCTAAGTCATGGGTAGTATACTTTTTCTCATGTATTTTGAGTTTTCAGGAGGCATAAACAATGACCTTATCTCGTTGCATGAGCACACAACGAAGACCACGATTCGAGGCATCACAATACACCACAAATTCATCATTCCCATCAGGAAGAGCAAGTACGGGAGTGTTACAAAGTAGATTCTTAAGAGTTTGAAAAGATTCCTCTTGCTCGGGACCCCAAACAAAAGGTTTCTCTTTCTGAGTCAAAGAAGTGAGAGGTACGGCGATCTTAGAAAAGTTTGAGATGAATCGGCGGTAATAACCTGCCAGTCCTAAAAAGGAACGAATCTCATATGAAGATTTAGGCATGATCCAATTCTTCACTGCTTTAATTTTGGAAGGGTCTACATGGATTTAGGCGGTAATAACCTGCCAGTCCTAACAACGTGTCCTAGAAATTTTACTTCATTGATCCAAAATTCGCACTTAGAAACTTTGCATATAGACGTTCGCCACGTAAAAGTTCTAACATAAGGCGTAAATGTCGTGCATGATCAGCTTGGGTTTTCGAATAAATAAGAATATCATCAATAAAGACTATCACAAAACAATCCAAATAAGGTTTACAAACACGATTCATGAGGTCCATGAACACGGCGGGTGCGTTGGTCAGGCCAAAAGGCATAACTACGAACTCGTAGTGTCCATAACGGGTGCGAAAAGCGGTTTTGGGGATATCTTCTTCGAGAACACGGAGCTGATGGTAACCAGATCGAAGGTCTATTTTAGAGAAACAACTCACGCCTTGTAGTTGGTCGAATAGATCATCGATGCGAGGGAAAGGATAGCGATTCTTAACGGTGAGTTTGTTAAGCTCACAGTAGTCGATGCACATGCGAAACGAACCATCTTTCTTCTTGACGAATAGCACAGGAGCACCCCAAAGTGAGGTACTTAGATGTATGAAACCTTTGCTGAGTAGTTCTTGCAGCTGACTAGATAACTCTTGCATCTCAGAAGGAGAAAGTCGGTAAGGAGCCTTGACGACAGGAGTCGAACCACGTATGAGATCAATTCGAAAATCAACAGATCGAGGAGGAGGAAGACCAGGGAGATCTTCAGGAAAGACATCAGGGAAATCACACACTAATGGAACATCACTTACGCTCTTTCCCTTGCCGTTTTGTTCCACTATGTGGGCCAAGAAGGCAAAGTACTGTTTACGTAAGCATTTATTCACTTGAGTGCATGACATCAGTTTCAGTCCTCTAGAAGGTCGGTCTCCATAGACGTGTAAAGTATCACCAGAAGGGAGAGTTAAACGAACATACTTCTCATGACAAGCGATTTCAGCACGATTCTTACTCAACCAATCCATGCCTATTATGATATCGAAACTACACAATTGCATGAGTATGAGATCAATTGTGAAAACGTGATCATTAAGAGTTAGGGAACAATCACGAAGAATAGAATTAACTAGAATGGACTTACCATCGACAATCTTGACTAAGAACGACTTAGGTAGTTTAGAGCGTGCACAGTTTAACAAAGATTCAAATTCAACGGACACAAAGCTTTTATCGGCACCAGTATCAAATAGTATTCAAGCATAAAGATTATTAACAAGAAATGTACCATTAACGACGTCATTGTCGTTACGCGCCTGATTTGCGTTAATGTTCATTTGCGTTAATGTTAACGACGTCATTGTCGTTACGCGCCTGATTTGCGTTAATGTTGAACGCTCATCCTCGAGCGGCTTGTTGTTGCTCCTGATTTAGCTGGGGACATTGGGCATGGAGGTGAGTGGTATCACCACACTTGTAGCAGGCTCGCACGTTGGTTGCTGGTTTGGGGTTCTGCTGGGATGGCTGAGCTGGTGGTGCTTGCTGGACTTGATTGGCTTGATGACAGTAAGGGGCTGTGTGACCATAGTGAGTGCAGTTGGTACACTGGCGACCAGTTGCACCGACAGGGTGATGATAGTTGCAAGAGGCACACTTGGGATGAACCCCAGTGTACGACTTCTTGGTGTTTTCTGGAGCAGGAGGGTTTGGAGTAGTAGCAGCAGGCATAATAGCATTGCATGCAGGGTTTTGAGATTTTCGTTTCTTACCCTTGTTGCCACTGGGTTGCTGCGTGATCTGGTTGGCTGGTTTCGAGGGAGCAGAGCTTCCAAACTGTTTATCACGAACATGGTTATAGTTCAGACTTGCTGCGAGCCGGTAAACTTCTTCGATGTTGTCCAGTTGAGATACTTCAATTGAGTCACGCATAGCAGGAGGTAACCCATGAATGTACTTCATGATCATGCGTTTGGGAGTAGACACCAGATAAGGCACAATGATGCTGAGTTGCTTAAAACGGGTAGTATAAGCCAGATTTTTATCCCCAACTTGTTTCATATGCTAGAACTCGTCCTCAAGTTTCTGCTGCTCACGAGGAGGGAAAAATTCAAGCATCATCAGTTCCTTAACCTCAACCCAAGGTAAAGCATAAGCTTCATCATTCGAGCGGATGTTTCTCTCATTAGTCCACCGTTCTAAAGCTCTTCCTTGGAAGACACCAGTAGCACTCCTAGTCTTTAGATGCTCAGGGTACTCACTGTTGATTTAAGTAACTTCAATGCTGTCGAACCATTCCAGCATTGCAGTCACCCGATCACTGCCCCTGAAGGCTTAGGGTTGCAAGAGACAAAGTGCTTATAGCTGAAGCTTACAGGCTTAGGTTGGACTGCTTTCGAGTCAATAGAGGCGGGAGGAGTGTTTGATTCCTGGATTTCAGTGACAATCTTGGGAACGATATGCGCGATCTGATCGGCCATGAAAGACATCATCTTTTTCTGAGTGTTGGCCTTAGGTCTCTTGTGAGGGTTGTTAAGACAACTCGATGACATCTAGAGATTCAACAAAGAATCGGGTGAGACTCGATCATAATGTTCTTGTTTGATAATATAGTTTCATTATTACGTAACATAGCATAAAGTTTCACATGATCACAAAAAAAAGCTCAAGTTGTTTCACATATCACAAAACGTTCAACATGTTTCAGATAGCTAACTCAAGACTTCCACGTAGTATAAAATGAATGAATAAAGCATCATAAATTTAGTTTGTTCCCGAGAGGTTATTATTAGTGTTTTGGATTGCGGAGATAGTGCGATTCGTGTAACAGCTTCGAAATGAACAAGGCATCAAGTATAAAACCACATGTAAATCGAGATAACACAAAAGATAGGTTCATAAATGTAGGTGCATATGTCTGTCGACTTCGTCTTGTATCGAGTCTTGTACTAGTTTAGAAAGATCAGGGCACGCAAAACGAGAAACGTAGGTGTGAAGTCATTTCGCACGAAATAGCAGAAACTATTTCGTACGAAATGAACATAGCCATTTCGTATGAAATAGCAATTGCCTATTTTGTGCGAAATACCCACTACTATATATAGGTGATGTGCCAAGTCATTTGTAACAATTTTGATTTCCGGTACCGAACTGCTGCCGACGTGTCTACAGATTGTAATCTTTGTCAAATCAATAAACAAGACATTAAAAGTGATTCTGTGTGTTAATCAAGCCGATTCTAAGTCGATACGACTGTTTTCGCCTTTCGTATTGATAAGAACGCTTCTGAACGACTCGTTTTGGTTGGGAAAATGATCCTACAAGTGGTATGAGAGCTCAGGAAGAAGAGTTCTTGCCAAATCAGCTTGATTTCACCAAAATTTCTGTCTTCTACACCTTCTTTTCAAAATTAAACAGCATTTCACGGTTAAAATGGATTGAATTTCACATATTAAGTGCGAAACATAGTTTTAACAAAGCCTTGAAAGAATCAGACTTAAAATCGAACAAGATCTTGATCAATTTTATCAAATACTGATCGAAAAGATGACATCAGCAGCATTTCATACGAAATAGTCTATTTCGTTTGAATCAGATCCTTCATTTCGCACGAAATACACCTTGGAATCTTCATTTCGCACGGAATAGCCTGAGCTCTTGTTATTTCACACGAAATCACTTATTTCGTACGAAATCATTTTTTTTGCACGAAATCAAACATCATTTCGCTTGAACGGACCATTTCGCTTGAAAGATATCTCTATTTTGCACGAAATAGATTGTTAGTGAATCATTTAACTTGAAAGTGGTCATTTCGCACCAAAGGGATATTTTGCACCATAAATCATTTCGTTTGAGGAGTTGTTTTCATGTGAAGCAGTTCATTTCGCACCAAGTTCATTTCGCATCAAAAAGCATTTCGTTAATTGTGTGAAAAATTTTACCGAATCATGGAAGAAGAGTTTTACAATGCATTTGCTACACCAGTTGCTCCTGTTACAGCTGCTGAAACCATTTACAGTGAAAATGAGATAGGAGCGTACCAAAAACCGCCAAAGCTTATGTATATTGAGGATTTTAAAGGATGGCAAAATCATTTTGAAAACTGGGTGCAAGCATATAAATTTGATGCATGGTGTTCTTTATATGTAGATTACGTTAAACCAACAGATGAACGTGGAAATGAAAAAGCTTTTAGTGACTATTCAGATGGTGAGAAATTAAAGTACACCAGTGAGAAAATGATGATTAGCATTCTACAACAATCAGTAAAAGAGGATATCTTTGTTTTGCTTCAACATGAGGATACTGCTAGATCAAGTTGGTTGGCTTTGATTCAAAAGTTTAAGGGAAGTGCTGATATGATCAAAAATAAATGTTCTTTACTAAAGAAATCTTTTGATATGTTTATAGCTTTTGAAGGTGAAACAACAAAAAATGACTATCGATAGATATTGTCGTCTTGTTCTTGAAATGAGAAGATTGGACATCAAGAAGGAAGATGATGAATGGGTTGATAAACTTGCTGATGCGCTACCACAGAATAAATGGGGAACATATTTGTTGATTCTAAAGCATATGAGAAAACATGAAAGTATGAATTTGGCTAAATTCATTCAGAAGCTTGAAGAACATGAATTGGATGTACAGAAAACTGCTATCATGAGCAATCCGAATGCTCAACAAGATGTTAGTATTTACTACAGAGGAAACAAATTTGAAACTACTCTGAGTCCAAAGGTTAAGACTGCTTTTAGTGCTGATAGTTCTTCTGGAACAAATGGTAGTTGTCACACCCTGACTTTTGCGGAAGCGTGGATTTATTTGGTGTGACTTCTTAATACCATAGCAACAATCATAACAACGCTATATGATAAAAACACAAGATGTTCATCCATAATATTGTTTAGAAAACATCATAACATAATTGTCTTGGGTCATCAACCCGAAATAAGTTACAAACATGTCTTGTTTAAAAATGAGTTCCCAACGGACTCAACAAAAGACCATAAGTAAAAAGAGGTTTGGGGACATGTGACCCGTCCAGGCAAGGGTTACACCTCCCAAACCCTACACCCCTGGATGACATCTTTTATTTAAGTACGCAGCTTAATGTGCATCGCCCGCCAGATCCTATCAATTCCCTGAAATACATGTAGTTTGAAAAGTCAACAAAAAGTTGAGCGAGTTCATGTGTATGTCTGTGTGTAAAGACCGTTATAGTACGTCCCAATGTATAAAGTACGTCCCAATATAAAAATGTCCCTGGTATGTAGCAATTAAGGAAAAAGATAACCACTGGGTTGCAAAGCCACTGGAATGTGTGAAGTGATGCAGGAAAACTCAAACCTAGCAAATTTGTACCGGGCCTCGGCTGGAAGACACAGTCACCTCTATGGGTTACCCTGACCTCACGGGTGTGGGCTCGCTACACCTAAATAGATCTATCACTCTTGTGTCCCTCGGTCCTAACAACGAGGATTAATGGCTTTAAGCGTTGTACCCACCACTCACATGATCTGAACGTCCCAACCCTCCTTAAGCTAATCATACCATGTATAAAAATTTCCTAAATAATTGTAACATGTATTACACCCCCGAAGTTATAAAACTGAAAACAGTTAAGAGAAAAGAGGGACATGAGCTCACTGTAGTGCGTCTTCAGAATCAGCAACTCAAGACTCTATCTGCAGTACGACCACCTACAACGTACTAATATCTATTAGACGAACGGGCCGTGCCTTAGTCTAGTATTAATGTTCTTGAGTTATGTTCCTTGATATTATTCCAAGTTACAACTTATTGTTAAAATAATAATAATTATTTTAACTTACGTTTTATTTTAAAGTTTTGGAAAAATAGTTAGACAACTATTTCGTATTCGTACTTCTCAAGTATTTATGTGTGTATTCTCTTCCCAAGGATGGGAGTCTTTATACAAGTATTTGTGGTTTAACGTCTTGACATTATATATTTTTAAGTCCCACTTTAGAAAATATATAATATTTTATCTATCAAAAATAATATATTTTCATACTTTGTAACCAAATAATATTTACCCCAAAATATATATTCGTAAACGTATTTTCCGGTTTATAAGTGTGATGGTATTTTGCAATTTTACATTATTTTGTCCTAAATAGTATAACTAGTTCCCAAAATAATCAAAAATCACACAAACGTTTTTAATATCAAATATATATTCTAAATATATATTTATTTGCTTTTATTTTTGAAAACCCACCTCCGATACTTTGGAGTTTTGTAATAAAAATATGGCGAAGTTTATAGTCGAAACACAAGTCATAAAATATACTTGTTAGAAAATAATTTTTCTAAGTCTTATGGTTTTTAGAAAATTTCGCCAGAGTTTCCCCTAGAACGGGAGTGTCCATGCTTACTAGCATATAGTTTTCTTTACAAAATCAATCAACAAACAATCTTTTAAACAACTTTACATCACCAAGAGCAAAAATATACTTGTTACACTCTAGTCATGAACTTGATATTTCCCGAAAGCGCGTAGTTACTTAGTGAAACCTTTAGTGGACTTAGTTACCCTCCGAAACATATTTATTTCTTTAAAAACCATTTTCTTAAACGAGTTACTTGTTTACAACTTGTAAACAATATTTACAAAAAATAAAACCCTTGAACTCTTCTTGTAAATAAATGTTCTTACATTTATTTTATTTATTAAAATAATGTAAGTTTATGTAAAGTTATGATTTTTCCAAAAACCGCTTTTCCAACTTGGTTTACTTAGAAATGCTTCTAGTAAAACTTGATTCACCATGATCACCAATCTACTAGTTTATTTATATTTTAGAAAAATCTATTTTTATTCAAGTTCATGACTCACTAGAAGGTGGTTATTTTACTTAACATATAACCACTTTCTATTTTTGTTAAATCACCCTTCTAAATATTATCTAACAATATTCATATGGTGATTAATCCATATAACCAAGAATCAACATAATATTAACAACATACTCATAATCAACATCATACTAGTAGCTTTTTATCATCAAGTAAACTCTTTATGTTCATGATTCTTGTTTAAGATCCTTTAGTGTTCTTGTTCTTTAGTGATATAAACATAACCATTTTACTACATATCTTAACTATGAACAAGATGAAACAAGGTGAGATGAGACTTACTACTAGCACCAGGCTAGGGTAGAAACTCTAGTGCAAAGATGATGAGAAAAGATGGTGAAAAAGACTAAAACAAAGCTCATTTGAATGCCCTTCAAGATGCAACCTCCATGGATCACCTTCAAGCTTTGAATGGAACTTGATATTGAAGAAGATGATGATGTTAAGTGGTGGTGGTAGTGGTGGTTTCGGTTTTGGGGGAGCCGAAAATGAGAGAGAGTGAGTGAGGAGTGAGAGTGTAAGAGATGGAATGATGAGAAATCTAGGCCATGCCTTATAAGGATCACTTCATATAATATGGTTACTTACACAAGCAAGATCTTAATAAACAAATGGATTAAAATCTAGTAGAAGATAGTAAGTATGGTGAAGTTGATATGGTGGGTCCATGGGGATTGAAAATTCGGTTAGGGGGGGGGGGTCTTGATGTAAAATTTCAACTAAATGGTAATTGGTGGTTAAAATGTAAGTAACTTGATCATAGGTGTTAGTTATTGGGTTTTTAGTGGGTGTTATGGTAAACGGGAATCATGACTAGCCAAAAATAGTAAAACAATGTCATTGACAAAAATTTAGTGTCCCGGGTAATGTCCGGTTATCCGGTTAGACACTGTTCCGTTAAAGTGTTTAATTAGTCCAAATATGGTCTTTTATATATATTTTTGTAACACAAATTATTCCCGGCACTTAGGAAAGTATACAGGACCATTCTGCCATATTTTTGTACTCTACTAGCATATTTCAATGCTGAATTTTAATAATAAATGCAGAATTCTGCATTTATAGTGTGTTTTTGGCATTTCCCGACACTATAACTATCACCTAGTGACGTGGTTTAATGGTCCTTACTTACCTACACTCCCTACTAGTGTAGTGCCTTATCCCTGGCTCATACTGGCCATAATAACATTGTCTGCCTATGTGTTGGCATTGTCATCATTATTTCTGAATCAGCCGTTCAGTGTGTTGACTGTGCTGTGTGCATCAAGTATGTCACTAATGTTTGTGTGTAATAAATGGAGTGACTGTATAAAATATGATGCATGTGTATGTATGATATAAAAATCATAACGCAGTTTAAATTGTCAGTTGTAATCAAGCACAGTCATTAAGCATATAATTAAAATTAATTAATTGTACAATACCTGTAATTGTGAGGGTTGTCACATTCTCCCCCCGTTAAGAAAATTTCATCCCGAAATTTTAGGTTCTGCGTCTAGTTGCAGGGGTCTTGGGGAATAAATGTGGGTACTTAGCCTTCATACGATCCTCAGGTTCCCACGTGAATTCTGGCCCATGCCTTGCATTCCATCGAACTTTGACGAGTTTGACACTACTCCGGCGTGTCTTGTTAATCTTCCAATCAGTGACCTCAACAGGTTCTTCAACAAAGTGGAGTGTGTCGTCGATATGAACTTCGTCATGAGGAATGACAACTGTCTCTTGAGTTGGACTCTTTTTCAGGTTCGATACATGGAATGTATCATGAACGCCATGAAGTTCAGCAGGTAAGTCCAACTTGTATGCGATAAGCCCAATCCTTTGCAGGATTCTGAAAGGGCCAATGTAACGCGGATTCAACTTCCCACGCTTCCCAAAGTGTGCCACACCCTTCCTGGGTGAAACTTTTAACAAAACCATATCCCCAACTTGAAATTCCAAAGGTTTCCTTCTTTAATTTGCATAGTCTTTCTGTCTGTCGCGAGCCGCCTTGTTGCGTTCTCGAATTTGAAAGATCTTGTCTGTTGTCTCTTGCACTATTTCGGGGCCAACAAGCTGTCTATCACCCGCGTCAGCCCATCATAGCGGTGATCGACACTTGCGTCCATACAGAGCTTCAAATGGCGTGGCTCTAATACTTGTGTGGTAGCTGTTGTTGTATGAAAATTCGACCAATGGCAAGTGATTATCCCAGCTACCACCTAAGTCCATTACACATGCTCTCAGCATATCCTCCAATGTTTGAATCTTTCGTTCGCTCTGTCTATCTGTTTGCGGGTGAAAAGCAGTACTCAGATTTAACTGAGAACCAAAATCTTCTTGGAAGGATTGCCAAATCCTTGACACGAAGCGTCCGTCTCTATCAGAGATAATCGAGAGAGGCACTCCATGTCGTGCAACTATCTCTCGCATGTATATTTCAGCCAGTTTACTCGTGTTGTCCTTCTCCTTGATTGGCAGAAAATGCGCAGACTTTGTTAGACGGTCTACTATTACCCAAATCGTATCGTGGCCTCTGGGCGTCTTTGGCAATTTCGTAATGAAATCCATGGAAATCTGTTCCCATTTCCATTTGGGTATTTCAGGATGCTGCAGAAGACCTGAAGGCTTTTGGTATTCGACCTTTACCTTGGCGCAAGTTAAACATTTGCTAACATATACTGCAACATCGCCTTTCATCCTTGGCCACCAATAGAAATCCTTAAGATCTTGGTACATTTTATCCGCTCCTGGATGAATCGAGTACTGTGACTTGTGAGCCTCATCGAAAATAACCTTTCTCAATCCACCAAACAAAGGAACCCAAATTCGTTTCATGAGGCATAAAGTTCCTTCCTCGTTTGGTGCCAACTGCTTCTCCATCCCACAGAGATACTCGTTCTTAATATTCCTTTCTTTTAAAGCTTCTCTCTGTGCGGCACGAATGCGCAAAGAGAGGTCTGTCTGGACAATCATTTCCAAAGCCCTAACCCTTATGGGCTTGATCCTTTCTTTTCGACTCAAGGCATCGGCGACCACATTCGCCTTCCCTTGATGATATTTGATTTCACAATCGTAATCGTTCAACAGTTCAACCCAACGTCTTTGCCTCATGTTAAGCTCCTTTTGGTTGAATATGTGTTACAGGCTCTTATGATCGGTGAAGATTGTACATCGCGTACCATACAAATAATGTCGCCAGATCTTCAATGCAAACACCACCGCGCCCAATTCAAAATCATGGGTGGTGTAATTTTTCTCGTGAATCTTCAACTGTCGTGACGCATATGCTATAACCTTCTGGTGCTGCATCAGCACGCAACCCAAACCTAGACGCGAGGCGTCACAACATACCACGAAGTCGTCCGTGCCTTCGGGTAGAGCTAAAATCGGTGCGTCACAAAGCTTGTTTTTCAACAACTGAAACGCTTCTTCTTGCTTGTCACCCCAATCAAACTTTTTATCCTTCTGTGTGAGTGCGGTCAGGGGTTGAGCTATTTTTGAGAAATCCTCAATGAACCTTCGATAATAACCAGCCAAACCTAAGAACTGTCGAATCTCAGTTGGCGTCTTTGGAGTCTCCCAGCTCTTGATCGCCTCGATCTTTGTTGGATCCACATGGATTCCATTTCCATTAACCACATGTCCAAGAAATTGGACTTCGCGTAACCAGAACTCGCACTTCAAGAATTTAGCGTACAACTTCTCCTTTTTAAGTAGCTCTAAAATAGCTCTTAAGTGCTGTTCGTGCTCGTCCTTCGTCTTTGTGTAGATTAGAATGTCATCAATAAACACGATCACAAACTTATCCAAGTACGGCTTACAGACCCGGTTCATCAGGTCCATGAAAACTGCCGGTGCGTTTGTCAATCCAAACGGCATAACCAGGAACTCGTATTGTCCATAACGAGTCCTAAAGGCCGTCTTCGGGATACTTTCCTCTTGTATCCTTAGTTGATGGTATCCTGAGCGAAGATCAATCTTTGAATAGAAGCTTGAACCTTGCAGCTGATCAAATAGGTCATCAATTCTTGGCAAAGGATATCGGTTCTTGATAGTCAATTTGTTAAGCTTGCGGTAGTCTATACACATACGAAAACTACCATCCTTCTTATTAACGAACAGAATTGGAGCTCCCCAAGGTGAGAAGCTTGGTCTGATGAATCCTTTATCCAATAGCTCCTGGAGTTGCGTTGACAACTCTTGCATCTCTGACAGTGCAAGTCTATAGGGTGCCTTGGCTACAGGCGCGACGCCTGGAACCAAGTCAATGTGGAACTCGACTTGTCACTGTGGCGGCAATCCTGGCAAGTCTTCTGGAAAGACTTCAGGATATTCTCTCACGACTGGAATGTCTTCAATCCTTGGCTCAACAGGTTCTTTATCCACGATGTGTGCCAAAAAGGCAACACATCCCTTCTGTAAACACTTTCTAGCTTTCAGACAGCTAATGATTCTCAACGGCGTATCACGCTTCTCTCCGTGTACTACGATCGTCTCTTGATCTGTCATTGGGATGCGAATGGTCTTTTCATGACAAACAATCTCGGCTTTGTTGCTAGACAACCAATCCATCCCTACTACCACGTCGAAACTTCCCAACTCGACTGGCAGTAGGTCTAGCGTAAATTCGTGTCCTCCCAGTTCTATCATGCATCCCCTGATGATTTCACCCGTTTCAACTAGTTTCCCATTCGCCAATTCAATCGAGTACGGAACGTCTAACTTACTAGTGGCCAACCCAAGTATATTCTTAAATTCTAATGATACGAAACTATAATCGGCACCAGTATCAAACAGAACAGATGCAAAGCGTTGGTTTATAGGGAACGTACCAGTGACAATGTTTGGATCCTGGCGCGCTTCCCTTGCGCCGATGTTAAAGACTCTGCCTTGCGCCTGATTCAGTTTTGGGCATTCCCTTTTGAAGTGCCCAACGTCTCCACAGTTGAAGCATCCTGGCCCTCGGCCATTCCCATTGCCATTTCCGCCTCGGTTTCCGTTTCTTCCCCGGTTACTAGCTTGATTTGGGGCATTCCCAAGATTGCCATTTCCTCCATTATTCCCTTGCGGCCGGTTTCCATTACCACCGCGATTGTTGTTATTGAAACCCCTTTGGCCACCCTGGCCTGAACCAACCCAGCAAGTATCCTTCAAGTGGCCAACTTTCCCACAAGTTTCACATTTTCTATTCCTGGACGGGCCAGCATGATGATACTGGCATAACCCACACTTGGGCAGAGTGCCCATGTAACCCTTTCCTCTCTTTTCATCACCGGTTTTGGCTCTGGCCGGTGTGCTCGACTCACCCTTCTTGTTCACATTACTGGTACCCTGCTTGAAGTTGGAAAATTTCCGTTTGTTTTCACCAGATGATTCAACATGTGTTTCCTTTTTTTTTCTGATCAGAAACTGAGAACTTGTTCAACCTAATGGCCTCCTCAGTAAGCGCCACACTAAGGTCGATTGCTTCTGTAATCGTTGCAGGCTTGGACGTGGTAACCATACTCATGATTTGGGGTGCCAATCCCTAGATGAATCTCTCAACACGTTTAAACTCGGGCGTGACCATATACGGCACTACATGAGACAAATTGTGAAACCTTTGAACATATTCTGCAATCTTGGGACCGTCCATTCTTAGGTGCCAGAACTCAGTTTCTAGTTTCTGTATTTCAGCACGCGAGCAGTACTTCTTCCTCATTAGCTCTTTTAACTCAGCCCATGTTAACGCATAAGCTGCAGCTTCTCCTAAAGTTTGCACTTACAGATTCCACCACGATAGGGCGCCATCCAGAAACAGCCCTGAAATGTAAGTGACTTGTTGATCAGGAGCGCATTTGCTCATCCTTAGAACAGAATCTGTCTTTTCAGCCCACCTAACAAACGCAATAGCACCTCCAGTGCCGTCGAAATTCACGGGCTTGCAATCGAGGAATTGTTTGTAGGTGCACCCTGCACATACGTTAGAATTTACAGATGGTATCAGCGGTCGTGCTATAAATATCCAACTATATCGTAATATATCTCTAGCAACTTGACATTACCATGGGGTGGATTGTTGTTGCCGTTGTTATTCGAGAAACTCCCGCTTGTTCCTCCCTGGGAGGTAGAATACTGAGCTACAGTCGCGGCAATTATTCCCTGGAGTTCCGCCTCATTAGTGGGCGTGCGTACATCGCGTCGTGGAGGCATATTCTAGAAGATGTTTCATGTTGGTCAGGTCAAAGTAAGTATAATAAACATGCATATATAGTAACATTCATCAACCACATAACATCTCATGTTATAATCATAAAACAAATAATTTTTAACAAAGCATGTAATGAGAATACTGCGATTGAGCTTTTATATAATCAAGACCACAATACAATGTTTACAAGTTTTTCCAAATGTATCGTACAACCCAAAAGAGACTAAGGGTCACAATGCCATTGTCTGAACTGTCTAGACAAATACAACAAGAAAAAATCAAATATCCAAAGTCATGATGTCAAAATGTGGTCTTCAAAATGCCGCATAGTCTGGTTCAATCGCTGTCTTCTCTTCAAAAGTAATCACTACCTGTAATAGACCAAAAGTAGCTATGCTGATGGCGGCGGAGGAGGTGGAAAGTGAGAGAAAAGTAAGCGACGCAACTGCACCAAGTCCTCCTCAAGAGCATAGGCAAAACGCAACAGGTAAGCAACCTGCTGGTCAAGAGGAAGGAAACGGACATCCGAATCAACGAGTGATGGAAAAGGAGCGTGTGGTGCTGCAAACGGGGTCTGACCATGACAGGATGGACGAGGAGCTCTCTCTAGATCCTGAATACGACGCGTCAATGCATCCTGCTGTATCATCAAGGAAGTAAGGATGTCCTCCGTAGAGTACCCAACATGGTACGGGTGATACGGATCAGACAGTGGCATGATAGGAGGCGTAGTCCATAAAAATGGCTCGCTCGACGGTGTGAAAGATGGTGCAGTAGGTGGTGCAGCTGAAGGAAACTGAGACATGACCGGATCAGACGCCGATATAGGTGGAACAAAAGTAGGATGAGGAATCTCAGGTATAAACTGGCCGCCTCCTGACATGAAAGGTATGTGACCAAAAGGCTGTCGCGATGAACCCTCCCCAGGACGTGGTGGAGGGATGTCCTGGAGAAAGGTAATCGGAAGATCGGTACGGTGGACATCGGTCGTATGTGTGTGGAGAAATGGGATATCAAGTGGTACAGTGACAGGTGCGGTAGGGGGAGTGACTGGTATCACATATGGAGGGTAGTCATCCCCCTCGATCCACCCATTACGGGTGTCAGCATAACGAGGGTCTATCTGAGTAGCAAAAGGTGCATGGTCGGCATGCACAGGGGTCGAATCGGGAAATAATGGTGCAATGACTGGTAACTCAGCGAAGACGGGGTCAGGCAGCGGTGCTATGACTGGAATCTCAACGACTGGTGGTGGTATGGCAGGAGCATCAACAACTGGTGGTACAAAAACGGGAGCATCTACATGAACAGGGTCAAGAGCAAGAACGGGCTCTGGAACTATATCATGCTCTGGATCGACAGGAGCAGGCTGATGATCAGCAGGTATATCAAGAATCTGAACATCAGGGAGAACAGGAGCCTCAGCAGGCTACTCCTCGGGGACCAACTCGTCCTCCTAGTCTAAATCGTGATCAAATGGAAAAACAGGGTCAAACTCGTCCTCCATCTCTAAATCCTCATCATCGTCAATACCAGGGATGAAACCGAATCCCAACGGTGGAGTAGAGGAAGCTACCGACTCAAAAGAATCTGGGACTGACGAATCAGAATGAACCTCCATATCAGGAATCTCAACCAACGGAAGAGCGACATCGTCCGCAATCGGGGCCCCGCCCTCATGGTAATCCTCAGGGGGACCCTCGAATAGATCGAGATCGTCATCGGACTCAACGTCGTGTGGCAAATCCTCTACAGGAAATGCAGCGAGTGGAATAGGAGCAAGGATCTCTGCAAGAGGTAGATCCCCTGCTGGAATGCCATCAGCTAGCTGTATGTCGTCACCGAAATCTGGTAGCGCGAAGGGCTGAAATCCGTCATCGTCTGTACTGTCCGTGTCCGATGTGTAGACCTCCGGGTCTGAGTGCATCGAGTTGTCAACCGGCACTGGGTCAGAGACCCCACTCGATGAAGACATAGTGTCTGTAACAACACAACCACAAAGTGTGCACATACATCAATAATAGTCAAGTAAGCATATAAGTCACAATTAATATATGCAAGTAATCACCCTAGTCTTCCCCAGACTATCCCACCCAGCCTCTCAGACTGAACTCCCTAGCCTCTCAGACTACCCTGGTCTCTAAGACCAACCTCCCAGTCTCTAAGACTAAACCTCCCCAATCTCTAAGATTTAATCCTTCAGTCTCTAAGACAGAACCTCCCTGGCCTCTAAGGCTAAACCTCCCTCAGTCTCTAAGACTGATACATAAATTTTGAAAAGTGTATTTGTGCCTTTTTGTTTGTAAAAATGTTTGTGCCCTGGATCTGGACGTTTAGTGTATGCAATGTAAAAATGTTTGAAAACATTTTCGTGAGAGCCCTAGTGATCATAGTCTAGACTCGAGAATGGATCTTAGTTCGCTATGATCGAGGCTCTGATACCAAGCTGTCACACCCTGACTTTTGCGGAAGCGTGGGTTTATTTGGTGTGACTTCTTAATACCATAGCAACAATCATAACAACGCTATATGATAAAAACACAAGATGTTCATCCATAATATTGTTTAGAAAACATCATAACATAATTGTCTTGGGTCATCAACCCGAAATAAGTTACAAACATGACCTGTTTAAAAATGAGTTCCCAACGGACTCAACAAAAGACCATAAGTAAAAAGAGGTTTGGGGACATGTGACCCGTCCAGGCAAGGGTTACACCTCCCAAACCCTACACCCCTGGATGACATCTTTTATTTAAGTACGCAGCTTAATGTGCATCGCCCGCCAGATCCTATTAATTCCCTGAAATACATGTAGTTTGAAAAGTCAACAAAAAGTTGAGCGAGTTCATGTGTATGTCTGTGTGTAAAAACCGTTATAGTACGTCCCAATATAAAAATGTCCCTGGTATGTAGCAATTAAGGAAAAAGATCACCACTGGGTTGCAAAGCCACTGGTATGTGTGAAGTGATGCAGGAAAACTCAAACCTAGCAAATTTGTACCGGGCCTCGGTTGGAAGACACAGTCACCTCTATGGGACACCCTGACCTCACGGGTGTGGGCTCGCTACACCCAAATAGATCTATCACTCTTGTGTCCCTCGGTCCTAACAACGAGGATTAATGGCTTTAAACATTCTACCCACCACTCACATGATCTGAACGTCCCAACCCTCCTTAAGCTAACCATACCATGTATAAAAATGTCCAAAATAATTGTAACATGTATTTCACCCCCGAAGTTATAAAACTGAAAACAGTTAAGCGAAAAGGGGGACATGAGCTCACTGTAGTGCGTCCTCAGAATCAGCAACTCAAGACTCTATCTGCAGTACGACCACCTACAACGTACTAATATCTATTAGACGAACGGGTCGTGCCTTAGTCTAGTATTAATGTTCTTGAGTTATGTTCCTTGATATTATTCCAAGTTACAACTTATTATTAAAATAATAATAATTATTTTAACTTACGTTTTATTTTAAAGTTTTGGAAAAATAGTTAGACAACTATTTCATATTCGTACTTCTCAAGTATTTATGTGTGTATTCTCTTCCCAAGGATGGGAGTCTTTATACAAGTATTTGTGGTTTAACGTCTTGACATTATATATTTTTAAGTCCCACTTTAGAAAATATATAATATTTTATCTATAAAAAATAATATGTCCCAAAATATATATTTTTCTCAAAAATAATATATTTTCATACTTTGTAACCAAATAATATTTACCCCAAAATATATATTCGTAAACGTATTTTCCGGTTTATAAGTGTGATGGTATTTTGCTATGTTACATTATTTTGTCCTAAATAATATAACTAGTTCCCAAAATAATCAAAAATCACACAAACGTTTTTAATATCAAATATATATTCTAAATATATATTTATTCGCTTTTATTTTTGAAAACCCACCTCTGATACTTTGGAGTTTTGTAATAAAAATATGGCGAAGTTTATAGTCGAAACACAAGTCATAAAATATACTTGTTAGAAAATAATTTTTCTAAGTCTTATGATTTTTAGAAAATTTCGCCAGAGTTTCCCCTAGAACGGGAGTGTCCATGCTTACTAGCACCAGGCTAGGGTAGAAACTCTAGTGCAAAGATGATGAGAAAAGATGGTGAAAAAGACTAAAACAAAGCTCCTTTGAATGCCCTTCAAGATGCAACCTCCATGGATCACCTTAAAGCTTTGAATGGAACTTGATATTGAAGAAGATGATGATGTTAAGTGATGGTGGTGGTTTCGGTTTTGGGGGAGCCGAAAATGAGAGAGAGTGAGTGAGGAGTGAGAGTGTAAGAGATGGAATGATGAGATATCTAGGCCATGCCTTATAAGGATCACTTCTTATAATATGGTTACTTACACAAGCAAGATCTTAATAAACTAATGGATTAAAATCTAGTAGAAGATAGTAAGTATGGTGAAGTTGATATGGTGGGTCCATGGGGATCGAAAATTCGGTTGGGGAGGGGGTCTTGATGTAAAATTTCAACTAAATGGTAATTGGTGGTTAAAATGTAAGTAACTTGATCATAGGTGTTAGTTATTGGGTTTTTAGTGGGTGTTATTGTAAACGGGAATCATGACTAGCCAAAAATAGTAAAACAATGTCATTGACAAAAAATTAGTGTCCCAGGTAATGTCCGGTTATCCGGTTAGACACCGTTCCGTTAAAGTGTTTAATTAGTCCAAATAAGGTCTTTTATATATATTTTTGTAACACAAATTATTCCCGGCACTTAGGAAAATATACAGGACCATTCTGCCATATTTTTGTACTCTACTAGCATATTTCAAAGCTGAATTTAATAATAAATGCAGAATTCTACATTTATAGTGTGTTTTTGGCACTTCTCGGCACTATAACTATCACCTAGTGACGTGGTTTAATGGTCCTCACTTACCTACACTCCCTACTAGTGTAGTGCCTTATCCCTGGCTCATACTGGCCACAATAACATTGTCTGCCTATGTGCTGGCATTGTCAGCATTATTTCTGAATCAGCCGTTCAGTGTATTGACTGTGCTGTGTGCATCAAGTATGTCACTAATGTTTGTGTGTAATAAATGGAGTGACTGTATAAAATATGATGCATGTGTATGTATGATATAAAAATCATAAGGCAGTTTAAATTGTCAGTTGTAATCAAGCACAGTCATTAATCACATAATTAAAATTAATTAATTGTACAATACCTGTAATTGTGAGGGTTGTCACAGTAGTACTGTAACTCAGAGTAATGAATATTCAAGTTTTGATCCGAATTTTACAACACCAAGTCCTCAACGACAGAATTTAACAAATCTGCAGTGCAATGTTACTTTGAATATTCAAAATGGTCAAAATCTTTCTCCAGAAATGGCTAAACAACACATGGCATCTCTTGTTACTATGTTGGAGTCGTATGAAAGCTTAGTTGCTGGACGAATTGGAAATCCGATGCTCACCAAAGAGGATTATGACCAAATTGATTCTGTAGAACTTGAGTTGATGGATATCAAGTGGTGTTTAGCTAGTGCTGTTAGAAGAGCAGAAAAATTTCAACAAATCACTGGTATAGATGTGTTTCGTGAGATTGCCAAATCTCCAATAGGGTTTGACAAATCAAAGGTTACTTGTTTTCGTTGCAGAGAAAAGGGACATTTTAAACGAGAGTGTACAAACAAAGAAGCAACTGGAAGACAAGAAAAGAATGATTACTATCATAAATCAATTTTCCATCAGATTGCTGAACAACCATCATCATCCCGAGCTATTGAAGATGGAAAGAAAAGAGCTTATCTTGTTAATCAAGATGATGAAAAAGTGGCAGAGGGTTTCAGCTGGGATAAATATTGTCCAGATAAAGAATACTTAAAAAATTCAGCTTTTGTTGCTCAAATCTTTGAAAAAGAATCAGTCAAATCTCAGCCGAAAAGAATACCCATTTTTAGTGAATTAGGATGTGATGCAGACACTGATGATGCAGAAGAATATATCAATAAAGCTAGAAAAGGTCTGGATACTTACAGTTTTAATTTGGTTTTTGCAGATAAGATCGAGATGTTGAATGAGAAAAAGGTTGCTAGATTAAAAAGAGAGTTGGAAGCAAGAAGGATTGCTGAAGAAAAGGCAAAGTTGGAAGCTGAAAAAGCAAAAGCTGAAGAAAATTCGACATAAAAGGTCGAAGATGAAGAGTGTGAGGTAAAAGTAGAATTTGATGAAGAACCGATGATTGAGAAGGTGGTTGAGAAAATTGTTGAAGTGGAGAAAATAGTTGAAAAAATCATCGAGGTTGAGAAGATCGTCGAGGTTGAAAAAATCGTCGAAGTTGAAAAAATTGTTGAAGTCGTAAAACCTTGTCTACAATGTTTGAAGTCTTGCAAATATTGTGAAGAGAAAGACAAGAAGATTTGTGAATTAGAAGAGTTGAAAGAAAAATTGTTGTTTGATGTGAAATACGTAAAAGAATCGTATGATGTGCTAAACAGAACAGTTGATGGTTTGAACAAGACAAATTTGGAAGTTGATGCTGCTATGACAATGATGAGTTCAACATTAATGACAAAGCAGAAGGTCATTAATGAGTATATTGAAGATTGTGCAAAGCTAAAGCATGATTTGGAACTCGAAAAGATTGAAAGTGAAAGAATCAAACGATTCCTGTTGAGTTATACAACTTGTGATTATTTAATTGACAGAGTTTATCCTACTGTTGCAGGTCTTGAAGCTTTTCAAGATAAAAAGACAGAAGAGGATACTGGTAAGAAACCAAATGTCAAGTATAACAAGTGTCCGCCTCCGATCTGGAATAGTTATTCTCCCAGAAAGCCTAATGAGGAACGATTAAAAAAGGCAGTCAATATCAAGTTAAAGTCTGAAATCATTGATGAGTTACCAGATAACATTGATGTTACATTCACAGTGTCTGACACTGATCATGAGTCTGAGTTATTAAAGAAAGTGGTCGATCAGGTGTTGGATATGGATGAAGAGTCAAAGTCGGAGTCTAAATCTGAAAGTTCAAATTCATCAGACAAGAGTTCGAGTTCACCAGTCAAACGGGTTTACAATAAAGAATTTATGTTATCAAAAAATAATTTGAATGATGAACTGATCAAAGTGGCATATACTTTGAAAGATTCAGACAAATTATATTCTGATGAAGAATTTCCAATAAGAAGTGTTAAAACTGAACAGATCAAATAGGTTTTCAAATTGACAGAAATTAATATTTCTGAAATAAAAGATATAAATCTTTCTGAAAAACCTAAAAAATACACTTCAAGGATTCAACAAAGAGTGAACAAGAAAATGGGTTACGATTCTGGTTATGGTTTTCAAAAGAAACCAAATCATAACAGTAATTTCAAAAAGAAAGGATTAGGTTTCATTCCACCAGAAAATTATAAAAATGAGAAAAATTATAAACCAAAAACTAAATTTGTTTCAGGTACAAGTTGTGAAGAAGAACAGAAGAAACCATTCTGGAGACAGTCAAATCAAGAATTTCTTGCTGAAAGAAAGAAGAATTTGAATAAATCTGCACCAAGAGTTGATAGAAGAACCTGTTTCAAATGTAAAAAAGTTGGACACATTGCTTGGAATTGCCAACAGTTCAACAACACAAAACAGGGAGTTACTTCTAACTCAAAGTTGAAAAAGAAATGTGTTGATGAAAAGAAACAACCAACAGAAAGTTTTAAAAAGTTCAAAGATTCGACTTTCGAAATTGGTGAAAGTTCAAAACGTTTTTACAAAAGAAAAGTCGATTTGAAAAAACAAAGATGGGTTGTTAAACCTGAAACTAGTTCTGACAATGAATCAGACTCGTCAAAGTCAGAGGAGTCATTTGTTGTGAAAAGTGAGAAGAATTCGGTTCCAAAAAAGAACGAAGAAAACTTTCCGCCATTGTCAAAGGAAAATTTGAAGTTGAAAGTTGGTAAGATTGAAATTTCAGATCAATTCTTTGCTGGTAAAGAAGAATTTGATGCTGAAAAGGCTTTCAATGGGAAAGTTAAACATATCTTTGGAAAGATGGTTGACGGTAAGGTAAAGGGTGTTAAAGATTTTTACAAGTCTAAACGATGGTGGGATAGAGCTGGATCACAATCACCCAAGGCTGGTCAGGCTTGGGTGAATGCATTTTCTACTTAAAAAGAAGAATTTGATGCTGAAAAGGCTTTCAATGGGAAAGTTAAACATATCTTTGGAAATATGGTTGACAGTAAGGTAAAGGGTGTTAAAGATTTTTACAAATCTAAACGATGGTGGGATAGAGCTGGATCACAATCACCCAAGGCTGGTCAGGCTTGGGTGAATGCATTTTCTACTTAAAAAGAAGAATTTGATGCTGAAAAGGCTTTCAATGGGAAAGTTAAACATATCTTTGGAAAGATGGTTGACGGTAAGGTAAAGGGTGTTAAAGATTTTTACAAGTCTAAACGATGGTGGGATAGAGCTGGATCACAATCACCCAAGGCTGGTCAGGCTTGGGTGAATGCATTTTCTACTTAAAAAGAAGAATTTGATGCTGAAAAGGCTTTCAATGGGAAAGTTAAACATATCTTTGGAAAGATGGTTGACGGTAAGGTAAAGGGTGTTAAAGATTTTTACAAATCTAAACGATGGTGGGATAGAGCTGGATCACAATCACCCAAGGCTGGTCAGGCTTGGGTGAATGCATTTTCTACTTAAAAACCTGACTTGTCGGAACTCCCAGGTTGGTAATTGGGGAGTAGGAATCGGCATCATTCTTGATAATTGTGTTTGTAAAGGTTCTATAAGTGGTTAATCAGGGACATTAAGTTGTACTTGATTTCTTACATGTGGTATTGTTGTTAAAATCTGAAAATGTTAAAATTCTTCAAATGGTTGAGAAAAATAATGTGATGAGTTTTTCCCCAAGCCTTCAAGTGGTAAAATCAACAAAACTAATTTTTCGGAAAAATCATTTTGATTAAAACAAACTTAAGTGTTTTGAAATCATAATGGGAAAATAGTTTGTTGAAAGGGGGAGTTCTGATTGTTTATGCCAAGTGAATGGCTATTTGAAGCAATTCGATATCAGTTGTTATTTTACTTGTATAGTTTGTTTTCAAATTTCTTTAAAATGGTTTTGAATTTTAGGGGGAGTAAGAAATTTCAGAAAATCCAAAAACATTTGAAAATTTGAAAAATCCAAAAACATGATAAAATCAAAAATGAGTTGTGTTGTAAAAAGAAGAAATGATAGTACATCAGTGGACTATCACAGCATGCTAAAGAATTGGAAAGTTAACATGTGATAAACGGTCTCACTGATGATATGCTAGTAGGTTTTTGCAAGCTTAGTAGATTGTGTTCGAGATATAAACCTAAATTCCAAACTTACTTATCTTGTGGGGAGCATCTCTCGGATATATGTGTAACCCCCGAAATCTTGTTTGAAAGACCCCTCTTTCTGAGATACTAGGTCTTTATGCTTAGTGATATCTGGGGTATTATCCCGGGACTTCTGATTTTGCAGAAGCAATGGCCTAGTCCCCGTATAATACTTTTCGCTTGCTTGAAATAAGAGCACAACCCTCAGCATAAAAAATGATGAAACATTGCAAAATGCTAATCATGTGCTGTTGAAGAAAAGATTCTCTAAAGGGAACACACCGAAAGTCGAAGCCATCATCTCTCTGATTTTGCGGAAGCAAAAGCCTGAGCTCTCATGGCCTTCGCATTTAACCCTTTACACATATCATCTAGGTATACTCACCTGTAAGACTGAATATTGGGATCTGGATACGAGAGTATATTCTGAGGTGGAACACACGAATAAGTTCAAGTTCTCTAAAACATTAATCTCATATCTCGAAACAGTTGAACTTTGTGTGAAAATTTAAGTGGATCAGTATACTGACAATCTAAGTGAATCGTTTAGAATTTAAAATGTTTAAAGCTTAACGGTGCTAGTTATGTGTCTCAAAAATTGATATGATCCTCTTACACAAACTCACAAAAATATTGTCTGTATATATTTCTTTACTACATTTCTTTACAAAAATCCAAAAAGATTTTTAGTGTGTTTTAGCATAAAATTTTGAAAATACAAAAAGATTTTCGACAACTGATGTTGAAAAGCAGATTTTCAAAATTCCAAGTGCTAAACATGACGAACAGGTTTGGGAGAGTGTGGTTAGAAAAATGATTTGCCTAAAGGTGGTCATCATAGTTTTTATCTGATTAAATCAATTGTGAGTTTGTTTCTACAAGTGGTAAGCATATATTAAATTTGTCAAACTTTAAATTTTATGAAATTTATGTTTTGGGTAGAGAATGTGCAGGTTAGTCAGGTTTCGAATTCTGAGCAGAAGTTGAGTCAGGTTTCGATCCTGAACTTGTGAATATGTGAAAGCAAGACTACGATCCCAGCACAACTCAAGGGGGAGTCTGGTAGTAAAGAGGAATCTTTAGATGCTAGAGCCAGTTTCAGATCCTGAAGGTAGCAAATTGCTGATGCTGATGAAATTAAGGAATTAAGAGAAGATAAAGAGAATAGAGCCAGGAGTTTGATCCTGGGAAAATACAAGAGATTGTAAGATCATCATCTAAGGGGGAGGTTAGGTGATGAGAGAAGAAGATACAAAGAGTGAGGATGCTTACAATGTCAGATACGTTGGAAGAGTACGAAGACTGACAAAAACCGAAGACTGTGAAGACTCGACACCGAAGACTTCGTCAACATCCAAGGGGAGTCTGTAGGTGCATATTTCTATCGACTTCGTCTTGTATCGAGTCTTGTACTAGTTTAGAAAGATCAGGGCACGCAAAACGAGAAACGTAGGTGTGAAGTCATTTCACACGAAATAGCAGAAACTATTTCGTACGAAATGAACATAGCCATTTCGTACGAAATAGCAATTACCTATTTCGTGCGAAATACCCACTACTATATATAGGTGATGTGCCAAGTCATTTGTAACGATTTTGATTTCTGGTACCGAACTGCTGCCGACGTGTCTACTGATTGTAATCTTTGTCAAATCAATAAACAAGACATTAAAAGTGATTCTGTGTGTTAATCAAGCCAATTCCAAGTCGATACGATTGTTTCCGCCTTTCGTATTGATAAGAACGCTTCTGAACGACTCGTTTTGGTCGTGAAAATGATCCTACAATAAACCGCAGGATTGTTTCGGGTAGAGAAACGTCGACTAACCAAAGTAAATTGAGCCCCTTTCAAGTAAAGGTAACGTGCTTTGGCCTACTAGACAAATACGTTCATCGATGTTAGGCCTACGATATTTGTCCTTTCGATTACTACACGTCCTTAATCGATTGGGAAATTTCGAGACTTTGGCGGGACTGAAAATCAAGAGTGGGACTAGTCATCAAGATGCGAGTTTCACCTCTAACTTGATAGCATCGTACCCTAATATAGCTGATACTTATCCAAGGATAAGACCAGCTAGAATATGAAATGGAATTTCCTCCAAGGTTTTGATATCACTCCTAACTTGAGGGTAAATTTCGTGCAAAATACAAAGTATAGATGAGTGAAAGTCGTCATCAAAGGCAGGAATCACCCCTATTTGATGAGTCGTTTCGATTGTGTTGCAAGAGTGTTTTTAAAGCATCCAAGTGTATATTACGTTTGCCTTAGGAAAGGCATGTAAGTTTAAAAGAGGAATTGCTATGAAGCATGTAAGGTAGAATGCATAAATTTTAAACAACAAATAAGAGTCAAAGTTCCTAGAACTATAGACTAGGCAAAGCATTCCTACTTTTCCTAATTCCCTATAATTATGGCTCTGATACCAATCTGTCACACCCCAACCGATGGCGGAAACATCTGGGTGCGGCACTAAGCGAATCAGATTGCTCAAGAGAATCCATAACACTACTTGTTTCGATATAGATTAATCAGATTTCAGAATAATAAGCATCAAATTGTCATACACAAATTGATGAAAACAAATTGTATCAAAACATAAGCCAAAACATGTTTCAAAATATTGTCTCTCTAAGATGAGTTTCTAAGTATCATCCTAGCTTGATTTCTTTTTTTCCCTGCTACTATCAACCTGCAACATGTATTAAAATACAATCAACAAAAATGTTGGCGAGTATACAAGTTTGAGTACGTAGTATAATAGTTTAATCATATAAAAACTCATATCCAACATGAACAACATATCACAAGTTTCAACATGCTAGTTTACGCGGTTCATATGATAACCCAAGTCTCCAATGCGTTAACATGACTTTCCTACTTCGTCGCAACGAAGAGGAGGTAAAAGAATCAAGAATAAAAACTTAACAAAACTCCCAAGACTCAAGGAACAGTGCGTTACCTTGATAGCGCTACAATTGTTAAGGCGAGTTACACAAAAGAATCAAACGTTCACATAGCATAAAAGTCTCAAGTTTCACAAGTATCATGTTTTCATGTTTAATGCGGATAGAGTATGTTTCAAATAAGTTTCAAGTTTCAAGTGTCAAGTGTTTTGATATAGAATACATGTTGCATCCCAAAGGTGTTTAAAACAAAAAGAGATCGAGTACACTCACAGTGGGTACTTAGAACCAAACACTGTCTAATTGGATCGAAGTGAGCACTGGATCAGCCTGCGTGCGGGGAACAGAGCGTAAGTCTTCTAAGTGCTGAATCGGTCGGGAACAGAGTGTCGAATCGTGTAAAATCGAGTTAAAGTGTCTGACAGACTACCTGAGCGGATGGTCATCCGGACGGATGGACATTCGAACAGTGGGTGTTGTGAACTGTTTAAAGTTTTCGATGTTTTGACCATAGTGTCCTGTAAAACAAACAGCAAGTGTCATCATAATCCGATCATCTGGACGAATGGTTACCCGATCGGATGGCCATTCGAACAAATGGTCAGTGAGTGAAGTTTCGAAAGGTTTTCTAAGTTTTGAGTTAACGGAGACGGCGTGGAAACATGTCAAACAACGGAAACACCAAGCCCAGCTGCTTCGATCAGATGGGTACCACCCCTTTCAAACCAACGAGCTGTTCTTGATGGAATTTCATGTTTGGACCCGTAAATCGGCCGTTTTTCCGTGGAAACCGGTCTTCAAGCCGACTCTTGACTAAGAAACGAGTCAAGAGTCTGGTTGAGTCCGATTTCATCAAGGTTTTTGTATAAAAACTAAAGAAAAGTTCAGAAATCAGTTGTAAAACGTGAAGTTTATCAGATCCGAGCCGGAAGCACATGATATTCCGTCAGATCTGGTATAAAAGTGGGATAATCCTTCGGATCTTGTATAAAAGTTGTGAAAATCCGTTAGATCTGGAACCATTCTTGGTTAAATGGTGCTCCTCAACAGTTTGCATAAGAAACCGAGTGGAAACCACCTTCAAGAGGCCAAAATCAGTTGGTTTTTGAGGAAAAGCTGTAGTGGTTGTGTGATTTTGATGGAGAACATGGTGTAGAAGTGATTAAAGATGATGGTTGTACAAGATTCTAGGAGAACTACTTACGGAAGAGTCTTGAATCGCGATCAAAGTGACTGAGAGTGCCTTGAGTGCGTGCGGTCGGATGGCAGAGTGAAAGGTGAGAATGAAGAGTTAAGTGTCTTATTTATAGATGACGGTGACAGCTCCAATCGAATGGCATCGATCGGATGGGCTAATTGGTGAAAGTGTCAGGAGTCGAATGGCGTTCCGGTCGAATGGCCATCCGAGCGGATGTCCATTCGGACAGCCGATCCTCGTTTGTTAGTTTTCCGACTTTGGTTCGTTTTGCGAGTGAGGTTAATTATTGCGTTGCATATTATTGTGGGTAGCCATTGTATAGAGTATCATACATTTGCAAAAAGGAGTTTCTGTTTTTTCAGTTCGCGTTTAAGCTAGTTTCTTGTTCAGTAAGTATCGAGCATAACAAGTGTTAAGTTTCTGGGGTATATACATCGTTCACATATAAAGCATCACAAGAGTCAAGATTCACGTCGTTCATATATATATATATATATATATATATATATATATAAAGTATCGCAAGAGTCAACAATCACCTCGTTCATGTATAAAGTATCGCACAGTCAAGATTCACAATGTTCAAGTATAAAGTATCACAAAAGCATCGCATAGATTAAAAGTATCACACATAGTTTTACACAACGAAGTCTCAAGCAGGCTCGTTATGATCGGTCGTCTCGAGCGTCGAAACGCTGGGCGTTACAGAGGACTTGATTAATTCCAATCGACAACCACAGGGACTGGAATGGCCGTTTTTTTCAAACGAGGGTTGTATGTGCAACTCACTTTTAAATAGCAAATCCAACTCTACAAAAAACAAAACTCTGGCTTTTTGCTGTCGAGAAATTGTCGTACATGACCTTCTGCACTCTATCTAAGAAACTGACAACTTGAGAGACAAAAGACTCGAAAATATCAAGAAAAAAAAGAATGAATACATGTTTATTTAACTTTGAAAAAAAGCACTGTTTATTTAAAAAGAAGTTTACTTTTGCCATTACACTTTTGCTTAATTTTTTACTTTTAGGTTTACATAAATTACATTTTTTTTTCTGCGTGGTCATGATTAGTTATGACACTTTGGATTTATACAAACTTTGCTTTTTGCTCTGATATATTAGGCGTAATCCCACCACGAATAAAAGCTTTTGGTCATTAGGCAAAGTGACAACGTCAATGAATAAGAGAAGATTAGACTTTTGTGAATTACATCATGTTTAAATCTTTCTGAATGATTAATCATATAAGGGTGACAAATATTCATTTTATTCAACACGTTAATCATTTAAACAGAACGTTTAATTGATCTATAGACGTGTGTGCATATATATAAAATGTTTTTCTATACGTAAACGTGCATTCTAAGATCATCCCAACAGGACTCCATGGATGGCCAAAAACGGATGGCCTGATCACCATCTCTCTCTTCTTGGTCAGGGATTTCTTCCTCTTTCTCTTCTCTATATGTGTTTAGGCTCGTTCCATACTACAAGGCTTTGCATTTTCTAGTGGTGCATGTTCAACCGTTGTGATCAACAAATATGTGTAATTTCGTGGTATATTTTGAGAGTATGTGCGTTTCCGTTCCAAAAAAAAAATCTACTACTACATCAATTGCATTTATCTATCTGGCTTGAGTCGCTTTAATGGAATTTGGCTTTGACAAGCAAAATGATGAAGCTTTGGACTTTTGACATGATTCTTCATAGCACTTTGAATATGATATGTTTGCCACCATCTAATATTCCAATAAATGATTCACTTTAAGGCATGCTTTTTTTTTCGTGCATGGCCATTTAAGTTATGAGTGGTTATTGGAGTCTTCGGATGAATGATTATTGAAGTTCTAAAGATGATGAAGAGATCATATATTGGAATACTAGATGTGATTTGGTAAAAGTAATACATATGGTCTAGGTTTTTTTTTTTTTTTTTTTGAACGGCCAATATTGTCTAGGTTTTAAAAGTTGTATTTTTTAATAAATTCATGATTTTTACTTTGTAACTGTGAGATTAAATATATTAACATTATATTATTTAATCTTGTAGCCATTATAATCATTTATATTATATAGATCAAAATATATTAATAACCTATTAATAATTAGTTGGTAATTGTTGATTGACCATATTACCCTTATTAACTACTAGGTTTCCTCTTAGGTGTATATATAAGGAGATTATTAGAGAGTTTAAGGGTTAGACAATTAGACTTTTACACAACCCTCATAACATCATTCACGGCTCTCTCTCCTAACCGATTCTCTCCCTAGTTTCGGTTCATCACCATCATAACCTTACACCCTAAGGAGGAACCAGATCATCCTAACAAGTATGTCGAACTCAATGGCTGCATCTCTGACTGGATTCTTTGCTGGCATGTCTGCTGTAACAGGTATGTAATTCATGTTTTCCATCATGTTTAAACAGAACTGATCAACATGTGGTATCAGAACATATGTTGATAAATCAGTTCTGTTTTCGTACCCATTATTATGGGATTAAAATCTGGAAAACAGAAAATTTTTTAAAGCCATATAAATCACGGCTGTTTTCGGTTTTTTTGTGCCGAAATCAGTGTTTTAAGAAAGGGTGCTTAATCATGTCACCCGAAACCATAATGGGTAAATTAATATCCGAAATCTGTTAATAGAAGTCTTAAAATTCAGGTTTCGGATCCCAGAATTATGTTTTAATTTTCTAGGGTTCATCATATGTTCTAAGGAAAAACTCAAAAATTCCTCAAATTTTGGAATATAATTTGGATTAGTGGGTGTTTTTACTGTTTTGATCTGAATTTTATCTATTAAAATTGTTAAAAACTGTTAATAGATAATCAGTTATTATTTTCGAAATCTTTGATAAGTTTAGATCAGCAATAAAACAGGAAACATTATCCCACAATCCCTAAAATTTCGAGTTTTCAGTTATTATCACAATGACAGCTATTAACAGTGGACTCGAGACTATCAGATTGCGATTCGAGACCATCAGGTTACGACTCGAGATCATCAGTTCTCGACTGAAAATCATAAGGGCTCTCATAAGACTACAACTCGAGACAAAGGTCTCGACTCGAGACCATAAGGTTGCGACTCGAGACCATAATCTTCACAACTCGAGACCAAGGTTGCGACTCGAGACCTCATAACTGACTCGAGATCTCATAACTCAGTTGAGACCTGACTCGAGACCTCACTCGAAACCTCATTATTTTAGGCTGTCCCCCTGCAACCCCCAACGAACTCACCGCGGAGTTCGATCCGCGCTAACAGGTGGTTTGCTATTAAATACTTGGTTTTGTAAACACTTAATTACCTAATCAGAATCAGATAACATTTACAAAACCAAAATAGCTTAACTTGAATGAGCTTCTGATGTATCATTTCTGGCCAAAGCTGATTTAATACATCTATTTATTGTTCAAGTATTATAAAAGGCTATGTTGAGTATGCATTACAAATGTGAAATGTCTTAATTCTGGCCAAAGCTGATTTAATTCATTTTTGTTTAGCATGCTTGATAAGTGCATAACTAAAGTGATTGTCTCATTTCTGGCCAAAGCTGATTGGTCACGATTACTTTGCACACATACTTAAATGATTACACTTCTGATCAAAGCTGATTTGTCTTCTTTTAAGTAGAATCTTACTAAGTCTATTATTTTGATGTTAGTAATAGACAACATCACAGCTTCATAATTAAAATTGTGACACCCCAGGAAAATCAGTAAAACAACGCAACTTAACTAGCTTCCTCAGTAACCACGCGCTAAATTTCGGGACGAAATTCTCTTAACAGGGGGAGAATGTGATAACCATCAAATTTACATGTAACCGTATAGTTTATTAATGATAAATAAAGTGCTTGATGACTGTGCTGAATCATTTAACTGTTCTCTGATTTACTGTGTTATACTTACATGTACTTGTTAATATACTAATAGTGTACAGAAAGGTCACTAAATAGTCCGTTATATTTTCCTGAGTGTTGAAAATTAAAAACGTTACAAAAATATATATGTAGGACACCTTACGAATCAATTAAGCACTTTAACAGAATAGTATCGAACCGAACAACCGGACTTTACCCGGAATACAAAAATATTGCCAAACACATTGCAATCCAACTAAACCAAACACCCTCCCCATAATCGGTTGTGAAGTGGGGGACATCCACTAGATTTTCTTGATTATTTTATTGCTAGATGTTGGGTATCAAATAGACACATTGCATGATGGGTTAAGAGGAAACATGGTCCATAAATTTACATGAAGATATGCATTTCATTTCACTAAACATACATCAAACTTGCAAAGCTCCTCCTCTCCCTCCTACACCAATTTCGGCAGCCACATCCACCCAACATACACCCACCATAAAGTCACTATCTAGCCATTTTCCATCTATACAAAGGTGCAAGAAGGTGAACAACGAAGCTCGGTGCGTTCGGAAGTTGAAGGACCGCTCTCGTTTTCTTTTATCCACCACTTTTCTACACTCGAACTCCCCTAGCCTTGTGCTAGTAGTAAGTACTTTAGATCTTCATCTTGTTCATGTTTTTATGTGGTTAATGATGTTTAAAGGTCAAAAAGTTTAAAAGTCTAAAAGATTTAAACAAGTCTTGAACAATCATCTAACATATGGTAAAGTAGTGTTAAAAATGATGATAAAATATGTTAATACATGATAAATCTGACATATATAAGTGCTAATCTGCTGTAAGTATTATTGTGATCGCTAAACATGTTAACGAAATCAATCGAACACACTTTATAAGGTTAAAAGACTGAAAACAGCTTGCTGATCTGCATTTCCAGCCGCCTTTAACTGGCTATAACTAGTCCGTAACTTAACGAAAAATGTATTTTCTTAAGTCTATAATTTGTTACTATAAAATACGGTTCTAATGGCACCAGAATCATAATTTTTGGACTCCGTTTACTACTTTTAAAGTGTCTTTTCGTAACAGCAGCTAGAGCTGCATTTTTGCTGCTGGAAATGTGCGTCCTGTTTTCTGTCATAACTTGTATCCTGTGTGGAATCTGATCATGAAATTTATACTGTAGATGACCACCGATGTATTTGTAATTACCCCACTGGAATTTCGTAAATCGGACGCTCGATGAATTTTATATAAATTATCCCGTGGACTGTGGTCAGAAAAAATATAAATCTGAGTTCAGTCTGGAAAATGAATTTTTATAAAATATTGGTAATGAACCGGACCCCGATATTTTTACACAATAAAATTTGGAACGTTTAAGACATTCTGTAAAAATTTGGGAATTTTTGGAATAAGTTAACTATTTTATTAAAATGTCCGAAAACAGCCGGTTTTGAATATTAATGCTGAAATGACATAAGTTGTAATTTGCATGTCTAAATGTCGGGTAGGTTATCTGTGAATGATATAACATGTTATATGTGTTATGTGCATTATCGTATGTTTGTTTATGAGTGGGGAATGGATGGGAAACTTATAAGGGTATAAACTGTTAAAGTAATGCATGTTATGTGATAGATACGTGTAGGAACTTTGTGCCCTATTTGAAACCACTAAACGACTAACTGGTAATCATACCAGGACGTGATTGACCAACCTTGATTGTTAGCTATTTGTGAGAGTCAAACCGAGCAACCGAGGTGAGTTCACACTTTTCTACAAAGCATGGTAAATTCCCGGTGGGAATGGGAATGGGTTCAGGAATAGGGATTCCTCGTCCTTTGGGACGTGTTCAGGAATGTAAATTCCTCGTCCTGTTGGGACGGATTAGACTTACTGGACTAGAACTCTATCAGCGAAGTCCCTCCCTTTTTGTATCGACTTAATCGCCGAGGCTATGGCGAGCGGGTCATTAGTTAATAGCGCTATTAAGTTTAACAAACCTCACACCGTGCCAGTCGGACGGGCGTGTACTAATGGACTATGGCACGTCGGTGGTGATAGAACACCGACGCTAGGGCATAATTGATTTTTGTTAGTAGTCGATATGATAAACGAGTCTGGTAGTTTAAAATACTGGGGTAGCTCCCCACGGCCAAAGTCCCGGGCTGGATAGCCAGGGAAGGTGGACATGGGATGGTTAACTAATAAACGTTTTCGAACTATGGGGTAACCCACACGGCTGGATAGCCGAATGAGATTAAACTATGTTTTTGGAAACAACTCTAAAATGGACAACCAACCGTGAACTCACTCAACTTTTTGTTGACTCGTTATTACATGCTTTGCAGGTCATTAGATGCTATGGAGCTTGCATATGGAGGTGGTCGTTGTGGGATGCGAACTGATATGTACCGTACTTAATGAATAAACTTTTTGAACTTATTAAACCTACATTTTGGACTTTAAACTTATGAACTATGGACTTATGTTTTGAACTTATGTTTTATGCTTCCGCTGTTAACCTAAAATCGGTTTACTTCCTTTTGGTCACCAATTGTATGGTGTTTGGTTTTATTTACTTAATTATGTTGTTCAATATGATTGGTGGCTCGATCCTGGTCACGTCACGCCTCCAAGCGGTGATACTCCGCATGGTGGATTTTGGGGGTGTGACAGATTGGTATCAGAGCCATTGGTTATAGTGAACTTGGTTTTAAAAGGGAAAAGTTTTTGATAAAACCAGACAATAACCAGTACAGTGCTCAACGATCCACAACGACGCTTCGCTCCACGTGCAAGACTCGACACCATAAGTGGTATGATTTATGTTATATTGTCGGTTAGATAGTTCTCACTTTGCATTAGATAACTTGATAATTGCTATTTGAACCTTGTGTGCTTACTCTCTATTGTCGTCCCATACTTACGCACTTTCGCTTCACCTTTCTCACTTACGTTGCTTCATTATGAAGATCATGAGCGGACGCGGAGGACGTATCAACCTCACTCAAGCCCAGTTGACGGCTTTGATCAACGAACGAGTCGCTGAGGCACTCGCAGCTAACCCAGCAGGGGGTCAACATGCTCAACCTCCTGTGTGCACATTCAAAACCTTCATGGACTGCCGACCTACTACCTTCAGTGGCACAGAAGGAGCGGTAGGCCTTCTACACTGGTTCGAGAAGCTTAAGTCTGTCTTCGAGATGCGTGAATGCCCTGAGGATCATAGGGTGAAGTATGCTACTGGTACTCTTGAAGGGGTAGCGCTCACATGGTGGAATGCTCAGGTTCAGCTGCTGGGGTTGGTTGCTGCTAATGCCACCCCATGGAACGGTTTCAAGGAACTGATCAAAGAGGAATACTGTAGTCGGGATGACATCCACAAACTGGAGGTGGAATTTTTCAATCTGAAGATGACGGGGTCTGAGATTGAGGCGTACACCAAGAGGTCGAATGAACTGGCCATCCTGTGCCCTACTATGGTAGACCCTCCCATCAAACGTATTGAGCTTTACCTCAAGGGCCTTGTACCCGAGATTCAGAGTCACGTGACTTCGGCTAACCTGGGTACCATTCAGCAGATCATTAAGTTAGCCCATCGTCTCACCGATCAAGCTGTGGAACAAAACAAACTGCCCAAGCGTATTGGTGCTACTACTGCTGACGCACCCAATGATAACAAGCGAAAATGGGATGGGAATTCAGGCAAAGGTTCTACTTCGGCTCAGTCCCAGCAGCGAAAGACAGATGAGTACATAAGCCCCAGTCAGCAGTCTTCTGGGAATCAAGGTCAGGGTGGATACAAGGGAAATCACCCCAAATGTAATCGCTGTAACTTGCACCACAGTGGGCCATGTGGTAAAGGCAAATGTCATCGATGCAACAAGCCTGGTCACATGGCAAGGGATTCCAGGAGTCAGCATCCGGCGAATCAGAACCGGCAGCAACAGCAAGCCCCACCCAATCAATGCCAGCAGCGGCAACAACAAGGTAACAACAAAGGGTGCTTTCAATGTGGTGCTGAGGGCCATTTCAAGAAAGACTGCCCCCAGTTAAATCAGAACCAGAATAGCAACAATAATGGAGGAAACAATGGAGGCAACAATGGGGGTAACAATAATGGCAATGGCGCCCGAGGTCGTGCCTTTGTGATTGGTCAGGGTGATGCAAGGAACGATCCCAACGTTGTGATGGGTAAGTTTCTTCTGGACGACTTCTTTGTTACTGTTTTATTCGATTCGGGTGCCGATACTAGTTATGTGTACTTAAAAGTTCGTCAAATGCTTAAGCGCACTCCAACACTTTTGAACACCAAATACACGGTAGAACTAGCCAACGGTAAAAGTCTTGAAGTCACACACATAGTTAAAGGTTGTAACCTCGTCTTAGCTGGTCAGACTTTCACTATCGATCTTATCCCTATCGTTCTGGGTAGTTTCGACGTTGTTATTGGGATGGATTGGTTATCTCAACATCAAGCGGAAATTCTTTGCAACGAGAAGATTATCCGCATCCCTCGTTCTGGTAAAGAACCCCTCGAGATTCATGGCGACAAGAGTGGTGCCGTTGTGGGCATCATCTCTTTCCTTAAGGCCCAGAAGTGCCTGCGAAAGGGCCACAATGCCATTCTAGCACTTGTTACAGACACGTTAGTTGTCGGGATCGTCCAAAAACATATCGACACGTTAGTTGTCGGGATCGTCCAAAAACAGGGGAAACTCTGCCCAATTTTCGTTAAAACAATAAACATATACTTTATAGTCAAACCACTAATAAAATCGTATCGGTTTCGAGTAATTTTTATAACCATAGATATAAAGGTATATTTATTTTTGACAACACTTCTACAATACACTTGATAGATTTAATTTAGAATTTTTACATAAACTATGTATAGTAAATATATACTTTTATATCATCAGGTTATACTCTAAATTTTCACTTCGAATCTTCCGTCATAATTTTCGCTTACTTTTACGCCATCGTTTGCCCATATAGGGTGACCTCGATGTTTCGTCCTCCTAATCTCGTACACTCGTCAAACTTGGATAATCGGAAGGCTTAGCAATTATGTGAGTATACTCGTATTCCCCTTTTTACTTTTACCACTTTTGGGGTGTAACATGTTTACTTATCAAAAACTTACACATGAACATTTTGCTTAAACACAAAATAATACATTATATATGAATACTTTGATACATCTTGATGCTTGTTAATACTCATATTCCCAAAAATGGAAACTTATCATCAAGACAGGGGTGATTCCCTAACCTTGATGATTAGCTCCGCTCACTTTACAACTTCACCAATGAGCTTGGGGTGACACCCTTACCTCAGAGGTAGTTACCAACTTTTCTTCGTTCTCAATGAAATTTTATGATTAAACGTCCCCTTTCAAAAAAATTTGGAATTTATTTCACGTGCATGCTAATATGTTATATTGGATTCGTGTTACTTGGGTGAAACTTTATGTGATAAACTTGTCATTAACTTCGTAAGAAGCCACACCTTAACATACACGATGGGTTGACCTGTGTATTCACATGCCAGGGATACGTTAATCTTGTTAACTAAGTATGTCATGTGGATTGTTCTAAATTTTTATGCAAATACGTTAATCTTAGATTTCGAGGACGAAATCTCCTAAAGTAGGGGAGACTGTAACATCTGCCCATTTTAGAGCTATAGGATTGACGACCCGCCCGTAGACTTGTGGTTATGTCATGAGCATCTTGCGTCTCATTTGGTTTGATATGTTAGACACATGCCATGTTTTTACGTTTATCTTGAATCACATGCTTGCTATGAGGAATTGTTTAAAACTTATCTTTTGTTATGTACGTACCAAACGTGTATACTCGCCTTTGCTTTTGCATTGAATTGTATTTTAAACATGTTACAGGTTGATGATGACGATGCTATGAAAAGAAGTAGCGTTGACGCCTAGATACACATATAGATGTTTAGGTTTAAGATGTTGTATCAATTTTTGCTTATGTTGTTATGTATTACTTTTGGAACTTGTTGTTATTTGAGTTTATGTAATGTTGACAATTTGAAGTTATGAAATGAAATGGGAATTATTTAAATATTGTCACAAATAGCGTTATGATGTCTCTAGCAATCTTCACACTTCGTCTCATCCCGATGTTTCCGCCATTGGTTGGGGTGTGACAGATTGGTATCAGAGCCTTGATTTCATGTGTGTAGCTGAGAGATGGAGTTTAAGAGATGAAAGGTTTTCTTGAGCCTTGTTGCCTGAGGTTATAATCGAGAGGGAGAGAGAGACCTTCTCTTTAGTGTGAGTGGTGTGTAAAAGAAGAGAAACAGGAAGTGGGAGAAACATGGTGTGCGGCTGACATCAAACTAGGATATTAGGGTTTGGCTAACTCTTAAATAGTTAGGTTAAGTGTTTTAAATAGGCAAAGTTTGTAATTTGGTTGGGTCATTAGCACGCGATGTTGAAGCTGGTGACCCGGGTTCGAGTCCCGTGATCATCAGTTTTGTTTTATTATTATTATTATTTTTTTTAAAGCATTACACTTTCAGCAATAAGCACAAATAGTCCTTGGCTTCAATCAACTAGTGAGGTTGTAAAGCTAACTTTATAAATCAACTTGACTAGGTTAGTTTGTATAAACTAACTTTAAAGCTTAACGATACTAACTCGATTAAAATAAATACATTTAAATTGCAAAATTAATTAATTTAATTAATTAAACCATGAATAAATAACCAAATTGTAACGAATTAAATTAAAGATAAAGATTTTTCGACGATAAATTAATCGAATTAACGAAATGATGGATACTAGGATACAAAGTTTCTAAATATAGGAATATAAACAATGGTTTCTAAATATGGAAAGTTATGAAAACGCGGGGCGTTACAACTGCCCCCAGTTAAATCAGAACCAGAATAGCAACAATAATGGAGGAAACAATGGAGGCAACAATGGGGGTAACAATAATGGCAATGGCGCCCGAGGTCGTGCCTTTGTGATTGGTCAGGGTGATGCAAGGAACGATCCCAACGTTGTGATGGGTAAGTTTCTTCTGGACGACTTCTTTGTTACTGTTTTATTCGATTCGGGTGCCGATACTAGTTATGTGTCCTTAAAAGTTCGTCAAATGCTTAAGCGCACTCCAACACTTTTGAACACCAAATACACGGTAGAACTAGCCAACGGTAAAAGTCTTGAAGTCACACACATAGTTAAAGGTTGTAACCTCGTCTTAGCTGGTCAGACTTTCACTATCGATCTTATCCCTATCGTTCTGGGTAGTTTCGACGTTGTTATTGGGATGGATTGGTTATCTCAACATCAAGCGGAAATTCTTTGCAACGAGAAGATTATCCGCATCCCTCGTTCTGGTAAAGAACCCCTCGAGATTCATGGCGACAAGAGTGGTGCCGTTGTGGGCATCATCTATTTCCTTAAGGCCCAGAAGTGCCTGCGAAAGGGCCACAATGCCATTCTAGCACTTGTTACAGACACATCAATCGAAGAGAAGAGAATTGAAGACATTCCTATTGTGTGCGATTTTCCTAAGGTATTTCCCGAGGAATTACCTGGTCTTCCGCCTCATCGCCAAGTTGAGTTTCAAATCGAGCTAGCTCCTGGAGCAGCACTAGTAGCTCGAGCGCCATATCGCCTAGCTCCATCAGAACTTGAAGAACTGTCTACGCAACTGCAAGAACTCTTGGAAAAGGGTTTTATACGTCCTAGCTCTTCGCCCTGGGGAGCTCCAGTCTTGTTCGTAAAGAAGAAAGATGGTACTTTCCGAATGTGTATTGACTATCGCGAACTTAACAAGGTGACTGTGAAGAATCGTTATCCTCTTCCACGTATTGACGACTTGTTCGACCAGTTGCAAGGGTCGAGCTATTACTCCAAGATTGATTTGAGATCGGGATACCATCAGCTGAGGGTCTGAGATGAGGACGTCTCCAAAACAGCATTCAGAACTCGTTACGACCATTACGAGTTTCTGGTTATGCCATTCGGGCTGACGAATGCACCAGCGGTCTTCATGGATCTCAAGAACCGAGTGTGCAAGCCTTACCTGGATAAGTTCGTTATTGTGTTCATCGACGATATCCTGATCTATTCTAAGAGTCAGGAGGAACACGAGCAATATCTACGACTTATGCTGGAACTTCTTCGAAAAGAGCAGTTGTATGCCAAGTTTTCAAAATGTGACTTATGGCTTCGCGAAGTCCACTTTCTAGGCCATGTGGTAAACAAGGATGGAATTCATGTGGATCCATCTAAGGTTGAATCGATCAACAATTGGCCTGCACCCCGCACACCAACAGAGATCCACCAATTCTTGGGTTTGGCAGGATATTACAGAAGGTTTATCAAATATTTCTCCAAGATTGCGCAACCTCTCACTTCACTGACTCAGAAGGGTGTCACCTATCATTGGGGTGATGCACAGGAGTCTGCATTTCAGCACTTGAAGGATAGACTTTGTAGCGCGCCTATCCTCTCATTTCCTAAGGGCACATATAATTTTGTGGTTTACTGCGATGCTTCCATCCAAGGACTTGGTTGCGTGTTGATGCAACGTGACAAGGTCATTGCCTACGCATCACGCCAACTCAAGGTTCACGAAAGAAATTACACTACTCACGATCTGGAGCTGGGAGCAGTTGTTTTCGCGCTTAAGATATGGAGACATTACCTGTACGGTACCAAGTGCACCATTACACCGATCACAGGAGTCTCGAGCATATCTTCAAGCAAAAGGAGTTAAACATGCATCAACGCCGATGGGTTGAGCTCTTGAACGATTATGAATGCGCAATCAAGTATCATCCGGGCAAAGCCAATGTTGTGGCCGACGCCCTCAGTCGAAAGGATACTATACCTAAGCGTGTACGTACGTTATAGCTTACCATCCAATCTAACCTTCCCGCTCAGATTCGCGATGCTCAGGTTGAAGCATTGAAAGCAGAGAACATCAGGGCTGAGTCCTTACGAGGATCGAGGCAGCGGCTAGAATAAAAGGAAGACGGTGCCTACTATGTTAACGGACGCATCTGGGTTCCACTTTATGGGGGATTACGCGAGCTTGTGATGGATGAAGCACACAAGTCTCGTTATTCAGTACATCCTGGTTCGGATAAGATGTACCACGACCTAAAGACTACATACTGGTGGCCTGGCATGAAAGTCCACATAGCTACCTACGTCAGTAAGTGCTTGACTTGTGCGAGAGTCAAGACTGAATGTCAGAAACCATCAGGCCTACTTCAACAACCGGAGATCCCAAAATGGAAATGGGAGCAAATTTCCATGGATTTCGTTACCGGCCTGCCCAGATCTCAACGCGGAAACGATACCATTTGGGTGATCGTAGATCGACTGACCAAGTTTGCACATTTTCTGGCTATCAAAGAAACGGATAAGTTTTCTACTCTTGCAGACATTTACCTAAAGGAAGTGGTATCAAGGCACGGAGTGCCAACCTCCATTATATCTGATCGTGACGCGCGTTTTACTTCAGAACTGTGGCAAGCAATGCACAAGTCTTTTGGCTCACGTTTAGATATGAGCACAGCTTATCACCCACAGACGGATGGGCAATCTGAACGCACCATCCAAACCCTTGAAGACATGCTTAGGGCATGTGTAATCAATTTTGGTAATGGCTGGGAAAAGCACCTCCCGCTAATGGAGTTTTCGTATAACAACAGCTACCACACCAGCATTCAGGACGCTCCATTCGAGGCATTGTACGGACGCAAATGCCGATCACCTCTCTGTTGGGCAGAAGTTGGTGACAGCCAAATCACTGGCCTAGAACTTGTGGTGGATACCACCGAGAGAATTGCTCAGATACGACAGCGAATGGCGGCAACTCGTGACCGTCAGAAAAGCTATGCTGATAAGGGAAGAAAACCACTCGAGCTCCAGGTTGGGGATCGAGTGCTACTCAAAGTCTCACCTTGGAAAGGTGTAGTCCGCTTTGGCAAACGAGGCAAACTCAATCCGCGTTATGTCGGACCATTAGAAGTCACCGAGAAAATTGGCAAAGTCGCTTACAGGCTGAATCTACCTGAAGAACTCAGCGGAGTTCACAATGTTTTCCATGTGTCGAATCTGAAGAAGTATCTGTCAGATGAGACCCTCATAGTTCCTCTTAAGGAACTCACAATCGACGACCAGCTGCGATTCGTCGAGGAGCCAGTAGAGATTACGGATCGAGATGTTAAGATCCTCAAGCGTACCAGGATACCTCTGGTCCGAGTTTGTTGGAATGCTCGTCGTGGCCCAGAGTATACCTGGGAACGAGAAGACCAAATGAAACTCAAGTATCCCCAGCTGTTTAAGAAAAATGCAACCACTACTGAGGCTGAAGCTACTGCAGAATTTCGGGACGAAATTCCAAATCAACGGGGGGATGATGTGACACCCCAGGAAAATCAGTAAAACAACACAACTTAACTAGCTTCCTCAGTAACCACGCGCTAAATTTCGGGATGAAATTCTCTTAACAGGGGGAGAATGTGACAACCATCAAATTTACATGTAACCGTACAGTTTATTAATGATAAATAAAGTGCTTGATGACTGTGCTGAATCATTTAATTGTTCTCTGATTTACTGTGTTATACTTACATGTACTTGTTAATATACTAATAGTGTACAGAAAGGTCACTAAATAGTCCGTTATATTTTCCTGAGTGTTGAAAATTAAAAATGTTACAAAAATATATATGTAGGACACCTTACGAATCAATTAAGCACTTTAACAGAATAGTATCGAACCGAACAACCGGACTTTACCCGGACACAAAAATATTGCCAAACACATTGTTTATATTTTTCTGAGCTAGTTAGGGTCCCCGAATACCCTAACCCACCTTTTATTACATAACACACCAAAAACCACTAAATATTCTAACTAACTTCTAACTAGTTTGTAACTAATTATTTGCAATCCAACTAAACCAAACACCTCCCCATAATCGGTTGTGAAGTGGGGGACATCCACTAGATTTTCTTGATTATTTTATTGCTAGATGTTGGGTATCAAATAGACACATTGCATGATGGGTTAAGAGGAAACATGGTCCATAAATTTACATGAAGATATGCATTTCATTTCACTAAACATACATCAAACTTGCAAAGCTCCTCCTCTCCCTCCTACACCAATTTCGGCAGCCACATCCACCCAACATACACCCACCATAAAGTCACTATCTAGCCATTTTCCATCTATACAAAGGTGCAAGAAGGTGAACAACGAAGCTCGGTGCGTTCGGAAGTTGAAGGACCGCTCTCGTTTTCTTTTATCCACCACTTTTCTACACTCGAACTCCCCTAGCCTTGTGCTAGTAGTAAGTACTTTAGATCTTCATCTTGTTCATGTTTTTATGTGGTTAATGATGTTTAAAGGTCAAAAAGTTTGAAAGTCTAAAAGATTTAAACAAGTCTTGAACAATCATCTAACATATGGTAAAGTAGTGTTAAAAATGATGATAAAATATGTTAATACATGATAAATCTGACATATATAAGTGCTAATCTGCTGTAAGTATTATTGTGATCGCTAAACATGTTAACGAAATCAATCGAACACACTTTATAAGGTTAAAAGACTGAAAACAACTTGCTGATCTGCATTTCCAGCCGCCTTTAACTGGCTATAACTAGTCCGTAACTTAACGAAAAATGTATTTTCTTAAGTCTATAATTTGTTATTATAAAATACGGTTCTAATGGCACCAGAATCATAATTTTTGGACTCCGTTTACTATTTTTAAAGTGTCTTTTCGTAACAGCAGCTAGAGCTGCATTTTTGCTGCTAGAAATGTGCATCCTGTTTTCTGTCATAACTTGTATCCTGTGTGGAATCTGATCATGAAATTTATACTGTAGATGACCACCGATGTATTTGTAATTACCCCACTGGAATTTCGTAAATCGGACGCTCGATGAATTTTAAATAAATTATCCCGTGGACTGTGGTCAGAAAAAATATAAATCTGAGTTCAGTCTGGATAATGAATTTTTATAAAATATTGGTAATGAACCGGACCCCGATATTTTTACACAATAAAATTTGGAACGTTTAAGACATTCTGTAAAAATTTGGGAATTTTTGGAATAAGTTAACTATTTTATTAAAATGTCCGAAAACAGCCGGTTTTGAATATTAATGCTGAAATGACATAAGTTGTAATTTGCATGTCTAAATGTCGGGTAGGTTATCTGTGAATGATATAACATGTTATATGTGTTATGTGCATTATCGTATGTTTGTTTATGAGTGGGGAATGGATGGGAAACTTATATGGGTATAAACTGTTAAAGTAACGCATGTTATGTGATAGATACGTGTAGGAACTTTGTGCCCTATTTGAAACCACTAAACGACTAACTGGTAATCATACCAGGACGTGATTGACCAACCTTGATTGTTAGCTATTTGTGAGAGTCAAACCGAGCAACCGAGGTGAGTTCACACTTTTCTACAAAGCATGGTAAATTCCCGGTGGGAATGGGAATGGGTTCAGGAATAGGGATTCCTCGTCCTTTGGGAGGTGTTCAGGAATGTAAATTCCTCGTCCTGTTGGGACGGATTAGACTTACTGGACTAGAACTCTATTAGCGAAGTCCCTCCCTTTTTGTATCGACTTAATCGCCGAGGCTATGGCGAGCGGGTCATTAGTTAATAGCGCTATTAGGTTTAACAAACCTCACACCGTGCCAGTCGGACGGGCGTGTACTAATGGACTATGGCACGTCGGTGGTGATAGAACACCGACGCTAGGGCACAATTGATTTTTGTTAGTAGTCGATATGATAAACGAGTCTGGTAGTTTAAAATACTGGGGTAGCTCCCCACGGCCAAAGTGCCGGGCTGGATAGCCAGGGAAGGTGGACATGGGATGGTTAACTAATAAACGTTTTCGAACTATGGGGTAACCCCCACGGTTGGATAGCCGAATGAGATTAAACTATGTTTTTGGAAACAACTCTAAAATGGACAACCAACCGTGAACTCACTCAACTTTTTGTTGACTCGTTATTACATGCTTTGCAGGTCATTAGATGCTATGGAGCTTGCATATGGAGGTGGTCGTTGTGGGATGCGAACTGATATGTCCCGTACTTAATGAATAAACTTTATGAACTTATTAAACCTACGTTTTGGACTTTAAACTTATGAACTATGGACTTATGTTTTGAACTTATGTTTTATGCTTCCGCTGTTAACCTAAAATCGGTTTACTTCCTTTTGGTCACCAATTGTATGGTGTTTGGTTTTATTTACTTAATTATGTTGTTCAATATGATTGGTGGCTCGATCCTGGTCACGTCACGCCTCCAAGCGATGATACTCCGCATGGTGGATTTTGGGGGTGTGACAAAAATGGTCATTATTTATGCCTGCCTTAGTATAACATGCCCTTATATCACATTAGGACTTCTTTCTTAGTATCATAACTTGCTCATCTTATTTCCACTATCAGTACCCAATTGCGGGATTCCACCTTTGACTGGTGATAACTTTGCTGAATGGAAGGATGCCCTCATGCTTACACTAGGATTGCTAGACTTCGATTATGCTTTAAGAGAGAATAAGCCAGCGGACCTTACTACTCAAAGTACTGCTGCTGAGCAGATAGTTCATGAAAAATGGACTAGGTGTAACCGCATGTCTCTCATGTTCATGAAGCAGTCCATTCATAATGCAATTAGAGGAGCTATTCCTGATTCTGAAGATGCTAAAACCTACCTGGCTTCTGTGGAGGCTCAATTCAAAGGAACATCAAAAGCACACGCTAGCACTCTTATCTTCAAGCTGGTGACGACTAAGTATGATGGGAGGAGCGGCATTCGCGAACACATCATGATGATGCATGACATGGCCAATAAGCTAAATGAGCTAGAGATGGAAATCAGTGATGGTTTTCTTGTTCACTTCATCATCACTTCGCTTCCTTCGTCCTATGAAGCATTCAAGATCAATTACAACACTCAGAAGGACAAATGGACGATGAGTGAACTGGTCACCATGTGCGTACAGGAGGAAGAGCGCATGAAGATGGATCGCACTACTGATGTTGCTAACTTCACCACCTCCAACTCTAAGAAGAGGAAGAACAATCATCACAGAAAGGATGCTTCTAAAGTTCAAAAGCCAAATCCCAATACAAGTGCACCTTCCAGCTCTAAGAGCTCCTTAGGCAAACCCTATTGCAAGTTTTGTAAGAAAAAAGGACATAAGCAAAAGGAATGCCCTGACTTCAAGGAGTGGCTGGCTAAGAAAGGTAACGATTTTTTCATGATACTTGAGTCCTTTAATTTAAATGTTCCTGCTAATTCTTGGTGGTTTGATTCTGGTTCTATGGTTCATGTAACCAACTCTACTCAGGGATTCCTTTCAATCCGGAAGCTGGGAAGAAACCAAAGAACACTTAAAGTTGGGGATGATCGGGAATTAGAAGTGAAGGCCATAGGAACATTACAATTATTTTTGAAAACTGGTTTATGTATTAAACTTTATGATACCTTATATGCTCCTGAGGTAACTCGGAATCTTGTATCAGGACCAAAGTTAGACATGGACGGTTTTGTTGTTTCCCATGGTTATCGCAAACTCTCTATTCTCTATGATTCCGTTGTTTATGGTACTGACATTCTGGATGGTGGTCTCTATATATTAGAACTAGATGATAATTTTTCCAAATCTTTGTTGTCATATAATATTAATGAATCACTCACAAAGATGGAAAAGAAACGAGACTTAGAGACTTCATCTATGTTGTGGCATCAACGTTTAGGCCACATCTCAAGAGAACGATTAAATCGTCTCGTAAAGGATGAAGTCTTACCTCCTCTCGATTTCACTGATTTTGGAACATGTGTTAAATGTCTCAAATGCAAAATGACATCAGCGAATAAGAAAGGTGCCACTAGGAGCTCTAATTTATTAGAACTCATTCACACTGACATTAGTGGTCCTTACCAAATCGCTGGCATAACATGACATACTTCATTTATCACTTTCATTGATGATTATTCTTGTTACATGTACTTGTATCTTATTAAGGAAAATTCTGAATCTCTAACAACTTTTAAAGATTATAAAGCTGAAGTTGAAAAGCAATTAGATCGTTAGATTAAAGTTGTGAGATCAGATAGAGGCGGTGAATATTATGGAAGACATACTGATGTGGGTCAAGCTCCTGGTCCATTTTACGAGTTTTGTAAGGGCCAAGGGATTGTGAACCAATACACCATGCCTGGTACACCTCAGTAGAACAGTGTCGCTGAACGAAGAAATCGTACCCTTATGAACATGGTGCGCAGTATGTTAGCCAACACTAATTTACCATTATTCCTCTGGACTGAAGCGTTAAAAGCAGCTGTTCATATACTCAATAGAGTTCCTTCTAAGTATGTCCCTAAAACTCCTTATGAACTTTGGACAGGAAGGAAACCGAGTCTTAAATATATGAAAGTATGGGGCTTCATTGCTGAAGCAAAACTCTATAATCCTTTCCTAAGGAAACTTGACCCTAAAACAGTTACCTGTTTCTTTATCGGGTATCCTGATCATTCGAAGGGTTATCGTTTCTATTGTCCTTCCCATGTCACCCGTATTGTTGAAACCAAGCGATCTGCGTTCCTGGAGGATTTCAAGGTCAGTGGGAGCATTACCAACCCTTACGAAGAATTGCAAGAAGTACAAGACGCGGGGGGAGAGACTCGTCGCTTACCATTACTCTGTTTACTCCTCTTGTACCCAATGCAACAACTGCACCTGAAGCTACTGCACAAACTCCATCTCCATAATCAGAACCCATTATACCTCATAACGATGGCACATCAAACGCTCAAAACCAAGACAACGCTGAACCCGATAATCAACTCAGGAGGTCATCTAGGCAAAGAAGGCCTACTAATTGGGATGATTATATTGCCTACCTGACTGAAATGGATGTTGGAAAGCTCAATGATCCTATCTCTTATAATGAAGCCATTAGCAGTGATCAGTCTTCTGAATGGAACAAAGCAATGATTGATGAGCTTGAATCCATGAAGAAAAATGACGTTTGGGATTTGGTCGAATTACCCAACGGTGTTAAACCTGTAGGTTGTAAATGGGTGTTCAAAACAAAACTAGATCCGAATGGGAACGTTGAACGCTATAAAGCGAGATTGGTTACAAAGGGCTATACTCAGAAAGAGGGAATTGATTATCAAGAGACGTTTTCACCTGTCTCTCGTAAAGATTCATTAAGGATCGTTATAGCCCTAGTAGCTCATTTTGATTTAGAGCTGCATCAGATGGACGTCAAAACCGATTTCCTTAACGGAGACTTAGATGAAGATGTTTACATGAAACAACCTGAAGGCTTTAAACCTGAAGGTCAGGAGCATCTAGTTTGTAAGTTGAAGAAATCCATTTATGGGTTAAAACAAGCATCATGTCAATGGTACCTCAAGTTTGATGAAGTCATGAAGAGACAAGGTTTTATGAAGAATCAAGTGGATCAATGCACCTACCTCAAAATGAGTGGGAGTAACTTTACTATACTTATATTGCTGGAATGCTAGGCCGTTATCAGTAGTCGGGAGCCTGATGTATGCTCAAGTTTGTACTCGCCCATATATCGCTTATATTGCTGGAATGCTAGGCCGTTATCAGACTAATCCTGACCTAGATCACTGGAAAGCAGCTAAGAAGGTCCTTAGATATCTTCAAGGGACAAAAGACTATAAACTGACTTATAGAAGAAGTGATCACTTAGAAGTGGTAGGTTATTCTGATTCTGACTTTGCCAAATGCAAAGATGACAAGAAATCCACTTCAGGCTACATCTTTATGTTAGCGGGTGGACCAATCTCATGGAAGAGTCATAAACAACAATTAACTACAACTTCCACAATGATGGCAGAATACATTGTTGTTTACAACTCAACCTGTCATGGAATGTTGCTTAGAAATCTGATCACTGGACTCAAAATTGTTAATTCCATTTCTAGACCATTAAAGCTTTACTGTGATAACTCAGCTGCCGTTAGTTTCTCGAACAGTAACAGTTCGACTGGAGCTGGTTTATATCTCGATACAAAATATTTGTTCGTACGTGAACGAGTTGAGGAAAATAATCTTTGTATTGAGTTATTAGTACTAAAGATATGCTTGCGGATCCGATGACTAAAGGTCTCCCACCTAAAGTTTTCGAAGAACATGTATCGAATATGGGACTTACTAAAGACCTTATTTAATGGCATATTGTACTAGCTTATGTTTTAATTAATAAAATTTCCTCAGTTTGATTTTGTATGTCTCTAACATATGTTCTGCCGGTGTAATGACATATAGACAAATATATATACAAATCAAACGCTAAAGGGCTTATGAGTATTTTGATCATAACTATTAGGTTTTAAATTGAGGCTATAGTATGACTAATGGGGGTCTTGAGTCGAATGATGATTCAACGGCTATATTTCTCTGCTATAGTTCTTGGTTTAAGGCTAAAATGAGTGTTAACTCCTGGCCAGGCTCATCTAATACTCATGATAAATGATTACTCGGCTAAGTGGGAGAATGTGAGATTAAATATATTAACATTATATTATTTAATCTTGTAGCCATTATAATCATTTATATTATATAGATCAAAATATATTAATAACCTATTAATAATTAGTTGGTAATTGTTGATGGACCATATTACCCTTATTAACTAATTATGTTTCCTCTTGGGTGTATATATAAGGAGATTATTAGAGAGTTTAAGGGCTAGACAATTAGACTTTTACACAACCCTCATAACATCATTCACGGCTCTCTCTCCTAACCGATTCTCTCCCTAGTTTCGGTTCATCACCATCATAACCTTACACCCTAAGGAGGAACCAGATCATCCTGACAAGTATGTCGAACTCAATGGTTGCATCTCTGACTGGATTCTCTGCTGGCCTGTCTGCTGTAACAGGTATGTAATTCATGTTTTCCATCATGTTTAAACAGAACTGATCAACAGTAATGTTTTGGTCAAAAATTACCTAAGCAATTAAGTGATCAAATTAGTTTTGTGAGGTAGTGTGCTAGTAATACTTTGTAAAAAATATGTTGGTTTGTTAGTTTGCGAAAACAGTTTCAGGATACGGCTCAGGATATAGAGCTGTATCTATGATCAAACAATGAGCAGAAAAGTAAAGGTTGACACGTGATTTACAAGGAAAGCCCTTGATCAATCTAGATCGCCGGCACAAAACCTCAGGAGCTGACAATCGCAGCTGCCTTGTTCTTCTATTGCTTCAAATATCAGGATACAGTGCAAGATGTAGAGCGAATCAACTAGGTGTTACAATGTGATTTGAATACAAGTGTTTGTGTGTAGTGTTTGCAGAGAGCTAGAGAGAAAGTGTGTAAAAATGTGAAAGTTGTGATGTGCCTTAATCTGATCTGCCCCCATCTATTTATAGTAAAACAAATGCAACAAACTATCCTAAATAACCGGGATCCAGCGAATATTCCTCAATCGAACGTTGTAGACCTAGTCTTTCGGGTTCAACGTCTCTCCCATAACAAATACGCCCGAGTCTTGAGGAGATGAAGTCCATTTGACCGTTGGCAAGTCCCAGTCTTCAACCTGCACGTGATTAATTCGATCAACCTCAGGATATCGCCCAAGATGTTAGCAATATCCTCGTCCAGCATCCTGGTCACAAATAAACAATAAAAAGCAGGATATTGTTCAAGATATGTATGCTTAGAAAATGACCCATAACAATTGTCCCCAAAATATACCGGTTGGTATACCAATCCAACGGATATATTTTAAAAGTTTTATCTCATAACTTAAGGCAATCAATACGACAAGACCCTTGAAAGGACTGCGGTGCAACTTCCAAAGCGTTATTTACTTTTTACCCCCTACATTCAGCTTATATTAACCGAGGGACTTCTCATTATGATTATCCTTATCTTCAATCCGTGTATCAGGTACTTTTCTCTCTCTTTTTTCTATTTTCTTTGTTTACATCTCCTTTTCTCCGATTGTGATCCTTCATGGCGACCCGCACCAGATCGCAAATGGCGGACTCTGTTTCCCCCTTCCACAAACAAAATTTGCTTCAGAACCCTTCAAAAGAGGTGTGTTCTTTCGATAATTCCGACATCGCGGCCCTACGAGCTTCCGGTGCCTTTCCCGCCGGAACAATCTTCCGTCCATTCGACCGAGAGGTTCGATCGGATTTTTGTTCCGACGAATGGGTCTGCTTTTTTGCCTACCCTTTCTCCATAGGACTTCAATACCCGTTTTCACCTTTTATCTCGCGTTTCTTCGAACTTACTGGCCTTAGCTTTGCCCAAATCATGCCCATGGTTTGGCGCATATTAGTCACCTTGGAAGGAATTAAGGCTCGCCACATACCCGACCTGTGCATTGAGGATTTGCCGATGGCTTATCGTTTAAGATCTCATGGTTCCAGCCGATTCCTTCTATTCTCTATTTCCAAAGATCCTCTCATCCTCAAAGCTACCAAGAATGAGGATAAGTGGACAAGAAAATTCTTCTTTGTGAAAAGAGACTCCATTGATAAGGGTTTTGACCTTCCTAAAAGATGGTTGACTTCTGGTAGGACTTAGGGTTTTAGGAATATCCCCAATCATATCCTGAACCTCCATCCTGAACCAATATCCTAATGTGTTTATTTCCTTTCTTGCAGCAAACTTCAAGGAACTAGCTCCCCCTAGTGCTGAATCAAAAGGAAGAATAAAAGAAATCTACAAGCTTCCAGAGAGTGAAAGAACCTTTAACCTGCTACTCACAAGCTCAAGTCAAAGATCAAGTTCCAACATGTCTGGTAAGCATATTTTCAGGAACTATCCTTATATTAAATCGATTATTGTTTTTAGAGGTATAATAAGCCTAAAACATCTTCCCTTGTGCAGTTCCAGTTATTAACCTCGAAGGCTTCCAACTCGATGAGTTGGACAACTACTCCAGCCTCGCACCTGCTAAGCAAGAATCCAATCCAAAGTCATCTGTCACCCCGAAGCCTACCAGCTCCAAGACCACTACTGCTCCCAAAGCTCCTCTGGCATCCCGTACCCGGGCCTCTAGTTCCCGAAAGAGAAAAGAAGTTGAACCTCCCGCTACATCTCACGTGTTCCCATTTGAGAACCACGGGTTTACGGAATCCAGCAAATTTATGACTGGCTTCCTCAACCAGGTTAGTATCCTGACCTGTATCCTGCACCATATGCTAAGTAGAAATGCTCATTTAGAATAATGCCTGTTTCTTTACCTTGCAGGGCCTTGAACGCCTGGTATTCCTTTATGAGGACGCATGTGGTTTAAACGTCATGCTGGAAAGCAAACTAAAGAAGGCTGAAGCTACCATCACGGATCAAGCAGCAATCGCCACCGCCAAATCTGAACACTACGAAGCTATGTACAACGCCATGACCCAAGATCACCAAGCTGCCATCCAAAAGATCACCCAAGAGGCTCAAGCTAAGTCTGACGTAGTCCAGGTTCAGCATGAACAAGATATGGCCTCATACCGGGAGAGCCTTAAGAATTCAGTCATCATCTCCCTCCTCCAGGCCAGACTGAAAATGGCTTACGAGGCTAGGGCTTTGGGCGTCGAATGTCCCTCATGGAACATCAAAGCCTGGGAGATGAAATTGAAAGATCTTGGCGGCAATCCTGTGGAGCCCCCTTCAAAACCTGTCATAGAGGAGCCCACCATGGTAACTGAGAAGGTGGATGATGCTGGAGCTTCAAAGGATGCTGGTGGTGACTCTGGAGAAAGTGCTGATGGAGAGGATGCTGCTGATGATGCTGAAAGGAATACTGGAAAGGATACTGGTGGAGATGTCACGATGAAGGAGGGAGCTGACCCTTAAATGCAGCGATGTGGGCGATGATGGATATATATGCTGAGGCCGGAGCCCACTTTTTAAAATTTCATGGTTATGGTCAGTAGAACAATTTACATTTCCTGTCTTTGAACAATTTATATTTCCTGCATTAGAACAATACGATGACCAAAGGTGGATGGGTCCTAGGTTTTAGGATGAAGCCCTTGGTCATCGATTAGTATAATCTGTTTTGAATATCGTAACGGTTGAAGGCGGACAGGTTTCGTTTTGAGATAAAACCTTCAACCGTTATGCAGGTATGGTAAAAACTAAACGTGCTTTTGGCGGATGGGCCTTGGTTTGAGGTGAAACCAAAAGCACAAATTTTGACTTGTTAATAATATAACTATCTCTTGACTTATTTGTTGTTGCATTTTAATTCCTGTTATGCATTCCTTAACGTAGATTTTAGTTTTGCAAAATTTTGTACAACTATCTTTTGAAAATATTCCGATCAATATACTCAGTGATATATTACCAAAACTTTTATTAAACAGAATTTCTAAAAATTCAATCACCTTTAGAGAAAGTTAAAAGATAGTCCATTTTAAAACCTATTATGACGATACTTGCTTAATTAAAGTTTCAAACTAGTACGAGTTTCATATATCTTAGTCAAATATCCTGAAAAGTATTTTTAAAATATATTTTGAGAATATATCCCGAGAATTTATCCTAATCATAGTATTGTCAAAAACTTAAACGTTGTTTACAAAGGAAAGATCATACCAGGAATAGGGTATAACCCTATTATCAAACCTCAATCCCTTTGCAACTCTTCCAATGAAGATGTCCCCTGTCTGAGACACTCAGTGCATTAGGTCCGAGCCTTTCCCTTTGAGCTTTATACCATTGCCTTAGTAGGAATGTCCCCTGTGTACAATGTCTTTAAATACTTAGAAATCTTCAGGATATCAGTTCCCATTGTATAGACAATTTTTCGTGTTACAAGGGTAAAACCCAAAAAATGTATTGGGGATGAATCCCTCGTATCCTGGGGGAAATCCCAGATTTTCGTGCGCTACAGGCGGGAGTGTATAAACTCCAAGACTTAGAAAGGTGAAAACCTTTAAACCTTAGAGAGTATGAAAATACCCTTTCGTGAGAGAGGGTGATCAATCCTCATATACCTTTAGGATTCAGGATATAGCCAATAGTAACGAAATTGTCAGCCACTTTTACATGGACTGGTCCCGCCACCTTGAACTATTCCCAAATAACTTGCGCTCCAGGCGGGGTGTTTAAACCCAATTCGGAAGAAAGGTGAATACCTTTAAACCTGTGAAGGGATCAGGATCCCTTATACATGAGAGAGGGGGCCAATCCTCTAATCTTTCGAGTTATCCTGAGTGCATATCCTGGAGCTATATCCTAAAACATATGCTGCAAAACAACTACAAACTAAGGTGGGTGTTAGCTTGGCTAATACCCCTCCGATGCTTAAGTCAGTATTGGGTTCAAGATAATAAACAAATATATTTAAAAGAGATAGAATACATACCATTCTGAGATAGAAATTAAATTCTATTCTTACTTGAAATAGAGCTTTAAGTGTACTGCATTCCAGGATCTTGGTAGCATATCCCCTTCCATATTCTTGAGTCTATATGCTCCTTTCCCTGCTTCTGACTCAACTTCATATGGTCCTTCCCATTTTGGAGCTAGCTTGCCATCGGCAGGATTAGTGGTATTTTGAAAAGCCTTTCTTAGCACCCAATCACCAACTCGAAATCTCCTAGTCCTAATATTCTTGTTATATGCTCTGGATATTCTTTGTTGATATGCTGCCATCCTTAGCCTTGCTGCATCTCTTTTTTCATATATAGTATCCAAATCTTGACATAAGGCTTCAGGATTCTGTTCAGGATCCTGTAGGATAGATCTTGCAGTAGGTATCACCATTTCCGTTGGAATCACTGCTTCTGCTCCAAATACCAAGGAAAATGGGGTTTGGCCGGTTGCATTCTTTACCGTTGTCCTATCAGCCCACAAAACGAAGGGTAATTCTTCTGCCCATCTTCCTTTTTTGGCTCCAAGTCTCTTCTTTAAGTTATTGACAATTATCTTGTTCGAGGATTCAGCTTGTCCATTCGCTTGAGGATGTACCGGAGTAGACGTGATCATTTTGATTCCCCAATTCTTGCAAAAGTCAGTAGTCCTCTTACTTATAAACTGAGAACCATTGTCACAGATTATCTCGGCTGGTACTCCGAATCTGGTCAGGATATTTCTCTTTATGAAGGATACCACTTCTTGATCCCTGACTTGGACAAATGCCTCGGCTTCAACCCATTTGGAGAAATAATCTGTCATTGCCAACATAAAAACTTTTCCTCCCGGAGCTTTTGGTAACTTCCCTACTATATCCATCCCCCATTTCATGAATGGCCCGGGAAGTTACAGGATATAGTGGTTTAGCTGGTTGATATAGTATGTTACTATGCCTTTGACATGCATCACACCTTCGAGCATATTCTGCAGCATCTTTCCTCATCGTTGGCCAATAATATCTTGTCCTTAATACTTTTGAGAATAATGACCTGCCCCCAGTATGGTTACCACAATCCCCTTCATGTATATCCTGAAGTACTTCCTTGGTTTCAGGATCCTCCAGGCACCTCAGATATGGTCCTGCAAGAGATTTCTTATACAAAACATCATTTATAATAGTGAATCGTGATATCTTCATCCTAAAGGCTTTAGGATTCTCATTCTTTGGGATGTATCCTTGCTTGAGATATCTCATGATTGGAGCTATCCAGGACTTGGGATCCTCCTCAAGATAGTCATCATCAGGATCCTGAATACTTATTACTTCCTTATCCTGAGGATTCGTCGCAGGATATAGGATATGTAATATTGGTATCCGGGTTCCTTCCGGTATCCTGACCAATGATCCTAGATTTGCCAAGGCATCAGCTTCAGCGTTGTCTTCTCTTGGTACCTGTTCAAGTGTAAAAACATCGAAATATCCTGCTAATTTTTTGAGAATACCGAGATATTCGATCAACTTCTCACCCTTAACTGCATAGGATCCATTAAAATGGTTAGTAATTAACAAGGAGTCAACATATACTTGCAAATTCTTGACACTCATATTCTTAGCCAACTCTAATCCTGCAATTAAAGCTTCATATTCTGCCTCATTATTAGTAGCAGGAAATTCACACCTAATAGCCTGGGGTAATATGTCCCCCTGTGGCGATTTTAGTAGTATACCTAATCCTACACCTCTAACATTAGATGCACCATCAGTATATAATGTCCAAGATTCTATATTTTCTCCTAATTGTTGTACTTCTAGGTCTACTTCATTTTGAATGTCACTACTGAAATCAGCCACAGAGTCAGCTAAAGCCTGAGACTTTATGGCATTTCTAGGTTCATATACTAAATCATAAGCACTCAACTTCACTGACCACTTGGCCATCCTGCCTGACATCTCTGGTTTCCTAAGCACATTTTTAACAGGATAATTGGTCTTAACATGGATCCTATGTGTCTCAAAATAGTGTCTAAGCTTTGTCGATGCCATAACTAGGGCTAATATCAATTTTTCTAAATGAGAATATCTAGTTTCAGCATCTAGTAGACTTTTACTAACATAATAGACAGGATATTGCTGACCTTCATGGTCTTTTATAAGAACGGCACTTACAGCTTTCCCTGATACAGCGAGGTATAGGGATAGTGGTTCACCATTTTCAGGCTTCATCAATAGAGGTGCAGTCGAGAGATATCGCTTCAAATCCTGCAAGGCTGCTTCATGCTTTGCTCCCCATTCGAACTTCTTATTCTTCTTGAGGATATCATAGAATTCCTTGCATTTTTCCGAGGATCTTGAAATAAATTTGTTCAATGCTGCTACTCGGCCTGTTAACCGTTGAACATCTTTCATATTCGAGGGTGATTTTATATCCAGGATAGCTTTAATCTGCTCCGGGCTTGCCTCTATCCCCCTTTTCGTCACCATATATCCAAGAAACTTTCCTGCCCCCACTCCGAAATGGCACTTAGCAGGATTCAGCTTCATGTTATACTGATCCAGGATATCAAATGCTCCCTTGATATCCTGGAGGTGATCCTCAGCCTTTTTAGATTTCACCACCATATCATCAATATATACCTCCATGGTGTCCCCCAGCTTAACTTTGAACATCATGTTCACCAATCTCTGGTATGTTGCACCTGCATTTTTCAAACCGAAAGGCATAGCAGTATAGCAATAAATACCTGTTGGTGTCATGAAAGCAGTATCCTCCTGGTCCGAAGGCTCCATTTGAATCTGCTGAAATCCTGAAGATGTGTCTATGAACGTTAACATCTCATGCCCAGCAGTAGCATCCACCATTGCATCGATATGAGGAAGGGGGAATGGGTCTTTAGGATAAGCCTTATTTAAGTCTGTGTAATCTACACAGACTCTCCATTTCCCATTTTTCTTCTGCACTACGACCACATTCGCCAACCATCTCGGGAACTTGACTTCTCTGATCATTTTAGACTTTAACAATCTTTCAACTTCCTCTTGGATGATTATATTCCGCTCAGGAGCAAACTTCCTTCTTTTTTGCTGAACAGGCTTGAACGACCTGTCAATTCCAAGCTTGTGAGTAATAATGTCTTTGGATATACCTGTCATATCCTCATGCTTCCATGCAAACGTTGACAACCTGCACTTCAAAAAGTCAGTTAATTGTTCTTCAATATCCCGAGGGATATTGGTTCCGACGAGCACCGAGATATCAGGATTATCCTGATCCAGGATAACCTTCTTCACATCCTGCTCCGAAGCTTCCAAGGTATCCCGGGCCCGCATCTTTAATTGCTACGCTGGATTAGGCTTGGTCGAGGATTTCATCGAGGATGTGTAGCATTCCTTCGCCTCTTGCTGATCACTATCAACTTTGACGACCCCCCAAGGGGTTGGAATCTTGATGCATTGGTGATAAGTCGAAGCCACAGCCTTCATGTCATGGATCCACGGCCTGCCCAGTATGATGTTATAGCAGGATAAGGAGTCCATCACACAGAAGCGTTGTATCGAGTTGACCCATTCAACATATACTGGTAACTTTATCTCTCCTACAGTATTTCTAGCTTCTCCACTGAAACCAACGAGCACAGTGGACTTCGAAGTAATGTCCATCGGAGATACATTCATCCTTTTCAATGTTTCCAGCTGAATTATATTGACAGAACTACTGTTGTCCACCAATATCCTGCGTACAAAATGGTTAGCCACATATAATGTTATTACCAAAGCATCATGGTGAGGATCCGGAACAGTATCCTTGTCATCACTATCGAAAGTGATCACTTTATCAGTTGTGAGGGTAGTCATCCTGACTGGTTTGTCTCCCCTTTCACTCTTAGCTTCCTTTGCATGTCTCTTAGCCGCCGAATACGAAGTCCCACAAATGTCGGATCCTACTGAAATAAAGTTAATTATCTTGGCATCTGCTGGGGTTGATGCTGCTCGTTCAGGATCCTTCTCGGGATCCTGCCCTTTATTTTTCTTTCTTCCCAGCAAGTCCTTCAGATACCCTTTGCTTAACAGGTAACTTATTTCTTTCCTTAAAGCAATGCAATCCTCGGTCATATGTCCGAAGTCTTCATGGAAGGCACACCATTTGGATTTATCCTTCCAATCAGCTTTCTGCTGGTTCTTCCGAGGCCACCTAGCTTTGTCCCCTAAACCCTGCATAGCATACATTAACTCAGGTATATTAACAGAAAAGCAGTATTCAGATAAGTCAGGATATTCTTCAGGATCCTCGTCTTCAACAGCATTCACTTTCTTGTTATCATTCCTGCCATATGGCTTGGAGCGATATGGCTTATACGAGGATTCTGATTTCCTGTTGGTTGATTCGTAGGTTGAGGTAGAATTCATCCTCTCTTGCATCTTCTTGTCATCTTCTAAACGGATATATCTCAAAGCCCTGTTACGAGCTTCGTCGAGATTCCTGCAGGGATTCATTACAAGGTCCTGATAAAATGGAGAATCCTTTTGTAACCCCATGTTGCAACATCAAGATGTGGGATATCCAAGGATTCTCGACTGAACTTGTTCACATAATCCCTCAAGGATTCCTGAGATCCTTGAGTTATCCTGTAAAGGTCACTGGTTAGTTTCTCGAAACTCTGACTACAAGAAAATTGAGTGTTAAATAAATTAACCAAATGAGCAAACGAAGTAATTGAGTGAGGAGGGACGTTTAACAGCCATTTTAAGGCTGATCCTGTCAAGGTAGAACCGAATCCCTTGCATAAGCATGCTTCCTTGAGATCTGGAGGGATAGGATTGATTTCCATCTGTTCCCTATACTGGGCAATATGCTCTTCAGGATCCGTAGTCCCATCGTACAGTTTCATGTTGGGAGTCTGAAATATTTTTGGGATTTCAGCATCACAGATAGGATACGCAAAGCGGGATATCCTGTGGCTGTCTTGGGATACTTCCGGAATTGGCTGGACCACTCCAGGTACACTGGATATCATGTCCTTCAATTTCTGGAGCTCCCTGGTAAATGTTGACGTCATACCTGCATCCTGCAAAGACCCATTGTTGTTAGTAGTAAGAATATTATTATTTGACACATTACCAGTCTGAGGATTTTGGCCATATCCTGAAGCATATCCTGAACTCCTCACAGTCGACATCCTGATCGAGGAGGGTATCTCAGGGGTATGATTCTGAGAATGGCTTGGGACGATATTTCCCCTGTTATCCTCAGTGTAAACTGCAGAACTGAAGTTCAAAACCCTGGGCTGTATAGGAGTGACAGTTTCTTCAGCAGGTCTACTCGAGCTAGCTTTTAAGAGTTGTATTTCTCTTAACAGCATTTGGTTCGTTTCCTGTTGTTGCCTCATTTGTTCCTGCACACTTCCAAATAAAGTTAGAATTTCATCATTAGAGGCTAAAACGGGAGCAGATCCCTGAACACTCCGAGTAGGGATAACATCTTGAGGTTGTGAAGAAAATGGCATCCTTGGAGGAGGTGGTGGAAGCACCGAACCGGTAGTAGCAGAGGTCGTAGCGGACACAGTGGAGGAGCTCTTGTTTGATCTCGAAGCCATTGAAAATAAGTTAGAAAAAAGTTTTGACAAGAGAAAACCGAATAATGATTTTACTAAAGTTTTTAACAAAAATAGCACCACTTGCCCCACGGTGGGCGCCAAATTGTTTTGGTCAAAAATTACCTAAGCAATTAAGTGATCAAATTAGTTTTGTGAGGTAGGGTGCTAGTAATACTTTGTAAAAAATATGTTGGTTTGTTAGTTTGCGAAAACAGTTTCAGGATACGGCTCAGGATATAGAGTTGTATCTATGATCAAACAATGAGCAGAAAAGTAAAGGTTGACACGTGATTTACGAGGAAAGCCCTTGATCAATCTAGATCGCTGGCACAAAACCTCGGGAGCTGACAATCGCAGCTGCCTTGTTCTTCTATTGCTTCAAATATCAGGATACAATGCAAGATGTAGAGCGAATCAACTAGGTGTTACAATGTGATTTGAATACAAGGGTTTGTGTGTAGTGTTTGCAGAGAGCTAGAGAGAAAGTGTGTAAAAATGTGAAAGTTGCGTTGTGCCTTAATCTGATCCGCCCCCATCTATTTATAGTAAAACAAATGCAACAAACTATCCTAAATAACCGGGATCCAGCGAATATTCCTCAATCGAACGTTGTAGACCTAGTCTTTCGGGTTCAACGTCTCTCTCATAACAAATACGCCCGAGTCTTGAGGAGATGAAGTCCATTTGACCGTTGGCAAGTCCCAGTCTTCAACCTGCACGTGATTAATTCGATCAACCTCAGGATATCGCCCAAGATGTTAGCAATATCCTCGTCCAGCATCCTGGTCACAAATAAACAATAAAAAGCAGGATATTGTTCAAGATATGTATGCTTAGAAAATAACCCATAACAGGTAACATGATTTTTACCTTTTTATATAAAAAAGACATAAAAAACCTTACCACTACTCGTCGAAAGGCTTCCCCCTCGTTGATGTTATAAGCTTCCTTAGAGGTGTAAATTCATCTTTTCATGATGTTTTTAACTCCTTTATAACGGGTTAAACTCCCGTCTCTTTCATTTACCCGAAGATAAATGGTGCTATGATGCTATTATGGAAGATAAATACTAATTCGAACATCATAGATCAACCTAAGCGTTAGACGTCCTTGTTGTTCTTTCCCCGATTTGGTAAGTACATAAAGTTCTATTGGTTAAATTTTCGACGTGGAGAGGCATCCACGCCCACTCTGTGTGGTCTTAACCTAAAGCTAATATTTAGGACCCGCAGGACATTCAAACCAAACAAAAAAATAGAAGTAAAAACGTTAAACCATTCTCGTGTGTTGCGGCGTGTTAACTTGACAATTTAGACTAAAACATAAATCACTATCGTAGAAAACAATAATAACCAAGTTGAAACAGACATTTTTTTCTAAACTAATTAAATTGAGCATGTTTTCCATTCTTTTTCTACTTTTAATTTTCTTATTAGTTAATTTATATTGAGATAGCTAACGTCTATTAAAGATAGAAATATCTAAAAAGTATAGATACATGCAATTTCATATATACACTTACAAACTTGCAAAATATCATATATGCCAATGCAAAACTATAAATATCATGTATACTCTTACAAAGTACTTGAAATATCTTATATACATAATTCATTCAAAATAATTTAATAAAGGAAAATTTTACCCTTATTTTTCTAAAAACATTTAACTTCAAATATTATATTTACTCTTGTCTAGCTTAATTTATTTAACTTAAATATTATATATGGAGAATACAATTATTTGTGGGAAAAATGGGTGAAAACTAATTTAAGCTTAATGTGTTATATAAAAATATGAAGTTAAAAGATGAGTATGTATGGAAACTTGTTAAAAAAATAATGGTAAAATGATTATTTATTAGATTGTTCTAAGTAAATTGGGTATATTTGATATTTTAACTAATCTTTAAGAGCATGTATAATATTTGTAGTTTTTGTTGGATGTATACAAAAAATTTTAAATTTGTAGGGGTATATATGAAATTAATCTTATTATTTAATATATTTTGGTTTAACATAAAAAAGAATAAATATATTTTGGTTTAGATACATCGTTAAAAAATAAAAAAGATTTTTTTTCTAATTTCCTTAGCATGATGACCAGTAGTTTGAATAGTGATGTTTTGTAGTGGACGGTGTTTCGAAATTATGATGCTTGGTACTATATGGTGTAATAGTGGTTATGTTTATAAATTATAACAATAATAAATTGATGTATGGATTTTTGTGAAAAGTTTGATGTCTTGTGGATTGAACATAAATTGCAATACCCAACAAGATTAAAAATCGACAGCAATTTATAAATAAAACCTTACATACAACATGATTTAATTCTAGTGTGCAATAAAATTGAAAACTTACTACTAAACTGGAGTAACATGCATAATGCATTACCAACTAACTGGTTGCAATACCAACTATCATACATCCCAATTTAATTGTTTGCACTATGTGCATTAACAGATGTGTACGCAACCAACCAACAACATTAAGTGAAAAACGGTAAGGTTGGGTAGACTTTTGAAACAATATCTTCCGACACAATACTTACAAGTATTGAATAGGTAAATTCCTTCAATCAGACATTGCGATGTCAATTCATCTAAATTGTTTACCTAATACTCAAAAACGTTGACGGTGGTTTACCTAATGGGGTTTAGATAAACTATTTAAAAAAAAGGAAAAATGTGTGATTAGTTGAGAAGAAATGAACCCCCCCACACACCCCCTCTCTCCCCCTTTCCCTCCCTCACATCGAGTCGGTAAAGGTTCACCGATCATCCATGTTCGCCAAGCTGTAAACACAGACGGCGGCGGTGTTACCACTCGGTAAACCGCTTTGCTGCTGTGTTTACATATCCACTCCGTTCACCCTTATAGTCATATCAACCAACACACAAAGTGTTAATTTGGGAGTGGTGAGAGTCAAGGTGATAGTTGGAGTGACAGTGACCAATATCCAATAGTTGGAAATGATAAAATCCAATAACTCATAATTTTGTAGAGTTAAGTTCACGTACAAAGTGCCTTATCGTACAAAACGTACGAAAGGCATAAACATGATGACATTTTCGTAATTATTTACTCGTAAAGTAATTATCAAAATTACTCTACAAAAGTGACATTTGTATTTGATTTTTTTCTAATTTTATATTGTCAGAAATATTAAATCTTTATAATAACGTCAGAAATATTAAGGGTGTAAGGGGCACTCACCTAAGAGGTGAGTCCCCTCTCTTACGCCCAACCAATCCTCTTGTGCCACGTCAACTCCCCTCTTAAACTCCCCTAACACCCCATTTTGATGGCGGCACTCCCCTCTTTAGGTGACTTGAGAGTATAAAAAAATGAAATTTGTATAAAAAATGTGGTTTGATGAGAGTGTGGTTTGATGAGAGTGTGGTTTGATGAGAGTATGAAGGTGTGGTTATTTATATTTGTATAAAAAATGAATTTTTTTTTTTTTATAAAATTGACCGTTGTCAAACGGTCCTCTTTCGAAAATCGTGCCCCCCCACGCGGTAACTCCACACCGATCCCTATCACCGATTCGGGTCCCCGCTTTGATGGCGGTGGTGTTCCCGATCGGTGACTAGGGTCACCGCACCCCTTCCCCGCGAACGCCCCGTACACCCTAAGGGTCGTAATATTAACACATGGGAAAAACATATTTACACATGGTGTATACGGGCCGTATACTGTTATACGGCCCGTATAGAATAAAAAAAACAACAAAATATGTGCCAGCAGACTTTGTCAGTTTTTTTTATTCCATACGGGCCGTATAAGAGTATACGGCCCGTATACACCATGTGTAAATACGTTTGCCTGGGCGTATACAATGTATACGAACGTGTATACGGGCCGTATACTTTTATACGGCCTGTATGGAACGGAATTTTTATTTTTCTCAAAGTATTTAAGGGATTTAAGGTGTAAATCACACTAGATATTTTACAGTCGTGAGGTGCTCAAACCTTTCTAAAAGTAGAAAAAAATAAAACATTAACAAGTAACAAAGATTGAAGAACAAGAAAACGTGTCGTATGACTGTAATAAAACGGAAGCTATCAACGCGGGATTACGGGCATGGTGTTATTCTTTATTTAATATTTATGGAATAAAGGAAGGGTGAGACATTTGATGAGAGTTGTAAGGAGTCTGAATCTTCGGTTTCATCAGCCTGTACCGAAGAAACCAAATTCGCAACAATGAGTGTGAGTCCATTGTTGTTCGTGAATGTTTTGAATCATCATAGAAGACGTGTAACACCTCGAAAATTTATGTCCAATAACGTATCGACACGTGTCATGAGCTTTAAACATGTAGAAGATTACTTATGAAGGACTAAAGTTGACAAACAAAGAAAGTAGGTGAATATAAGGGTTTAAAGTGTCAACAATGGATAAATATACTTTACTATAACCCTACACGATGTTTACACCCTTAAACGCATGAATCATGGATCATACGAAGCTAATTGTGAGAGAAAGTGAGAAATTACAAACTACAGGGGTTAAATGTGTCAACATGTTTAAAGTATACCTCTGAGTGACCTTTTAGCGAACCCGAAGCTTTGTAACGATTAATTATGCTCACTAAAATAAGTGATAAAAATTTCACAAGGTTTCGATAAAGTATGAGAAAGTTATGACGATATTCGTATACGAGGGGTTAAAAGCGTCAACGTTGAAATCATGACCTTACGGGTGATCACAAAGTTAACCAAGGACTTAACAAAGTTTGGTTATGTCATGGAACCCTTAAAAGTCAAGTTAAAGGGCCAAAAGTGCAAGAAATAAACTCAAAACCACGTTTGGAAGGACCAAGGATCTAAAATGCAATTAATGAAACTTGTTTGGCCTGTTCTGACCACCCACACGGGTCGCGTAAGGTGTCAGGGGATCCTTACGTGGGCCGCCTCAGCCTGCCAGCGACTGTTTTCACCTGCAGATGCCTGTTAAGGCTGTTAACCCAACTCAAAACCTTGTTTTCTTATACCAGGGACTCCTCCAATGGTATTTCATGCATAGGGGGCACTTGTCTTGATCTGGAAACATCAGTAGACCTCCTTGTCATGATCTTGTTGCACCAATTTTGCTATATAAGCTTCCTTCTTGTGGCAACACTTCACACATTCACTTGCAAACTTTCACAAGCTTAGCTCTGGAGCTCTCTGGTCAGCAACCAAGTTTTCTTATGCTTCCTAATCGAGCATAGGACCTTTGTAAGTGTCCTTAACCTTCCTTAATTCAATTTTGCTTAGTTAATTAGCTTAAAGTCAAACCGTCGTAATTAGAGTTTGACTTCGTGATTAATTAAAAATTGTCCAGTCAAATCTCGAATTGAAAGTACCTTTGAGTTGGTAATTATGTGGGTAATAAACCCTTAAAAGGGCACCCTCTGATTCCCACTCTAACTAGGTCAATTGTCGGGTCAAAGTTAATCTTAAAAAGATAACAGAAAGCTTATTTTCAAAATTAACACATAATTAGCAATGTAGGAGCCATGCAACCTGTTTTATCACTAATATTTGGTAATTAATGTAAGAACATGTCTAAACATGATTAACCCGACAATTTTCAGTTTAGGCTCGGTTCGGAACCGAAAGACGCATAATTTGACTTCTGCTTTGACTTTCAGTTCTGACCCGTCTGAGCATAGTTTAGAAATGCCTTAGAGCTTTATTTGGACCAGGTTACATGTTAGTATAACACTCTGTGATTATACAACTTGGTTCAACAGTTATCCGATTCATATGCATATTTCCGTTTATTGCCTATATGTTGACTATTATGCCCATATGACATTAAAACGTGATTATTGAAAATGTAAAAGAATAGAAACCTTAGTTACTGATTTATAAACTTGTCCCTAAAATTTGACATTAGTTTGAGGTCTAGATTAAGAGTTATGCTCATTAGCATAAATGAAAAGCTTTTTATTAATTAAACGGCATAATTAGCATATAGCCTATCTAAACCCAATTTTTGATACCCAAATTTTTTACCCAATGATGTAATATAATATTTTGGGATTTTTGAAGATTTCATTTATTTTTAGACTGAACATAAAATAGAGTTCTAAGCTGGATTCGGTAGTTGCCGGTTTTGCCCTTTTGGCCTATAAAATGAGTTTTACAAATTATTTTGATACCAAACCTTTTTCTACTGATCTAATATGATAAATAAAATATTTTGAGCCTTCTGGAATAATAAAAAATATCAGCTTTCCTTTAAAAACCCGGTAATAGCTTAAAATCGCCTTTTTAAGCGTTTTTAGCGCATAATATGTATTAAAACTATTTTAATCATAGAAGGTTTGATGCCTACTGATATTTTCAGTAAATTTTTATATTTTAATAGTAAGCAAAAGTTTTAAACTCAGATTTCCAGTTTTGACCTTTTAGGCTTAAGGGAAATTACCAAAATGCCCCTACGGTGCATAGTTTAGTTATAAAAGATAAATTTCACATATTTACAATACCCTACTGTTATAACTTATAAAAATAAATATTTTTACTGATTAAATCATACTTGTGACTCAGATTAATATTTAAACTCTTTTATAAACTTTAAAATGACCAAAATACCCCTACGGGGCGTAATTTGAGTTTAAATCCGTTTTGGGCATAATAGAAAATATCTTACTGATGTCACAACATATTTAAGGCATATTAACTTAGAAAACCTGTATATGACTCTAATGGTTACCCGTTATGCATTTTTCGCGTTCGGTTCGTGTAACACCCTTGTTATTATTTTAAAGGTTTTCGTATAAATTACGAAAATAAACATGTAATTGTACATACGTGATGTTGAATAATACGTTTAGAAGTTTTCATGCATTTAAGCATCAAACTCGCATTTCTCTTTGTACACTTCGTATTTCCATTTTTTAAAATAGCCCCTTATATTCCACAACAACTATTTTGTAGTGGATTTAACATAACGGACCGTTATTCTAAATTTTACCCTTTGGATAGTCATTCTACGTAATTGACCCGTTCTTAGGCATTTGACTCTCAAGGTTTATACATACAACTCTTACATATATCTAAGAGTTGCATAATCATAATACTAGTATCTAAACGACCTCTAAGGGTCATTTGCCCGATTTACAAATCATGGGCATTTTGGTCATTTTTAGTCCCTCATTTACGACAAAGGACTCTCGTTAATTATTTGACCCATATTTGCATGTTTATCTAGCAACTTAACTATGCGTACCTGGCTCGGGTCAAGGTATTGACCCGTTTACATAAGTTTTTGCTTTAAATCTTTCTAGTTAAAGCAACGCAAGCTTATGTTATTTTCCTGTGATTACAAAACTCAACAAGCGATTGTCAAATGTTATTGTCAAATGGTGTTAACCACATCATTTGACCCATTTAGTCTAATTGACCATTTGTCCTTATGAGATGGTATTTAATTACCATTTCACCCCTTTTAAACCTATCCCGGTTTTCCTTTGAACTTGTTTTACTTAAAACCGTTTTTTTATTTATTCGTCATTACATGACTAATTTACCGCTTTACCCCTTTTTACTATAATCCATAATTTCTTTACCAATTTCCCTCATTCCGACTCTCATTGAATCGTGTCGGAATATCATATATCAACCACTTAGTAGCATTCATATCTATACTTGAAATTAAGTAACTTTGCAAATAATGTAAAGGGCGTAAGCTCTACTTACCTCGCGTCCGCGCAAACATTCTTCACATCCATGATCCGTTTGACCCGTTCCTTTCCAAGCTCCCACCTAGCTTGTTTAGCAACTATATCATAACATCCATAAGATGGTTAGATTGGTCATTCTATATAATGGCCATCACCCTATGGAACCCTTTTTTTTACACACTTATCAATCAAAGCATGCCATACATTCAACAACTAGTTTCATACCATAATTCTTTTCATTCACTAACCGTTTGACCCGTTAGTGAAGTTATTTATACAAGTAGTTAGTAAGTGATTTAAACACTTTAAGCATGTCATATAAAGTGTTATTTGTTCCCAGCAATCAATAATTCATGCCTAAAGCAAGTATATACAATCCTATGCCTTTTTCTTGGTTAATAAGAACATTATTTATGTGCAACGATTTTCTATTCAGCTGCTGTAATTGACCATTTTGACCCTTTTAAAATCCGAATTAGATCACTATGTTCAAAGATGGATCGTAGAACGCTCCAATACCTTCGCAAGCATATAAGGTACGCCTTCTAACGATTTTTCTATGATTTTATATGATTTTTATAAAATCAGCTCAGCAACTATATTTTCATTTTTCAACATCTTTCAAGTTCTGAACAACAGTTTTAATTCGCCTATTTGGCTTATTTAACAACCACATTTGTTTCTTATGATTGAAAACAGTAAAAATTTACTTCATAAGCTTTCCGAAAAGGTATAGAACACCCAAATCGGATAAACGGTTGATTTTATATGATTTTTTTAAGATTAGTCAAAATACATATAAAAAGCTACGAAAATCATGTTTAGGGTCCTTTCAAATTCGACCCAAACCATAAAATGCAACCCATTTCCATGGCTATAACCCTTATTAGACTCTTGGTAATGGTTAGAAACCTATAGCACAGTGATTGTAGGCTAAGAGATGTCAAAACATCATCTATTTCAAGAAGTCATCATATGAATCCTAATTTTACCATCTTCTCAACTTCATCTTTGTCAAATTAAGAACTAGAACTAAAATTAACATATATTCAAGTTCTATTTGGCGATTCTCATACACCATCATGTTTAAAACCCGTACTATTACATATCACACGGAATTAGTCAAATTAGCCAATTACGTGTTTCTTTCATAATTCCAACATATAAACATTCACTTAGGCATTTTAACAAACACCTTGCGGGTATAATTTCTCACAATTTATTATCAAGCTCAATACTTGTCATTTAGCCATGGTTAACATCAACTAAGCATGTTTACATCAATTTTCACATTAACAAAATCTGAATTTACTTCCTAGAACTCAAATTACACTAGAACAACAATTAAAATTCTAGTGTTTAACATGTTCCTACAACACCCACTTATCACCTTCAATGGTGATTGTGAATTCACAAGAAATAAGCATGATTTCAACTTGTATTTGTCTAGGGTTTGTCCCTAGACACTATATTGTTCCTAATTCATCATAAAACAACCATGCAACCATAAATATCAGATTTTCCCAATTTAATGAGAATTTCAAGTTGAGAGTTTTCATCAAATTTTACATACCTTGTAATCCTCTTGTGATGAGGATCAGTAATCTATGCTCGATTTTCGTTTTTGATCAGATTTGGACCTTCAATTTTGTGAATTAAGTGATGAACTAGGGCTTGGTGAGGTCTCCTGGTCGCCCCCTACGTCCCATATACGACCAGACACACTTTTGTGTGTTTGGTCCTTAATTATTATTTTTTTCTAATTAAGTTTCAGGTTTTACAAGATAAGCCCCTCCACTTTTGAATAACTTAAAGTTTGGTTGTTTCTAACCCTATTATAAGTTATTTCTAGACTTGTAGCTAACTAGGTTAAAACTCCTAGTTAGTAAATTCTTGTTTATTTGTACTTTATAATTCTAATATAAAGTTTTATATTTTCGGGGTAGCTTTATCGGGTTAATTTTTTACCACTAACGGTATTTTACCCGTCTTTACTATTAACGTGGTTTGATTACCAAACCCGTTTTTGGGATGTTACAAGTCTACCCCCCCCCCCTTAAAGAGGTTTCGTCCCCGAAACCTTATTTACGTAGTTCATTGGTTTAATCAAACGGACCTAGTTTCGTTTTCAAGGCTCCCGTTTCCTTTGGTCTAAAGTGTTCATGTATACTGACGCGTACGTCTTTCATGTGTAAGGCCTCGCAGGCCGTTACTTACAGCTTATAACCCTTTATCTTTATTGACTGAGTTGTCACTCGACCACTTCTCGTTAGTCTTTTAATAGGTCTATCCCGCGCTTGTGTTATATTAACAAGCGCTTGTATTTGTTATGACGCTTTCTTAACTTTGAATAGTTTTACCGGCTAGACTAATTAGTCGCCGTCACTTCATACCCCGTAACTCACGTTACAACGTGATCATTTTCTATATTTCTTTTCTTGTCCGTGAGCGTGTCACATCACGTTTAAGTTTAATTCAACGTTTCTTTATCATACTTCTTCTTTTCGAATGTATCGTCTCACACTTATCGTTGTTAAAACCCTTACTCTTTGATATTTGTTATTTCCAAATTCGCCTTATAGTATTCATATTTGTTAAAACGTTATTTCTTACTAAAACTGAATTTTTAGTTTAACGTTTTTTTTTCTTTAACTATGTCAATTACTCATATTAAGGAAATTGACAACCCATAATTTATTGTTTTCCGTTCTCGTTTTACACGGGGATTCGTAACAAGTTCCCTCACCTTACACTATTGACCCGTAGGTTCCTTCACTTAACCTCGTAGGCTATTTCCTTAAGCTTTCACCTCTTTAAGGCAAGGCCCTTATGATCCCTTTGCTTCAATTCATGACCCGTGGGTCATTTTGGCCCCGTAGACCTTTACACTAATTAATATCCCGTAGGTTATGATGATCCCGTAGATCATCTTTTATTCTAGTCTTTATTCAATTGTCTATTTATACATATATAGCTTTAAATCATCCTTTGTTATGTTTGGAATCATTTAATTTTGCTTTTGAACTTTAGTTGACCTTGACCGTAGTCTAAGGTTTCATTTGTTTACTTTCGGACTATCTTTTCCGACTTTACGACTTCTAACGTCATTTACACGTCGGTTTGTCCTACGCTTACCGTTACCCGGTTCATACTTATACTCCTTTACAACCGATTACCCGGGTCCTTCTATCTTATTGTTTTTAGCTTTCCGGTTTCACCGGTTTGCGTTTTCCTATTATATTAAGCGTTATTCCTAAATTGACTCGTTTGACTCATTTTGGGTGAATTTTCATCACTTATGAATGTCAAACTTCATTCTTTATTTAACCCGTCCAACTGTGAAATGGTTGAACGTAATTACCAAAATTTATGTTTGCGAAAATTCTTGTCATCTTTTAGTCATGACTCATATTCCGAGTCTTTTGACTTTCTATTTCACGTTCCTGTTTCTCAGTCTACGCATGCGTTTAAATCCTTACCCACCAACCGGGTGTTTTACCAAAGTCGTTATTATTGCAACCCTTACGGTATGCATTATGACTTCGTTTCACTTTTATATTCCTACTTTGTTCTCAAATTTGGTGTTTTACAAAATCTGCCCGTTAAGAGTCATATTTGCATTCTCCGGGTTCGAGTGTAAGCACACCCCTCCCAATTGCATACCTTAATCGTTTTACATTAATCTTTGTCCCTTCACTCGGGCTCATCATCCTAATGTAATACGCTTCCGTCACCCGGCTGTGCGTTTACATTATCATCAAAATATTTTGCTCATTTGATTCATTTGGGTACTTTTTTTTTTAAGTTAGTCCCATTCACCCCGCCCTTACTACATCGGATGTAAATGTGTCCGCTATAAGAAGTTCATGGTATCATATGCCACTACTTACTTGGCCAGAGTAAGCGATTAGCACATGACACGCATGACCTTTTTATAGTTTTCACATCACGCCCTATGTAAGTAATGCCTCTATTTGTTTCTCTGGGAAACAATATCCGAATACATTTTCTATTCGGGTTTTTCCAAGTTTTTAATCTACATATGCAACTTTCAATTTCTACATATTTGTTGCATATTACTATTTGTGCGTTTACATTTAAAAGCGTGCACCTGGTAATGTTTGCCCCGACGGGCGTTCCTTGCCATTAACCTTGTTCGCGGTCGTTACGCGATTTAGTCCTTGGTGAGCATGCTCCTCTTGTCATACTTCGGACCGTTCCTCTATCATATCCTTAATTTGTTCAACCCTCGTCATCTTCAAATGCGAGTTTCCTCCAATTAAAACATTCATAAAAGTTAGTAATGTCAACTTTACTAAATGTCGTATCATAATACAAGGCTTTTCTACTATACGTGTTAACGCACGTAATTTTGTTAACTATATCTATTATTTAATTGAGGTATCGTATATTACACGATAACCCTATGTGTTGTTTACAACACTTTAACAAGCTAAACCATTAAAATACACGTACTTACCGGATTTGCGATCAAGCCTCGAACCGAACACACTTTACTTTTTAACCATGAGCTCTGATTACCAACTTGTAACACCCTTGTTATTATTTTAAAGGTTTTCGTATAAATTACAAAAATAAACATGTAATTGTACATACGTGATGTTGAATAATACGGGATAATTAAAACTTTTACAATTTGAAAATAATACAACTTAATGAATTTGAGTTCGTCGTTTAAAGTTACGATGAAACGTCGTGCGGAAGCTTTTAACTTTATCGTGTTCGGTTCTTCTTCGAGCTTGATCTTCATCCGGGCACTCTTGGCAATCACCTATGATCAAAACCAACTTAAAAGTTAGTTTTGATAGTTAAATAACAAGTTTAAACAAGTTGTATGGGATTAGAAATCAAGGCATTTGAACAAAATAATTAAATACAAGAAATTATATATTTTGTTTTCAGCCCCTTCACCCGGCCGTGTCAAAAGATCACCCGGCCGTGTCAGCTTAACATATATTTTTCACAGCCCCTTCACCCGGCCGTGTCAAAAGTTCACCCGCCCGTGTCAACTCTGCACGCTTATTTTTCATCAAATTTGCATCAAAACCTATCCAAACTCATTTTAATTGCTTGGGGTTCGTTTCTTAACATGTCTAAGCTATCATCCATTACCCGGATCCATTATTAATATAGTTTACGCTCCCGTTACCCGGTTTACGTTTTTCTTTATTACACTTAAGCCAACATTTTACCACCTACTTTATTTTGACCCGTTTAGAAGTTTTCATGCATTTAAGCATCAAACTCGCATTTCTCTTTGTACACTTCGTATTTCCATTTTTTTTAAATAGCCTCTTATATTCCACAACAACTATTTTGTAGTGGATTTAACATAACGGACCGTTATTCTAAATTTTATCCTTTGGATAGTCATTCTACGTAATTGACCCGTTCTTAGGCATTTGACTCTCAAAGTTTATACTTACAACTCTTACATATATCTAAGAGTTGCATAATCATAATACTAGTATCTAAACGACCTCTAAGGGTCATTTGCCCGATTTACAAATCATGGGCATTTTGGTCATTTTTAGTCCCTCATTTACGACGAAGGACTCTCGTTAATTATTTGACCCATATTTGCATGTTTATCTAGCATCTTAACTATGCGTACCTGGCTCGGGTCAAGGTATTGACCCGTTTACATAAGTTTTTGCTTTAAATCTTTCTAGTTAAAGCAACGCAAGCTTATGTTATTTTCCTGTGATTACAAAACTCAACAAGCGATTGTCAAATGTTATTGTCAAATGTTGTTAACCACATCATTTGACCCATTTAGTCTAATTGACCATTTGTCCGTATGAGATGGTATTTAATTACCATTTCACCCCTTTTAAACCTATCCCGGTTTTCCTTTGAACTTGTTTTACTTAAAACCGTTTTTTATTTATTCGTCATTACATGACTAATTTACCGCTTTACCCCTTTTTACTATAATCCATAATTTCTTTACCATTTTCCCTCATTCCGACTCTCATTGAATCGTGTCGGAATATCATATATCAACCACTTAGTAGCATTCATATCTATACTTGAAATTAAGTAACTTTGCAAATAATGTAAAGGGCGTAAGCTCTACTTACCTCGCGTCCGCGCAAACATTCTTCGCATCCATGATCCGTTTGACCCGTTCCTTTCCAAGCTCCCACCTAGCTTGTTTAGCAACTATATCATAACATCCATAAGATGGTTAGATTGGTCATTCTATATAATGGCCATCACCCTATGGAACCCTTTTTTTTTACACACTTATCAATCAAAGCATGCCATACATTCAACAACTAGTTTCATACCATAATTATTTTCATTCACTAACCGTTTGACCCGTTAGTGAAGTTATTTATACAACTAGTTAGTAAGTGATTTTAAACACTTTAAGCATGTCATATAAAGTGTTATTTGTTCCCAACAATCAATAATTCATGCCTAAAGCAAGTATATACAATCCTATGCCTTTTTCTTGGTTAATAAGAACATTATTTATGTGCAGCGATTTTCTATTCAGCTGCTGTAATTGACCATTTTGACCCTTTTAAAATCTGAATTAGATCAACATGTTCAAAGATGGATCGTAGAACGCTCCAATACCTTCGCAAGCATATAAGGTACGCCTTCTAACGAATTTTCTATTATTTTATACGATTTTTATAAAATCAGCTCAGCAACTATATTTTCATTTTTCAACATCTTTCAAGTTCTGAACAACAGTTTTAATTCGCCTATTTGGCTTATTTAACAACCACATTTGTTTCTTATGATTGAAAACAGTAAAAATTTACTTCATACGCTTTCCGAAAAGGTATAGAACACCCAAATCGGATAAACGGTTGATTTTATATGATTTTTTTAAGATTAGTCAAAATACATATAAAAAGCTACGAAAATCATGTTTAGGGTCCTTTCAAATTCGACCCAAACCATCAAATGCAACCCATTTCCATGGCTATAACCCTTATTAGACTCTTGGTAATGGTTAGAAACCTATAGCACAGTGATTGTAGGCTAAGAGATGTCAAAACATCATCTATTTCAAGAAGTCATCATATGAATCCTAATTTTACCATCTTCTCAACTTCATCTTTGTCAAATTAAGAACTAGAACTAAAATTAACATATATTCAAGTTCTATTTGGCGATTCTCATACACCATCATGTTTAAAACCCGTACTATTACATATCACACGAAATTAGTCAAATTAGCCAATTACGTGTTTCTTTCATAATTCCAACATATAAACATTCACTTAGGCATTTTAACAAACACCTTGCGGGTATAATTTCTCACAATTTATTATCAAGCTCAATACTTGTCATTTAGCCATGGTTAATATCAACTAAGCATGTTTACATCAATTTTCACATTAACAAAATCTGAATTTACTTCCTAGAACTCAAATTACACTAGAACAACAATTAAAATTCTAGTGTTTAACATGTTCCTACAACACCCACTTATCACCTTCAATGGTGATTGTGAATTCACAATAAATAAGCATGATTTCAACTTGTATTTGTCTAGGGTTTGTCCCTAGACACTATATTGTTCCTAATTCATCATAAAACAAACATGCAACCATAAATATCAGATTTTCCCAATTTCATGAGAATTTCAAGTTGAGAGTTTTCATCAAATTTTACATACCTTGTAATCCTCTTGTGATGAGGATCAGTAATCTATGCTCGATTTTCGTTTTTGATCAGATTTGGACCTTCAATTTTGTGAATTAGGTGATGAACTAAGGCTTGGTGAGGTCTCCTGGTCGCCCCCTGCGTCCCATATACGACCAGACACACTTTTGTGTGTTTGGTCCTTAATTATTATTTTTTTCTAATTAAGTTTCAGATTTTACAAGATAAGCCCCTCCACTTTTGAATAACTTAAAGTTTGGTTGTTTCTAACCCTATTATAAGTTATTTCTAGACTTGTAGCTAACTAGGTTAAAACTCCTAGTTAGTAAATTCTTGTTTATTTATACTTTATAATTCTAATATAAAGTTTTATATTTTCGGGGTAGCTTTATCGGGTTAATTTTTTTACCACTAACGGTATTTTACCCGTCTTTACTATTAACGTGGTTTGATTACCAAACCCGTTTTTGGGATGTTACAGTTCGGTTTATGTAACTAGTTTGCATAAATTGACCAAAACGGGTCAAACCTTATCATTTTTGTCTCAAAATCCTGAATGTGTTTAGTTTACCCATATTACACAAGTCTCCAAACTTGTCGGGTCTAAATCACATTCTATTCCGGTCTTCGCTTAATCGTGCGTTTGAACCGTATCTTCCTTTAAAACTAACCGGTCTAAGTTTAGGCTTAATTAAAGACCCGTTAGGAATCTAATAGGTTATTAAAAACCTTTGTTCCAGAATAGGAGACCCGGTAAAAGCTACGTGCACTTGCTATTTTGTGATTATTACTTGCAAAGGTAAATACTCTTAACTTATTTTCCCTATACGGGCTTGGGGTACGGTATATAAAATACCGCTTGGTCGGGCATTGAATTTTTGATCGTATGAAGGTTAATTTATTGATATGACCTATTTAAATTGTTTTGTTTGCTTAAAGCCTTTGGTGGGTTAATGACCATGTCCCGGATATCCTTGGCATCGTTGTAAGAAATGGCCACGACCTAAGCACGGGGTGTAGGCGTACACCCGACAGTGCATATATAAATAATAAGGTATAACCGCCGGTTTCGGGAATAACTCACAGCGGGACTATATCATGTGGTGTGTCTATTAATCTTTAACCCGGTGTCAATCCGGGCTACTGAACGTATAAGAAACATATAATTCTTTTACAAGTTTATATATAAATAATTATCCCAAGTTATAAAATATTTTGTGCCTTGTGCATTCAAATCAATTTTCTAAACCTTTTCAAAATGAGTCAGTTAATTGTATTTACCAGTGTAAACTGACGTATTTTCCCAAAAAGGCTAAGTGCATGTACTACTCGAAATAGGCTGGCTTCTCCTTAGCATCAATAAGTGTCTCGAAATAGGCTGGCTTCTCCTTAGCATCAATAAGTGTCTCGCAAGCTTGGATGCATTTTAAGTCTGATGAACTATGTTTTCTTTTCATTTGATCCGCCCGTTGATCTTTTTCAACTATTTTGTGATACTTGATATTACAATTTATTCGGTTGAAATAAATCTATCTTTTGCTTCCGCTGTGCATTTAAAATTGTGTTGTTTGACTATGACGATATCAACTACGTCAAGATACTCCCCACCGGGCCCACCGGTAATACGTGGAAATATCGGGGTGTGACAGGTTGGTATCAGAGCTAACACTGAGTGAATTAAACACTAGCCTTTTGTGTTTAATCTCAGTTACACAGTTGCACATTCCTCAATTTTCGAGTCTAGACAAAGAACTTAGGACAAATCCTGATTTGTTTTATTTTTGTCTTTTATATTTTTCCTTGTTGTTATCTTTGTTTATGTTGATAGGTTCAATCATGCCACCAAGGTTCATCAGGGGAAGAGGAAAGGCACCAATCATGGGCCACGACAATGAAGCCGGGCCATCACACAGACGAACCCCACCGGCCTCAATGAGTACGAGTCCTCAAGAGCATTGGAGGACGTATATAGAGCCAGCGAGGCGATCCGTCTCGCTAAGTTCGTCACCATCCTATCACCATTCCTACGGGCCTCATTCTGAAAATGAGCCCCATAACCCGCAGCCATCTTTCATCCCTCTCCAGAGATCCAGCCCTCACCATTCATTCGATGACCCGACACCTGTCTTCCGAAGCCGGTTCAACACGGCAAACTACAATGAAGAACCAGTGGGTTTTAACCCACTAGGACCTGAAAACCACTTCTCGGGGGACCATGCGATGGACATGGACGAAGACACGGATCCCGCCGAGCCTCCAACCGGGACCCCTAACCACCCCATCGAAATTTCGGATGGGTCACCTTTTGTGGGATCACCTTATAATGGTCCCGACAGCTATGAGGAGAGGTTCAAACAGATCGACTGGGTGTTTACTCCCAGTTACCACAACTCACCGCAGCAGCAGCAGTAGCAGGATCCCTCTGAGGATTCTTGTTTTGTCGCGGTCACTCCGCCACCACCACCAGCTCAGCAACAGCCTCCGGAGCCACCGAGGCGAAGAAGATCGAACGCACGGATGTTCGTGCGAGGAGGAGTGCGTATCAGCACCCCTCCACCTTCAAGTGGCAGCCGCTACCCGCCACTCCGTGAAGACCCGCAGATGGGTTTCAAACCCCGTCTCGGAAGTAAACTCTGCGCTTGTCGCGCCACCACCATTGGGCTTTGGCGACCCAATACCTACATACATCGGTACGGCGGCGTATAATCCCTTTGAGCAGCCGGCTTACACCAACTACAACTATGCTAATGTTGACCCGTACCAGGCAGCGTGGGATTACAACGCTCTCCATCCCGAGTGGCCCTTTGGGGTCCCATATCAAGCTGGATATTCACCCTATGGGTACCCACCATATGGGTATCAACAACCGCCACCTCCTCAACCTCCGCAGTATCAGCAACCCCTGCAGCTGCCAGTAATATCGCCACCGCAACATCAAGAGATTCTTCAAAGGTTGAATCAAGTGCAGCAGGAGGTTCGAGAAGGACGTAGGCAAAACCGAGGAATTTTCAAGGGTCTGGCAAGCTTAATAAAGGGGAAGAGCAAAAAGGACCATTAATCCTTTATTTGTTTTTAGTGTTTTAATCATGTCCCTGCGTAGGCATTTGTTTATGTATTTTGCCCCTGCGTGGGCATGTCTTTCTGTTAACCCCTGCGTGGGTATGTTATTTCAGTTTGAGCCCCTGCGCGGGCATGTTGTTTCTGTAGAAGTCCCGTTTAGGGCAAACCTGTATTTGTTTAAATTTTTGTAGAGGAATGGTTAAAATTAAATTTTCATTTTTGATAAATTATATGCATAAATATAATATGTAAAATAAATGAAAAATAACATTCTTTTTATAAGACCTACCATTATATTAAAATAATAAGAATCTTAAGGGTAAAACCTAGCCACATGTCATTCTAGTTATGGCCAAAATGGTGAAACCTATTTAAAAGATTCAAATCCTCGTTAACATCTGTAAAACATGTTAACATTCCTGACAAATTGCGATATGATAAAATCGCATAAGTCATCCTTACATTGGATTCTTCCAACTTCTTTTATTATATTACACATCCATAGGGATGTAATGCCTACGGGCTATATTCATTGTCATATAAGACAAAAGACAGTCGTGGTCTTCAACCCCTGTTAAGAAGAGGTAATGAATTATAATTAAAACCTCAATACCTTGATCCAATAAGATCATGTTTAAAAATTTAAAACTATCCATGTGATTATGCCTTTTTGCCATTAATATATTTTAATTATAACTAAGGATTATTATAATGAAAAATCCTGAATATATATATATGCCTAACAAATTAATCGAAATGGTTTCTTAAATACCATGATTAATAATCATCTGGAATGATAAAACTGTTATAGACCTCTAAATGAATTAAAAATCATTATTTTATGTAGTAATCAAGCTACATGCCTGGGTCAGACGAAGTCAACAGCCACCCTAGAGATAATCATGACACCTCCAGAGTCAACATAGCAGGAGCAGAATTACATGCATTGATAGATAATGCTATTACGTGAGCTCTGGATAGACAGTTCAGAGAATCCAGTGGTACCCAGGTCAGGACTCAGTCGGTACAACACACAAAACCACCCTCTAGAACTCATACCGCACACAAAAGTGATTCTCATCACTCATCAAACCAGAGGAGTGTTCCATCTAAGAGAGTTATGTTAAATCAAGAACCACGTGCTAAAGGTTGCACCTATAAATACTTTGTCTCTTGCAAACCCAGGGATTTCACTGGGGAGAAAGGAGCAGTGGATTGCATGTCATGATTGGACGAGATGGACACTGTGGTAGATATCAGTGGTTGCGCTGATAAGGATGTGGTAAAGTTTGTATCTCAGTCATTCAAAGGCGAGGCACTAGCGTGGTGGAGGTCTTTGATTCAGGCCACTGGGAAGATTCCATTGTACAATCTGTCCTGGAATCAGTTTGTGACATTGATTAAGGAAAACTAATGCCCTCAGCATGAGGTTGAAAAGATTGAAGCTGATTTCTTGTCATTGGTTATGAAAAACCTAAATTGTCAAGCCTACCTTACGAGCTTTAACACTATGTCAAGACTGGTTCCGTATCTGGTGACTCCGGAACCCAAGAGGATAGCTCGTTTCATTGGGGGTTTGGCCCCTGAAATCAAGGCCAGTGTGAAGGCCTCCAGACCAGCTACTTTTAGGTCTGCAGCTGATATATCATTGTCTCTTACTTTGGACGCAGTCAGGCAAAGATCACTCAGAAACACCGATGCTGACAAGAGAAAGCGTGAGGATGACAACTCACGACGGACAGACAAGAAGCATAAAAGAAACAATGACCACAAAAAGAGTTCTGGAACTAAAAAGGATGGTCAACAGTCAGGGGATAAGCCCAAGTGTAAGATCTGTAAGAAGCACCATTTCGGGAGGTGCAGATATGAATCAAAATCCCAGTCACAGCCCAGAGCTTGTGGGATTTGTAAATCTTCTGAGCACAAGACATTAGACTGTAAGAAAATCAAGGATGCAACATGCTATAACTGCAACGAGAAAGGGCACATTAAGTCCAACTGCCCAAAGTTTGCAAAGAAGGCTGAAGATGGGAAAAAGACCAATGCTAGGGTCTTCCAGATAAACGCGCAAGAGGCGATCCAGAACGATAATGTCATAACAGGTACCTTCCTTATTAATGATGTATATGCAAGGGTGTTATTTGATTCTGGAGCAGATAAGTCATTTGTTGATGATAAGTTTTGTAAGTTGTTAAACCTACCTGTTAGAACCCTAAGCATAAAATATGAGTTTAAATTAGCCGATGGCACCATAGAAACCGCATCAACTGTGTTAGATGGATGTTTCATATCTATTAGGAACCACTCTTTTCCATTGTCCCTACTTCCTTTGAAATTTGCTGGATTTGACATAGTAATAGGCATGGATTGGTTATCTCATAACCAAGCGCAGATTGTGTGTGACAAGAAGCAAGTGGTGATCAAGACTCCGTCTGGTGAATCACTTACCATTCAGGGAGATACCCAGAATGGACTGCCTGAGCAAGTGTCTATGCTCAAGGCATCTAGGTGTTTGAAGAAGGGATGTGTCATTTATATGGCACAGGTAACTATTGATGAGCAGAAGCTCAAGATTGAAGATATCCCTGTCATTTCTGAGTACCCAGAAGTTTTCCCTGAAGAACTACCTGGTTTACCACCAGTTAGGTAAGTGGAGTTCAGAATCGACATTATACCTGGAGCAGCACCTGTTGCAAGAGCACCTTACCGGTTAGGCCCAACTGAGATGAAAGAATTAAGGACTCAGTTAGATGATTTGTTGGCAAAAGGTTTTATTAGACCTAGTTTGTCTCCTTGGGGAGCACCAATCCTGTTTGTTAAGAAGAAGGATGGATCGATGCGTCTATGCATCGATTATCGTGAGCTTAATAAGGTCACTATCAAGAATAGATATCCATTGCCCAGGATCGACGATTTGTTCGATCAACTTCAAGGGCCGAGTTATTTCTCCAAGATCGATTTGAGATCAGGCTATCATCAACTGAAGGTTAAAGATGATGATGTGCACAAGACTGCATTTAGGACTCGTTATGGTCATTACGAGTTCTTAGTGATGCCTTTTGGGCTCACTAATGCACCAGCAGCATTCATGGATCTCATGAACCGCGTTTGCAAGCCCTACTTGGATAAATTTGTCATCGTGTTCATCGATGATATTCTTATTTACTCGAAGACTCAAACTGACCACGAGAAGCACCTTCGTTGTATTCTTTCACTGCTTCAACAAGAGAAACTTTATGCCAAGTTTTCAAAGTGTGAATTTTGGCTTCGTGAAGTCCAATTTCTTAGACACATGGTTAGTGAGAGTGGTATCCAGGTGGATCCCGCTAAGGTCGATGCTGTCATGAATTGGCAAGAGCCGAAGACGCCCACTGAGATTCGCAGTTTTCTAGGTCTGGCAGGATATTATAGGCGTTTTATTGAGAATTTCTCAAGGATTGCAGCACCCCTAACTTCGTTAACTAGAAAGAATATTAAGTTCGATTGGGGTCCTAAGCAACAAGAATCGTTTGATATACTTTAGCAGAAACTGAGCAATGCTCCAGTGTTGACATTGCCTGATGAAATAGAAGAGTTTGTGGTTTATTGTGATGCATCACACACAGGTATGGGATGTGTGCTTATGCAGAAAGGCAAAGTTATTGCCTATGCTTCTCGACAGTTAAAAGTGCACGAGAAGAATTACACCACCCACGACTTGGAGTTGGGTGCCGTTGTATTTGCACTAAAACTGTGGAGGCATTACTTGTATGGTACCAAGTGTGTGATCTATTCTGATCACAAAAGCCTTCAACATCTGTTCAATTAGAAGGATTTGAACATGAGGCAGCGACGGTGGATGGAAACTTTGAATGATTATGACTGTGAAATCCGATACCATCCAGGCAAGGCAAATGTAGTCGCCGATGCCTTAAGTAGAAAGGAGAGAGTGAAGCCCATAAGAATCAATGCCAAGAGCATTGAATTAAAGAATAGTTTGAATGAAAGGTTGTTAGCTGCGCAGAAAGAAGCTGTACTAGAAGCTAACTATCCTGATGAGAAGGTAGGAGTAACTGCTGAACAGTTATCCTATGGCAAAGACGGAATCCTGAGATTAAATGGACGAATATAGGTTCCGATTTATGGAGGACTTAGGGAGGTGATCCTCCAGGAAGCCCACAGTTCTAAGTACTCCATTCATCCTGGAGCTTATAAGATGTACCAGGATCTGAAGGCAAATTTCTGGTGGATAGGCTTGAAGAAGTCCATAGCTACCTATGTAGCCAAATGTTTGACGTGCGCACAAGTTAAAGCTGAACATCAAAAGCCGTCAGGTTTGCTACAACAACATGAACTTCCCATCTGGAAGTGGGAGATGGTGACAATGGATTTTATCACCAAGTTGCCAAAGACAAAGAAAGGAAACGATACTATTTGGGTGATAGTGGATAGATTGACTAAGTCAGCTCACTTCCTACCTATTAAGGAAAAACATAGCTCAGATAAGTTAGCTCAGCTGTACGTGGATGAGATTGTATCTCTCCACAGAGTGCCAGTGTCTATAATATCTGATAGGGATACAAGGTATACCTCGCATTTCTGGAAAAGTTTTCAGCAATCCCTAGGCACTCGATTGAACTTTAGCACAGCATATCATCCTCAAACGGATGGTCAAAGTGAGCGAACAATTCAGAAGCTAGAAGATATGTTAAGGGCTTGTGTTATTGACCTAGGTGGAAGCTGGGATGAACATCTTCCACTGATTGAATTTTCGTACAATAATAGCTATCACTCAAGTATCCAAGCTGCACCATTTGAAGCTTTGTATGGAAGAAAGTGTAGAACGCCTGTTTGCTGGGCAGAAGTTGGAGATGTCCAACTAACAGGATCTAATATAGTCCTGGAAACGACAGACAAGATTGTTCAGATACGAGATCGTCTCAAAGCTGCCAGGGATAGGCAGAAAAGCTACGCAGATTTAAGACGTAAACCTCTAAAGTTCGAGGTTGGTGACAAAGTGTTACTTAAAGTATCACCCTGGAAGGGAGTGATGCGTTTTGGTAAAAAAGGCAAATTAAGCCCAAGGTACATAGGACCATTCGAGATCATCGAATGTGTCGGATCAATGGCTTACAAGTTAAACTTGCCTGAAGAGCTCAATGGAATCCATAATGTGTTTCACATCTGCAATCTGAAGAATTGTCTAGCTGATGAATTGCTAGTCATACCACATACGGATGTGCATATAGATGAGAGCCTGAAATTTATGGAAAAACCTTTGTCAATTGAAGATCGACAGGTTAAGAAGCTTCGAAGGAAGCATGTGCCAATTGTCAAGGTTAAATGGGATGCCCGCAGAGGTCCCGAGTACACGTGGGAGGTAGAGTCCACAATGAAAGAAAAATACCCTCATTTATTTTAGTAAATCTTGAGGTCGAGATTTCTTTTAAGGGGGTGAGGATGTAACAACTCGAAAATTTATGTCCAATAATGTATCGACACGTGTCATGAGCTTTAAATGTGTAGAAGATTACTTATGAAGGACTAAAGTTGACAAACAAAGAAGTAGGTGAATATAAGGGTTTAAAGTGTCAACAATGGATAAATATACTTTACTATAACCCTACACGATGTTTACACCCTTAAACGAATGAATCATGGATCATACGAAGCTAATTGTGAGAGAAAGTGAGAAATTACAAACTACAGGGGTTAAATGTGTCAACATGTTTAAAGTATACCTCTGATTGAACTTTTAGTGAACCCGAAGCTTTGTAACGATTAATTATGCTCACTAGAATAAGTGATAAAAATTTCACAAGGTTTCGATAAAGTATGAGAAAGTTATGACGATATTCGTATACGAGGGGTTAAAAGCGTCAACTTTGAAATCATGACCTTACGGGTGATCACAAAGTTAACCAAGGACTTAACAAATTTTGGTTATGTCATGGAACCCTTAAAAGTCAAGTTAAAGGGCCAAAAGTGCAAGAAATAAACTCAAAACCACGTTTGGAAGGACCAAGGATCCAAAATGCAATTAATGAAACTTGTTTGGCCTGTTCTGACCACCCACACGGGCCGCGTAAGGTGTCAGGGGATCCTTACGCGGGCCGCCTCAGCCTGCCAACGACAGTTTTCACCTGCAGATGCCTGTTAAGGCTATTAACCCGACTCAAAACCTTGTTTTCTTATACCAGGGACTCCTCCAATGGTATTTCATGCATAGGGGGCACTTGTCTTGATCTGGAAACATCAGTAGACCTCCTTGTCATGATCTTGTTGCACCAATTTTGCTATATAAGCTTCCTTCTTGTTGCAACACTTCACACATTCACTTGCAAACTTTCACAAGCTTAGCTCTGGAGCTCTCTGGTCAGCAACCAAGTTTTCTTAGGCTTCCTAATCGAGCATATGACCTTTGTAAGTGTCCTTAACCTTCCTTAATTCAGTTTTGCTTAGTTAATTAGTTTAAAGTCAAACCGTCGTAATTAGAGTTTGACTTCGTGATTAATTAAAAATTGTCCAGTCAAATATCGAATTGAAAGTACCTTTGAGTTGGTAATTATGTGGGTAATAAACCCTTAAAAGGGCACCCTCTGATTCCCACTCTAACTAGGTCAATTGTCGGGTCAAAGTTAATCTTAAAAAGTCAACAGAAAGCTTATTTTCAAAATTAACACATAATTAGCAATGTAGAAGCCATGCAACCTGTTTCATCACTAATATAACTTGGTAATTAATGTAAGAACATGTCTAAACATGATTAACCCGACAATTTTCAGTTTAGGCTCGGTTCGGAACCGAAAGTCGCATAATTTGACTTCTGCTTTGACTTTCAATTCTGACCCATCTGAGCATAGTTTAGAAATGCCTTAGAGCTTTATTTGGACCAGGTTACATGTTAGTATAACCCTCTGTGATTATACAACTTGGTTCAATAGTTATCCGATTCATATGCATGTTTCCGTTTATTGCCTATATGTTGACTATTATGCCCATATGACATTAAAACGTGATTTTTGAAAATGTAAAAGAATAGAAACCTTAGTTACTGATTTATAAACTTGTCCCTAAAATTTGACATTAGTTTGAGGTCTAGATTAGGAGTTATGCTCATTAGCGTAAATGAAAAGCTTTTTATTAATTAAACGGCATAATTAGCATATAGCCTATCTAAACCCAATTTTTGATACCAAAATTTTTTACCCACTGATGTAATATAATATTTTGGGATTTTTGAAGATTTTTATTTATTTTTAGGCTGAGCATAACATAGAGTTCTAAGCTGGATTCGGTAATTGCCGGTTTTGCCCTTTTGGCCTATAAAATGAGTTTTACAAATTATTTTGATACCAAACCTTTTTCTACTGATCTAATATGATAAATAAAATATTTTGAGCCTTCTAGAATAATAAAAAATATCAGCTTTCCTTTAAAAACCCGGTAATAGCTTAAAATCGCCTTTTTAAGCGTTTTTAGCGCATAATATGTATTAAAACTATTTTAAAAATATAAGGTTTGATGCCTACTAATATTTTCAGTAAATTTTTATATTTTAATAGTAAGCAAAAGTTTTAAACTCAGATTTCCAGTTTTGACCTTTTAGGCTTAAGGGAAATTACCAAAATGCCCCTACGGTGCATAGTTTAGTTATAAAAGATAAATTTCACATATTTACAATACCCTACTGTTATGACTTATAAAAATAAATATTTTTACTGATTAAATCAGACTTGTGACTCAGATTAATATTTAAACTCTTTTATAACCTTTAAAATGACCAAAATACCCCTACGGGGCGTAATTTGAGTTTAAATCCGTTTTGGGCATAATAGAAGATATCTTACTGATGTCACAACATATTTAAGGCATATTAACTTAGGAAACCTGTATATGACTCTAATGGTTACCCGTTATGCATTTTTCGCGTTCGGTTCGGTTTATGTAACTAGTTTGCATAAATTGACCAAAACGGGTCAAACCTTATCATTTTTGTCTCAAAATCCAGAATGTGTTTAGTTTACCCATATTACACAAGTCTCCAAACTTTTCGGGTCTAAATCACATTCTATTCCGGTCTTCGCTTAATCGTGCGTTTGAACCGTATCTTACTTTAAAACTAACCGGTCTAAGTTTAGGCTTAATTAAAGACCCGTTAGGAATCTAATAGGTTATTAAAAACCTTTGCTCCAGAATAGGAGACCCGGTAAAAGCTACGTGCACTTGCTATTTTGTGATTATTACTTGCAAAGGTAAATACTCTTAACTTATTTTCCCTATACGGGCTTGGGGTACGGTATATAAAATACCGCTTGGTCGGGCATTAAATTTTTGATCGTATGAAGGTTAATTTATTGATATGACCCGTTTAAATTGTTTTGTTTGCTTAAAGCCTTTGGGGGGTTAATGACCATGTCCCGGATATCCTTGGCATCATTTTAAGAAATGGCCACGACCTAAGCACGGGGTGTAGGCGTACACCCGCCAGTGCATATATAAATAATAAGGTATAACCACCGGTTTTGGGAATAACTCGTCGCGGGACTATATAATGTGGTGTGTCTATTAGCCTTTAACCCGGTGTCAATCCGGCCTACTGAACGTATAAGAAACATATAATTCTTTTACAAGTTTATATATAAATAATTATCCCAAGTTATAAAATATTTTGTGCCTTGTGCATTCAAATCAATTTTCTAAACCTTTTCAAAATGAGTCAGTTAATTGTATTTACCAGTGTAAACTGACGTATTTTCCCAAAAAGGCTAAGTGCATGTACTACTCGAAATAGGTTGGCTTCTCCTTAGCATCAATAAGTGTCTCGCAAGCTTGGATGCATTTTAAGTCTGATGAACTATGTTTTCTTTTCATTTGATCCGCCTGTGGATCTTTTTCAACTATTTTGTGATACTTGATATTACAATTTATTCGGTTGAAATAAATCTATCTTTTGCTTCCGCTGTGCATTTAAAATTGTGTTTTTGACTATGACGATATCAACTACGTCACGATACTCCCCACCGGGACCACCGGTAATACGTGGAAATATCGGGGTGTGACAAGACGTGTCGGGTTCTTCTGCTAGTGGCCGGGCTTACAATGCTCACACAGGGTGATAAACAACGCTGATATGAACACAAACCTATTGCTTTATCTTGAGTCGTCGGGAAAACCTTTCCTCAGGGGAGGGTGAGTAGTATGAGTTGGAGCCCATTGTGGTTCATGAATGTTTCAAATCATCATAGAAGACGTGTCGAGTTATTCTGGTAGCTATTCGGAATGTTTCGAATCATCATTAAAATTAACAATGCGGTCTTGATTGAAGACGTAATTGCAAGACTGTTTGTCGGGCTTCCAATGCTCACACAAGGTGAAAAACAACCCTTGATGTTGAAACCGGTTTTACCTCATGAAAAGGAAAGGAACAATTTTTTTTAGAAAAGCGTTGGGATTTAAGGGTTTATGAGTCAAAGTTAACATTCAGATTCAGATTCAGAAAGCAGATGACTTGTTTTGTCACGTACATTTCGTGTGTTGCAGTTTGGAAAGATGACCGAATAGAGATCTGAATAACAAACTGTGGAGAACTTGTTTGCGTTATCCACCAAAAATCCGTTCATTATTTGTTATTGTCTAAAACAATATCAATTAAGGTTCAGTTGTGTACACAAATTCATCACCGGTTTCTACAGCACAAGCACATACACAGGGAGAATGTTCTCAAAATTGAAGGAAAAGAAAAAATGGTTGCTGATGTTTTTCACTATCAGGATTTTGTTGGTTTGTTTGAGAACCTGATTCTAATGTCCTTCTACTACAATCCTTCCTACATTATTGAAAATTACTATATCACCCCCACCAGATACATCAATTTGTCACTTTCAAAATTCAAATCAGAACTAACACGAAGTATCTCGAAGGTATCTTATTCATATTAATCCACCACGAAGGAGGAGACTCAACTGTCGACATATACCAATGGTTCTGCGAAAAAAACATCATCTGTTCATCATTGTTCTTGAAGATGAAGATGAAGAAACGAGGGTTTATTCTCTTTAATTTATTAGAACGATCCTTGTCTTGAGAACCTGATTCTTTATACGTTGAAAGACAAGAATACAACGTTCATGTATCACAAGGAATGACCGATCTAAGGCAGAGAACCTGATTCAGATACACAAATCTTCGATTTCAATAAATCTTTCAAGGTCTTAGGTGATGGGCAACTGGTTAAAAGACGTAGAAGAGTTTGTGTAGAGATCTTTATGTACAAATTTGCATCATCCTTACATTAGACACAATTTGATGGAATTTGTGGATCAACAGAAATAACTGAAATAACTCGCCATTCTCTTGCACCTGTATACATTGATTGTGGATTTAACTTGCAAGAATTGTGGATTTCGGTTAGTTCAGAGATCTATATCTAGTTATATTCCTACATCTATATCTTTTGTTCACTGACAAACTATGTGACACGTGTCTGGTCCATACTCTTATACGGATCGTATATACGGATCGTATATACGGATCGTTCTAATAGATTAACGAGAATAAACCATTTTTTACCAAATTTTAACCATAGTATACGGGCCGTATAGATTGTATAAGTACGGATCCTACTGCTGCATTTGGAACAAGAAGTAAATTTATCGTGTGTTGTAATTTTAATGAAGCAATGAAGATTGAATATGCAAACCGCATCCGTTTTGTATACGGAAACAGTGGCTATGGGAAATACAAACCTTGTCTTGATGAAGATTGAAGATGAAGATGAAGAAACGAGGGTTTATTCTCTTTAATCTATTAGAACGATCCTTGTCTTGAGAAGCTGATTCTGATTTAAACAATGCACGAACCTGTATACAGTGGTGCCAATGTCCTACTACTACAATCCTTCCAACAATGCATGAACCTGTGTTTTGAAAATAGGCTTTGTTCTTCGTTTATTGGATCGTTCTAATAGATTAAAGAGGTTTTTACCATTTTTTACCATTTGTATACGAGCCGTATACGGTTTATACGGCCGTATACTCTCGGTAAATTTTTTTTTACCGATCGTATACAAAGTATACGATGATTGTATACGGGCCGTATATCGTTATACGGCTCGTATACTATGGGTAAAAAATGGTTTATTCTCTTTAATCTATTAGAACGATCCTTGTCTTGAGAACCTGATTCTGATTTAAACAATTTATGGATCAACAATTTGTCTTGAGAACGATCCACAACGCTTATGGCCAGATTCTTTCCTTCAATCTTGGCAAAATCAATGCCTGCTTGTTTTATTATCACGAAAGTACTGAACAACCGAGATAATAGCTCCAGTATTTATCACCAACTCATCTTTGGTAGTGTTTGTTTGAGAACCTGATTCAGATACACAACGGTCTCTTTGCTTCGTCCACTAGAACTATTTGTGTATGCATTCTTTTGGTAGTTAACAACGCTAATTAGAAAAAAATCTGTAAAATTAATCATATCGATTGCTATAACAGGATGGATGTGACACACATAGATAGATAAGCTGTCAGGACTGTTTGTCGGGTTTCCAATGCTCACACAGGGTGATAAACAACGCTGATACGAACACATGTGTTTCGAAATAGGGTTTGTTCTTGGTTTAATGAAGTTACACGTAACATCTAGTTATATTCAGATTTAAACAATGCCCGCCTCAACTGAGATAACGGACATCCATCAAGCTCAAAAAGAAAACTTGTGTTTCCCATAGTCACAAAAGATTATGGTTTGTATTTCGCATAGCCACCGTTTCCGTAGTAAAAAACGGTTGGGTTTGCACATTCAATCTTCAATACTTCATTAAAATACCAGTAGAAGAACCCGACACGTCTTCATGTTACGGAGAATGTTCTAGAAATTGAAGGAAAAGGAAAAAAATTGTTGAAATCGAATTTGACAACTATGACAGCTTATTAAAAGTAGCAATCACCTCCAATCATTTCCTGGTCAAATCACACACTATAAAGTTTAAAGTTATCGTGTGTTGTAGTTTGGAAAGATGACCGAATAGAGATCTGAATAACAAACTGTGGAGAACTTGTTTGTGTCGGGTTCTTCTGCTAGTTACTCGATCAACGGACTGATCGGTAACGTTACTCTACTTGTGCTCCGATTTAAGCGGCGTGTTCCGATCAATGTTGTTAAAGGTGATGAATAGTTTAGAAACCCTAGAATGATGGTGTTTTTACCGGAAAAAACGTTATACTTGAAAAAAACATCCTTATATACGGCCCGTATACATTTGGTAACATCAAAAACCTACCAAAATAATTCCATTGAGCCGTATACGTTTTACAAATCGTATAAGAATGTATACGTCTCGTATAACTATATACGGCCCGTATATAGTAAAATAAAAAAAACATTCTCTGCGCATTTTCCTATTCAAACACATTCTATACGGGCCGTATATGTTGTATACGGCCCGTATACACTAGGGATGTGAAAATAAGATATAGGGGGTGTGGGAAAAGGGGACCCAATATTAAATCTTAAATATTGATCCCGTTACAATTCCAAAATATTCGATACACGTTTAGCCCATATCCATAATGTCCTCAAACTCCAAAACACTAGCCCACACATCATGCAAAATCATGCCACGTGCACGACGCGTGGCGAAACCTAAGCAACGTCATACTTCCATATATGACACCTTTTGTTGTGTACATACATATTCTAGAGAGAGAAACAACAGAAATTTAGAGAGAGAGAGAGAGAAAATGGACCCCCAACAGCCTAAGCAGGAAGACCCGAAACTAGAAGGTTTACCAGTGGAAAGCAGTCCGTACACGCAGTACAAAGACTTGGAAGACTACAAAGAGAAGGGGTACGGTACACACGGCCACCAGGAGGTGAAGCCCGGCCGTGGAGCAGCTGCCTCCACGGATGCCCCTACAGCTACTGGTGGCACGTCGTTGCCGACTCAATCTACCAAGGGAAGTGATCCTGACGCCGCCGCTACTACGGCCACCGATACCGTCAACAAATACGGCGTGTCTTAGAATATTTTGGGTTGTACGATGTTTTGAGGGGTAGGGATTTGGTGTTGTATGCTTAATAATAATAAAAGCTTTTAAACTAGCTGTTGTATACGTGATTAAGTTTAATTCATATTTTAGTATGAAGATGTATGTGACAAAGTTTAATGTGTTTTGAGAAATGAATATGTTCTTGCTAATTGTACGATGGGTTAGGACGTGTGTTAGATTTAAATAATTGGAAATTTATGATGGAAATAAAAGAGGTTAATCATGTGCGACAACGTACATTTATCGTAATTATGTATTAATATTTCATATATCAAATTCAAAGACGAGGCAAATCTCGATGGCAACAAAGATTCATATACAAATATTTTGTTTGTGGTTCTTAAACCTAACATACTTCCTCTATACATTTGGTATTTTGTTTGTGGTTATTAAAACTAATACTTCTTTTATACATTTGGTATTTGGTTTTTGGTTATTAAAATACTTCTATACATTTTGTTAATACAGAGTGGCAGAGCTTGACCAAAAGTTCTGTGAGAGCGGAAAGTAATGGAATTTTTAGGCAAAGGGGGCGGACCTTTATAATTTTAAATTTTTCGGACGAAAAATCGGAAATTATACTGCTAACTGAAGCGTTGGCGGGGCGGGTGCACTTCGTCCCTTCAAAGGTGCGCCCCTGGTAATACAAGTTCTAAGATGTACCGGTATTGCAGATGAACAATGTTGTTCTTACTATGGTAGTATGGTCATAAGTAAGAGTGTAAAAATAAGGTGAAAAATAAGGTGTAAACGAGTTCAGTCGAGTCCGGGCTCGAGAATAGTATATCACCATGGTTTGATTTAGAAGAGTTCGGGCTTGACTTGTGTACTTTTTATGCGAGGATATTTTCTTTTACCATGGTTTGATTTAGGAGAGTTTGGGCTCAACCCGTGTCTATTTTTTAGGAGAGTATTTCACCATGGTTTGATTTTGGAGAGTTCGGGCTCAACTCGCGTCTTTCTTTTAGGAGAGTTCGGGGTTGAGTTGAGGATTTTGCCATAGTTTGATTTTAGGGGATTGACTAGTGGTGACTGGTGCACAAATCGGGTTTTCTGAATACCCGGTTCCGGGTATGGAACCGGGTTCGGGTACGATCGGGTTCTACAAAATCGGGTCGGGTTTTATATAAAAAATGTATACCCTATATACCCGGGTTCGGGTAGGGTTCAGGTCGGGTTTTCTAATACCCGGGTATTATAATACCCTATTTTCGGGTTCGGGTAGGGTCGGGTATGGATCGGGTTTGGTTCGGGTATGCCTCGGGTATTCATTTCTTTTGGATAAATCATAGAAATATAAAATGCAAAACCTTTTTATTTCATAAAACATAGAAATACATGACACCTAAATAATAATTGAACCGGATCGAATAAGATGATGAACATAGATAGCTTCAAATAACTTGATCGTCTTCGTTTATTGTTCGTCATCAAAGACATCTTTTATAGGGTATAGAGATACAATGTAAATCAAACAAATGATCATAATACACTTTCTAACGGCTATATAGCCGTTACCAAGGTACAAAAATCGAAAAAACACAAAAAAAAATGAAAAAACCTGAACAGGGTATTGGGAAAACCGGACCGGGTATTGAAAAAACCCGGTTCCGGGTTGAAACCGGGTACTCGTAAAACCCGGGTTGAAAACAGGTATAAAAAAACCCGGTTCCGGGTTTTATAACAGAAATGCATACCCAACCCCTACCCTATGGGTAGGGTCGGGTTCGGGTATAAAAAACCCGGGCTTTATAATACCCGGTTCCGGGTTTTATTTTCGGGTCCGGGTCCGGGTTCGGGTTTTTTTTTGCACCACTAGGATTGACTCCTGTTTATTTTTGGGCTTGAGGTAGGTTCCGTCTCATGAACACAGAGGACTGCAGGGCAGCAGGAGCAACTCTCTTGTTATGTTTCTTTGGACCAACAATTTTCTATTGGGTCATTTATAAAGACCTGAAATTTAGCTCGACTAATAAATATCATTTGGGTTTTGGTTTATTGGGATGGGCTTATTTTTGTTCCAAGCTATATGACGTTTAGCTTGAGGAGCTCTGGAGCTGGTAGTACTAATTTAGGTCTTTTAAACAATTCTTAGATAAATTCACTGATACTTGTAAAATGGGGATTTATAAACAGGGTGTCCCCTTGGGGATTTTTAATTTAGCTATTATAACTATTTTTTTTTTTGTATTATTGTATAGAAAAGGACTTTAATTTCATTATATTTATATACTTTTTTCTTTAATTTAGATTAGTTTTGTTTTTTACTTTTATATTAGTTTATATTAATCGTTGTGATTTTGTATATATAAGCTAATATACTATTTTTAAATAATAAAGAAAATATTAAATTTATATGAATTAAAGACTTGTTTATTGATCAGTTCTGTTTTATGCATAATGGAAAACGTGAATAGCATACTTGATTGCAGCAGTTAGGCCAACAGAGAATCCAGATGGAGACGCATCAATAGTGTTTGACATTATTGTCAGCTTGGTCTGGTTCCTCCTTATGGTGCAATCTAATGAAGGTGATGATGAAAACCGATTCAGGGTAATCGGTTGAGGAGAGGAGGCGATTTTGATGTTATGATAATTAGGTTATGTGTCTAACCTTAGAGCCTCTACATAAGTCTCCTTATATATGCACTCAAGAGGAAACCATAATTAGTTCATACGGGTAATAAGGCCTATCAACAATTACCAACTAATTATTTAATAGGTTGTTATATATTTTGATCTATATAATGTAAATGATTATAATGACTACTAGATTAAATCTAACATAATATATATTTAATCTTACATTGTTTAAATGTAAGTGGTTAAATTTGATATATATTTGAAACTTACGTTCAAATATATATATTTAATCGAGTCCAATTTACGATCAAGTTATGATTTGGGTTCATTCAAACTTGGCTCGTATTAAACATTTGATGAGTCGATCTTGAGTTCTTATATTTTGCAAAGCTAAAAGGTTGGTCGAGTTTTGATGTTAGATTCACGTATTTTTATGGATAAATTACACTTTTCGTCCTTTATGTTTGTATCGAATAACAATGGATAGCCTTTAACTTCAATAATTACAGTCACAATCCTTTATTTGGAAAACTCATTACACATTTCGTCCTTTATCACTAACTAGGTTAAAAATTTAAGTTATATCTGATCATTTGACTTGCACATAAGGGTAGATCGGTAATTTTACTCATTTATTTAAAAAATAAAAAAAATATATATAACATACACATACAACCCTTTCTCGAATTCTCTTAGCTAAACCCATATCTTTAACCAACCTCACCACCACCACCAAATTCAGCCACCACCACTACCTTATCCCAGCCACCACAACCAAATCGAGCACCTCTTGTGAGTAACAAATATCAATCCGATTGAGCAAGTGCGTAACACAAAAGCAAAAGGAAGCAGGCGATTAAAGCAATCCTACTCTCTCTCTTATATATACACTATATATTTGTGCACATATATAGATATATATTGAAACATATAGAAACAAAAGTGCAAAAGATCAAATCTGCAAATTTCTAAAGGAATTCATCGTCTCCTTTTTCTTTCTGCCTCTAGATTCGTGATTTTCAACAACTTCACCTGATTGTACTTCCAAAAGTTCAACAATTACTGTCCCGATTTCAGGTTAGTTTGATTTCAGCTTCAATATCAAGTTGTTACAACTGTTTGACTACACCCCCTCACGATCTTTTGGCCTTTCATAAACTTGTGGTTTTGAACAGATTTCACTCGTAATCTGATTTCCACCATAAGGAGATCGTCGCCGGCGCTGGTGTGAGCTCCGGCCATAGCCTCTGACCGCACATATTCATCGTAATTCTTGCACCAACATACTCGTCTTCATCTTCTAATCAAAAGCCCCAACATCTTAATGTCTAACTATGATTAAAGAAATCGAATTTTGGGATTGTTGTAAGAGGATTGTTCTAGGGTTCTTAAATGATGGTGGTTATTGTCAGATCTCATTGTTTAGAGAGAGAGGGGACTTATAGTGTTTAGAGAGAGAGAATGGATTTTAGATATTATTTTTTTTGTTGATTATTAAAATATTTTTTAAATGATTTGGTAGCAAGTAAAAAGACTAAATTATTCTTATATGACTAAAGTTAACTGAAAATTTTAACTAGGTTAATGCTAAAGGACCAATGTTGTAGTGAGTTTTACAAATAAAGGATTATGACTGTAATTATTGAAGTTAAAGGTCATCCATTGCAATTCGATACAAACATAAAGGACGAAAAGTGTAATTTACCCTATTTTTATTTAATCTCATACTGATTATTATACATGTCATTGTAATCATTAAATGTTTTATTTTAGCAACACCACGTCAAGGCAAATGTGATTATGATGGGATGTATTCAAGTAATACCCTTTATTCTTATTCTTTTGATTTAAGCAGCTAACACTTTTTCATCTTTTCTACTTTATGAAAGTAACATAACTGGACAGTGAAACATTTTTTTTGAACGGCCAACGAATCTTTCAAATGGGCTACTGGCGAAATTAACTATATCGGGATACACTCGCCTCCGAACCGGGGAAAACCCTCACCTAGGGCCGAAAACCATGAACACTCACCCGAAGGCACGACAGTGCAGTGAGGTAAAACCCGCTTAGTTCAAGGATCGAACTAGCGATCTTGTAACACCCAAAAAATGAGATTATTAATTAAACCAAATTAACCGAGGATAAACGGGTAAAAATACCATTGGTGGTAAAGTTAACCCGTAAACAAAATAACTAGTAACAAATTAACCTAGTTAGTAATATGTAAATAAGTGATAAACAATGAGTTGTAGCCTCATTTAATCAAAACTAGACTTGAGGGACCAAAGCTGCCAAAAAGAAAACTTGTGTTTTAAAACACAAGAATTAAAACACTACACACACATAGTGTGTGTAGTAAGTCGATCATCAGGAGACAAACAAGGGGGGCAAACCCTTGTTCATCCAATATCATCAAATTGAAGGGTGAATTGGAGCTCAAACTCATGAATGAACATGAATTAACGGTCACCTACACAAGGGAATCATGAGGTATGTCTTAAAACCTAGATTGGTGAAAGTTGTAAATTGAGACAAGTATATTACTTGCAATTAAATTGTTGGATGATGATCCAAAGATGAAATTAGGTTAGATGTATGCTTAATTTTGTTAAACATAAGGAAATTATGAAACATTTGATATATGGTTACTTGTAAGTGATTAAGAAGTAAACTTTGAAATGGGTTTTGATTATATGATGGAATTGATGATTGTGATAACTAGTACTTTTCGGGTTTTACTTACGCGATTAACAAATGTTTAAGGCAATAATAAGTAGTGCTTAAGGCACGAATTAACTTAATTAGGCTTTTGGAATGCCTAGGAACGCCTATCTAACTTTACAGTGCGTGTACGGTGATCTTCGGGAAATGTACTGAGCATTAAGCAATAACGAACTGACACTGTACAAAATACTAACCGCGTTGACAAATACAAATTTTATACGTATAATTTAAACATATGGATTTCGTTTTACGAAATTATCACACTTTCGAATGTCACAAAACGCATAAATGAACGAAAAATGCGACCGCAGGAACGCACCGACAACGAAAAGGAAACACCAGACACGCGTAGTACTTTCAAAACTGAAATATTATAACGTATTTAGCTCCGTGATTGAATTTTACCATCCGTAGATGAAATCAGATCAGAAAAAAAACGGATTAAAAACGGTAACCGAGTCATTTTACCCGTTTTTAACGCAACCGACACAAATACGCCTCTAATAATGATTTACTACACAATTTTTAGTGTTTCGGTTCTAAAATCTTGTTTTACGACATATCGCGAAGTTCGGATTTGAAAATGGGCTTCAGAAACGTATCGGGTCGCGTGAAAACGCAAGAAGCGGGCTTAGGTGGGCCTGGGGCCCAAGTCCACTACACCTAAATATAAAAGCAGCTCAACTCATTTTTTTTTTGGAAACCCTAACATTTGTGTAGACACAATCACAGTCCTCTGCATCTCTCGTGTCCAGTCACCGGCAACCAAAGATAATCCGGCGACTGTCGGCCTGCCGTTCTTTTTGGTGAACCTTCACACTGATGTGTCCAAAATGCAACATATAAATTACATCAATTATGGCATAAAACTAACCCTTTTTTAGTACTAATGTTGGAAAAAGTGTGCTTTTGTTTTCCTTTTGTATTTTCAGGATTAAATGAGCTCAAATTAACAAAAGAAGCAAAAAGACAGCTAAATCTAACATAAATACAAGAAAAGGATCAAACGTGACATGCCCGACCCCACGACAGCATCTTCCCAAGCAAAACAAGAAAACAGAAGGCTGAACACGCTCCGTGCTCAGTGAACACGGGGGCGTGCCCAAGTGCCAGCAGAAAAGACAAAGCTGTAGAAGCTTCTATCGCCCACCACGGGGCCGTGCTCAGCGGACACGGGGCCGTGGTCAACTATAAGATTCGCAGAATCCAGGTAAATCTTGATAGTACATATATACTTCTGCACACGGGGGCGTGCCCAGCGGACACGGGGGCGTGGTCAACTAATGCAGACAAAGTGCAATTAATGAAGACAGATAAGGATGTGGACACGGGGCCGTGCCCGAGCTTCTGTTCAGCCTATAAATAGGAGTGCTTGGCTCAAGTTCAAACCATCCCTTGGCACACCACCTCTCTCACACTTCACCCGCCACCCACCACCACCATAACACCATCATCCACCACCATCATCCATTGTCCATCATAGAGTGTGTGAGTCATCTCGGGATCCAAGATTGATCGTAAGAGTTCTTGACAATCAAGGCCATGTTTGCCTAAGTCTCTTACATCACTTGGTGAAGACAAAGTGTCTAGTGTAATACTTTTTATTTTTAATCTTTTCGCACTTTTTACTTGGTTTTGTATTAATGACTTTAATAACTAGTTTCTTATGTTGAAGGTGATTTTTCCTTATCGTTTGTCCGTGGTGTCTTGGCATTATTTTACTGTCTATATAAAATAAAAGATTTTCACCATTCATATCTCCACGGTCTATATGTAGGTATGTTGGCTACCTGGTCGGGGGTTAAGGAAACGGTTTGGTAAAAGTCTTGCCTTGTTCAGTGTATAGATCCTGCAAGGACCTGGGTCAAATTTAGTAGGACCTCCTTCAATACTTAACGGTATTGGATGGCAGGGGTCCAAACTCTTTGATCCCCTCATATGTAAGTTACTATTAATACTTTAACCCGGCTACTTAGGACTGTATCCCTGCTGACTCAGACTACTTAGCCGAGGGTAACGTCACCTTCAAAAGAGGGGCCTACCATAATATGCATTAATAACTTAATTAATTATCTTTCAATAATCCGACCCTTTAGGATTGTATCCTTGCTGACTCAAACTACTGGGTTGAGGGTAACGTCACCTTCAAAAGAGGGGACTACTACAATAACTAAGATAATCTCTTAAAAAGTGCAAAAGTGCGGAAATAATCAAAGGTTACACTAAACACGAGTCGGAGCCAAGTGATTCATCTTGTCTATCTGTTTTTTATTTTTATTTTATTTTCAGCATTTTAGTTAGTTTTGTTTTTCTTAGTTTAAAACCTTTTTCTAAACTTTTGATTTGATTAGACGTTGAGGATAAACCGGTACTAAAAGCTCTTGTGTCCTTGGACGACCTCGGTATCTTACCAACACTATACTACGCTCACGATCGGTGCACTTGCCCATATGTGTGTTTGGTGTTGGTAAATATCGTGTTTTATAAATTTAAAACTTGACTAACGTGTAAAAAGGACTTAAAATATACTTAAATCTATATACCACCACACACGCATCAAGTTTTTGGCATCGTTGCCGGGGACACAAGGATTTTAAGAAAGTTAGGAATCAACGGCCTAATCGTTTTTTCTTATTTTTCTATTTTTTTTAGGATTTTTCTTAGTTTTTCAGCTTCTGCAGAGCTCAGCACGGGCCGTTCCTGGTCGGACACGGGCCGTGCCCAGCATTGTTACTGACAGTTTTTATTTTCCGAGTTACAGAGAGTTGAGCACGGGGCCGTGTCGGTGCAACACGGGGCCGTGTCCAACTCCCCAGTAACAGGGATCCGGAAAACAATCACTGTATCTCCGACCACGGGCCGTGTTCGCTGAACACGGGGCCGTGGTGAACCTTCTGACCAACGTTCTTTTCTGTTTTTATTGCAGGACTTGGAACCCAGGCGCCACATTTAAACCTCCTACGTAGTGTATGAGCTCCAGTTCTAGTAGTGACATAAAAGAACCTCTAGAAGAACCCGAACGCTTTCTCAGAAAAAGACTTAAATCTAAAAACCAAGAGAAAGTCTCGAGGGACCCACTTCCAATGGCGGACCAACGTACCCTCATGGATTACCTACGACCCACTGTAGGTAATCTCGGCGCCGCTATCAATGCACCGAATATCGAAGCCAATAACTTCGAACTTCGGCCACATTTGATACAAATGCTCCAAAACTCCACAACCTTCCATGGGCTTGCGGACAAGGATCCCCATCTACATATTACTAATTTCTTAGAAATATGTGATACCTTTCGGATCAATGGAGCATCAAACGATGCCATCCGCCTTCGGATGTTTCCATTTTCACTAAAAGACCGAGCAAAGGCTTGGCTTAACACCCTCCCAGTTGGCTCGGTAAACACCTGGGGTGAACTAGCCCAAAAGTTTTTATATAAGTATTTCCCTCCTGCTAAAACGACTAAATTAATGACTGAAATTAATACATATTCACAAGAAGATGGGGAATCCTTATATGAAACTTGGGAAAGGTTCAAGGAGCTACTAAGAAAGTGTCCTCATCATGGCCTTGCGGTATGGCAACAAGTATCCACTTTCTACAATGGGTTGTTGCCACACACACAAGACAAACACTTGATTCTAGCTTCGGGGGACTTTTAGGTAATCGTCGCCCAAATGAAATATATAATCAAATTGAGGAAATTGCTCAAACCAATTTTCAATGGCACACTCCCCGAGGCAATAAATCTATTGCCCCGGGCGCCCATAAGGTTGATGAAAGCACTTCTTTACAAGCCCAAATCGAGGCCCTTTCTTCAAAAATCAAAAAGTTAGAAATGGCAAAAACGGCCTCGGTTATGGCTTGTGAAGGATGTGGTGGGCCACATGAAAATTGGAGTTGTATGAAAGAATTAGATGATCAAACGGAAACGGTAAACTACATTGATAATAGACCTAGGCCGTCGGGTCCTCCAACGGGTACCTACAACCAAGGATGGCGTAACCACCCTAACCTTGGTTGGAGAGATCCCGACAATAGTAGTAACCAACAAAACCAACGAACTAACTTTCAACAACCACAAAACTTTTCTCAACAACAAGGTGGACGAGAAAGGCTTGAAGATACTGTATCTCGCCTCATCTCCGACACCGAAAAGAAAAACTCGGATCGATTTCAGCAATTGGAATCGAATTTTAGAAATCAACAAGCTAGCATTCAAAACATTGAAAAACAATTAAATCAAGTAGCTCAAATTTCTCCGAGAGACCACAAAGCGTGTTACCTAGCAATACCGAAACCATCCCAAAAGCGCAAGTACATCTCATCACATTGAGAAACCGAACCGTAGGTCCCGAGGAGGCTCCATTACCGCCAGCTGAAAGAAGCCAATCCAGCCAAACCACGACTCCACCCACACCCCAACCAGAAAAGGCTTCTCCACCAAATCAAGAGCCCACCAAGACTCCTCCGGTTCCATACCCGGTCGGTTAATTCGTCAAAAGACCGATGAGCAATTCGCAAAGTTCGAAAGTTTACTAAAACAATTGCATGTTAATATTCCTTTTATCGAGGTCCTAACCCAAATGCCTAAATATGCAAAATTTATGAGGGACTTCCTCACTCACAAAAGGAAAATTGAATCATTGCAATTAGTTAACTTAGGCGAAGAATGCTCCGCCTTAGTACTCAACAAACTCCCACAAAAGAAAATTGATCCTGTAAGCTTCACGATTCCTTGCTCGATTGGGGAATCCCCCATACGTAATGCACTAGCCGATCTTGGGGCTAGCATTAACCTCATGCCCACATCAATGTTCAACCGACTCGGCCTAGTAAAAACGAGCCCTACAAATATGAGCATACAACTTGCCGACAGATCCGTCAAACTTCCACAAGGTGTCGCTGAAAATCTATTGGTCAAGGTCGACAATTTCGTCTTCCCGGCCGACTTTGTCATACTAGACATGGAAGAAGACACCGATGTCCCCCTCATCCTCGGGAGGCCATTTCTAGCCACAGCCCAAGCAGTGGTGGATACGAATGACGGAACACTAACATTGAAGTTTGGGGACGAGGAAGTGAAGTTTGGAGTTGGAAAGAGAGTAGAAGACGAAGACCCGGTCAACTACATGAAGGTCATAGACTCAAGCTTGGATGACGCTCTCCGACGGTGTAGCATGGGATGCAAAACATCCCACTTGGGTAACATATGACTAGGCTTTGGGTCTAGCCAAGGACCCTTATAAACGTGGCGCACCACGGAGGCATTCCGCGGAACTATCCTTAGTTTAGCTTAGATTAATTTTTTATGTTTCTAGTTTAGTTTTAAATTGCAGGAATAAAAAACACTCGGGATGGCAAAGGAAGCAAGGGAAACTTGAACCAGCACCCCATGCAGGAAAACATGGCCATCCGACAAAATTTTCTTCGTTACAGCAAGTTCAGCACGGGCTGTGTCCACCCAACACGGCCCCGTGCTGCACAGTCTGCAGAAAATACCCAGTTCAGGTAAACTGGACACGGGCCATGTTCACCCAACACGCCCCCGTGTCCAGGCTTCTGTTTCTCTTTTTTTTTCAATTTTGTTACTGGCACCTGAACACGGGGCCGTTCCCGGACACCACGGGGCCGTGTCCAGTGCCCAGTAACACAAATTTTTTGCTTTTTCACACCTTTTTACACATTCAATCAACCTAAAAACTTACTTTTGGGACACATTGAGGACAATGTGTAATTTAAGTGTGGGGGGATGCTAGAACCTTGAATCTTGCAAGTTCTAACTACAAGCCTTACACAAAACTCTATTGGAACCGCTAATCACCCCAAATTTTTTTCAAAAAAAAATTCATTTTTTTACTAGTCTAGGTTTAACTTGGGAATTTTAAGTTCTAAAAAAAGGTTATATTTTTATAAATTTACAACCGATAGCGTCGTGATAAAAAGAACCAACATAAGAAAAATACGAAAAGGCATGACAAGCTTAGTTAAAATTTGATTATATATACTTGATCACATAAAAACCCATTCCCACAAAAGTGAGTTTTGAGCCTTTATTGAGCATACAAATACATATCTTTAAACTAAATGCTTATTTTTCGTTTCTTGTGTGAATAGTCGCTTGGTTCTTACGACTCTAGAACTTGCCACGACGATACATTCCCAGTCCTTACCAACTTAAACCCGAGTAAGTAAATGATGGAGGCATTAGGACTAATCCTTTTTAATTTCTACACCATTATTTTTCTTTTTTTTTTACCACCTACACAAAATCCCCCTAGTTAGCCCCTTTGAGCCTAAACCTTTTCATTTCATAACCCAAATCAAACACCCTTTCACCCACCAAAACCCTTTTTATTTTTAAACCTTTTATTTTAGTAACAAGCCCGGTATTTCGTATGACTTTTCAAAAAAAAAAATGTTGATGATGAAGCAAAAGAGAAATAAACAAACAAGTTTATCAAAAATAGCTTTGTTTAAATAAAAGCTTCATCAAAATAAAAGTTGCAAAAATCAAAAGTCTTACGAAAACCGACGCTTGTTACGATTTTCGCCCTTTCACTAACCACTAACCCAACCACCTACCTTTAACCCAAGCCTAACCCTTCACCCCAAAAGTCCTCTTGATATTTACAAAGGTATATAGTTAAAAAGGAGGAGGATTGATTGCTTGGCAAGCCTATGGTAGGATTAAGTTTCATGCCGCTCTCGAGTGATTCACTAAAATACATCTTCGGCCGAGTGTTGAGTGATCCCCGTGAGGTATGTGAACTTGTATATAAATAGAATTTTAAAGAGGCATGTTATGCCCTAATAAGTAATTTTTCTTATGAAAAGTTTTAAATAAATCATGACGAACAGGATTGTAAATAAATAAAAATAAAACTTAACAAAGAATCTTGGAAATCCCGACACTCTATGACAAGTCCAAAAACCTTCTCTTCTACCCATTCCATTTGGGAGTGTAAAGCCACGTTATAAAGAGTTTTCCTTGAGGACAAGCAAAGATTCAAGTGTGGGGGTATTTGATGTGTGCAAAATGCAACATATAAATTACATCAATTATGGCATAAAACTAACCCTTTTTAGTACTAATGTTTGAAAAAGTGTGCTTTTGTCTTCCTTTTGTATTTTCAGGATTAAATGAGCTCAAATTAACAAAAGAAGCAAAAAGACAGCTAAATCTAACATAAATACAAGAAAAGGATCAAACGTGACATGCCCGACCCCATGACAGCATCTTCCCAAGCAAAATAAGAAAACAGAAGGCTGAACACGCCCCGTGCTCAGTGAACACGGGGGCGTGCCCAAGTGCCAGCAGAAAAGACAAAGCTGTAGAAGCTTCTATCGCCCACCACGGGGCCGTGCTCAGCGGACACGGGGCCGTGGTCAACTATAAGATTCGCAGAATTCAGGAAAATCTTGATAGTACAGATATGTTTCTGCACATGGGGGCGTGCCCAGCGGACACGGGGGCGTGGTCAACTAATGCAGACAAAGTGCAATTAATGAATACAGATAAGGATTTGGACACGGGGCCGTGCCCAATGGACACGGGGCCGTGCCCGAGCTTCTGTTCAGCCTATAAATAGGAGTGCTTGGCTCAAGTTCAAACCATCCCTTGGCACACCACCTCTCTCACACTTCACCCACCACCCACCACCCACCACCACCATAACACCATCATCCACCACCATCTTCCATTGTCCATCATAGAGTGTGTGAGTCGTCTCGGGACCAAGATTGATCGTAAGAGTTCTTGACAATCAAGGCCATGTTTGCCTAAGTCTCTTACATCACTTGGTGAAGACAAAGTGTCTAGTGTAATACTTTTTATTTTTAATCTTTTCGCACTTTTTACTTGGTTTTGTATTAATGACTTTAATAACTAGTTTCTTATGTTGAAGGTGATTTTTCCTTATCGTTTGTCCGTGGTGTCTTGGCATTATTTTACTGTCTATATAAAATAAAAGATTTTCACCATTCATATCTCCACGGTCTATATGGAGGTATGTTGGCTACCTGGTCGGGGGTTAAGGGAACGGTTTGGTAAAAGTCTTGCCTTGTTCAGTGTATAGATCCTGCAAGAGTAGGACCTCCTTCAATACTTAACGGTATTGGATGGCGGGGGTCCAAACTCTTTGATCCCCTCATATGTAAGCTACTATTAATACTTTAACCCGGCTACTTAGGACTGTATCCCTGCTGACTCAGACTACTTAGCCGAGGGTAACGTCACCTTCAAAAGAGGGGCCTACCATAATATGCATTAATAACTTAATTAATTATCTTTCAATAATCCGAACCTTTAGGATTGTATCCTTGCTGACTCAAACTACTGGGTTGAGGGTAACGTCACCTTCAAAAGAGGGGCCTACTACAATAACTAAGATAATCTCTTAAAAAGTGCAAAAGTGCAGAAATAATCAAAGGTTACACTAAACATGAGTCGGAGCCAAGTGATTCATCTTGTCTATCTGTTTTTATTTTTATTTTATTTTCAGCATTTTAGTTAGTTTAAAACATTTTTCTAAACTTTTGATTTGATTAGACGTTGAGGATAAACTGGTACTAAAAGCACTTGTGTCCTTGGACGACCTCGGTATCTTACCAACACTATACTACGCTCACGATGGGTGCACTTGCCCATATGTGTGTTTGGTGTTAGTATATATCGTGTTTTATAAATTTAAAACTTGACTAACGTGTAAAAAGGGCTTAAAATATACTTAAATCTATATACCACCACACACGCATCAACACCACGACCAATCTCCTCTCCATCTGATCGATTTCAGGCAAGCGACGACCACACCCACACCCTCCCATTCACACACTCTCTCTCTCTAAAACCTGACCAGGCTCCGGCCGGTGAAGTCGGCGGAGCCGGTGATGATGATGATGATGATAGAGACGGTTGATGGTGAAGCCGCCCCTCCGGTGACCCAGACTGCGAGGTTACCGGTGGAGTTCCGGTGACACAACGGCGGAGGAGGAGCTCGACGGTAGAAGACGTGTAGCTCCGCTAAGTGTCTCAGGCTAAAACTTGCGTTTTGAGTTAGATTTGGCGATATTTCAGCTCTGTTTCGGTAATTAGAAATCCGGGAAAGGCTGTGGGGATGATGGCAATGCAGTGGTGGACGCCGTGATGTACGACAGACGAGCCGGACCACCCCGCACGGCGGCAGCCAGCGGCGGTGGCTCCGGCGATGGCAACGATGGGAGCAGTGGTGATGTAGGGTTGGATTGTGGTTTAGGTTCTACTCAGGTCAGACTGGGTTCAGTTTCAGGTTAAAAATCGGTCCAAGCAAGTCAACGGGTTCAACTATGGTTCGCTTGGTTTCGGTTCACATGGTTCAGTGGGCTCGGGTTTTCTCTCTGATCAGACTCAGGCTCGGGTCCGGTCAAGGGCAGTCAAACAGATGGCTCGGTTCTGTCACAATTCGGCTCGGGTCAAAACGGGTCAAAGTTGACAGATTTGGGTTTTCGGGTCTCGACTCGTATGTCGGTTCAGTTCGAGCATCGGTCAAAGGCAATTAAACAGTCAACTCGGTCAACAGAAGACCCGGTAACAAACTTTAAGTGTAGCGAGTTATTATTACATTACTTTTAGATTTATTTAGTTACGCGAACCGAGCTCGAACTGTCGTATCGTAGTTTAATTATGTTAGTGTTCAATAAACTTAGCGAAAGTTATATAACATTGTGATTGAATTATTGTTGAATATTTGTTACGTTTTGATTAAAAAATATCGATACTTTAGTTGTCGGGATCGTCCAAAAACAGAGAAAATTTTGCCCGATTTTCCGTAAAAATCCGAAATACCAAACATATTTATATTGTATAAGCGACACCTATCGAAGTATTTTCGTGAAATAAATATAAAGTATATCTATACTTTTGGCGACTTTTTACAACTTACGAAATGAATGCATAACATCTCGACAAAACACGAGCAACTAGTTTACGAAAACTTCGAAGAGTCGTATTTCTATTTCATCAACGCCTTTCTATTCGTGACAACTAACACGACTTTGTAAGTATTGTTGGTGCACTACATCTGTCGACTTCGTCTTGTATCGAGTCTTGTACTGTAATAGTTAGATCAGGGCTCGAAAAACAAGATAGTGGTTTTTTAGAGGTGATTCCACTCGAAATGACACCTTGTCATTTCGTGGGGAATCACATAAGTTTCTAATTCCACTCGAAATGTAAAATGCTGATTCCACTCGAAAGTTAAATTCTAATTCCGCTCCAAATGACACCATGTCATTTCGTGGGGAATCAGAAACCTATAAATAGGTCACTATGAGCGAAATCAGTAGAGTAGTTCTTGATTTCCATACCGAGGTGCTGCCGGTGTGACGTTTGCATGTAAACTGTTAAAGATCAATACAAAAGGTGTTTAAAAGTGAATTGCTTGCTGTTTCTACATCAGTTTCTTGTTTTCCGCACCTGAAACTGATTAAAACTCCTCTGAAAGACTCGTTCGGGTCAGAATACGATCCTACAAGTATGTTTGTATTTAATTATATAAATGTATAAATCCTAAACCATTCGGAAAACTAATTCGTTTCCAAGACTTAGTTTTTATCCCGATTGTAAATGGGATCAAATAACCATAGATCGGTTATTCTAAGTCAAGATCATAACACTACCTTAGAGTCGTCTAGTTAACGATTCGGTAGAGCTCGGACACGTAGTTTAACTACGTCGTTTTATTAGAAACTCATAAGTATTCCTTGGTAGGAATGTTATAGGTTGCACGCTAGTAAGTTCACGTTCTTGGAATGACATCATGGAAACAAATTATGCTAGCTTTGCATGAGGACATCAAGGTGAGTTCATAACCCCCACTTTTTACCGTTTTACATTTCTATAAATATTTTCGGGGGTGGAAAGACATGCAAATTTTGCAAAAACACACAATGTTTCGATAAATGAAAATCACTTGTTTCTAAACCATTTCGCAACATAATTTCAATGAACTCAAATGGTTTATGAAAAGTTCATGCTAAACTTACTGGTTTTTTTTTACAACAGTACAAGGTTTTTCGAAACATGCATGAGTTTTAATGACATGGGCTAGGCCCAATAACACGAATCACATGGGCTAGGCCCAATAACACGAATCACATGGGCTAGGCCCAATAACACATATTTTAACACGATATGCTTACTTACTTATGGCATAGGTCAGTATATTAGCTACACACTGATTGATCCTTAGATTCCATAGGCATCCTACATACTATGATTTCAATACTGGTTTACGAATATAAAAGAAAACATTTACAAACCAGTTTTTTTTATATTCGGATTTTCAAATGTTTTAAAGATTCATTTGATTTGAAACTCACAATTACATGGAATTACAAACTTTGGTGATGTTTTCAACTTATGTACAAGTAAGAGGACGGGTTGGTCCTGCTTATAAAGACTCTTTTGGGCTTGGCCCATTCTCTCTCATGCAGTGCACAAAGATTTCCTTACCGATATACAGATATGACATTTCAAACGTTTTGGAATACTATAATCTCACCAACCGGTTTTCAAAAGCAAGATTTCAAATATTTTAAGACGCATATGATACAAAAGAAACAAACTATGAACTCGCTCAACTTTATGTTGATTTTTCGCATGTTCTTTCTGTAACACCACGTAAAAACGTGTCCAATTATGTATAGACACATGTCCTAAACTCTAGATATGTGAAAGATTGAGTTTGAAGGACTAAAGTTGACAAACAGTGAAAATATGTATGCGGAGGGACTAAAAGTGTCAACATGCCAAACTTGAGCCTCTGAATGACCATACGTGAAGAATATATATATTCTTAAGCGAGTGATTAATTGGATATAAGAAGCCGTTTGTGAAAATAATCGGAAGATTATAAAAATACAAGGGTTAAACGTGTCAATATGTTAATTCTGACCTCTGAGTGACCTTTTAACGAACCCGAGCTTCGAAATATTGAAATATACTCTCAAGAATACGTGATAAAAATTTCACGTGGTTTCGAGATCGTTAAGCGAGTTTTCAAGACTTTGGGTGAAAAGTGTCAACTTGATGAAACTTGTATTTATAGTGATATTTAACGAAACCGAGCCTAACGAAGTTTGTTTATACATCCTTGAGCCTCAACAAACTAACTACAAGGACCTTACATGTCAACAATGAGGTTAAATGAGGTTTTAAACGACCAGGGACTAAAGCTGCCAAGTTGTAAAGTGTTTTAACCTGAAAAATAGGTCTACGCGGGCCGCGTAAGATCCTTCTTGATCTTACGCGGGCGGCCTAAAAGTGCCCAACGTAGAAAAAAATGGACAGGTGCGGGTTTCAGCTGTTGCACCGCCTTAAACTCGTTTGTATCGATTCTAGGGGCTGTAAAATGGTTTTATTAACCCACTAGGACACATGGGGTGATCCTAGGAAGTCCCATAATAGCTGCAAGTAATCCATGATGTTGGAAATTAGTATATAAGGGCACTAGTTCATAAGCTTGTGATCACTTCATTTGCAAACTTTCAAGAACTCTCACCTAGAGCTTGTAATCAGTAGGAGAAGAATACCAAGTGTAGAAAAGATAGCAAGGACCATTAGTAAGAGTCTTAACCCCAATTTAGTCCTTTTAATTAGCTTAATTACCGAAAAGTCAAACATATCGTAATTTAACTTTGACTTTCGGTTTAATCATAATTGGTCCAGCCACTGATCGAATTGAATGTGGTTATGGAACCATATTAAGGTAGGTGATTAACCCTTAAAAGGGCACCTTCAAATTATTTCGTTTGACTAGTTAATTGTCGGGTCAAACTAGTTTGACAAAAAGTCAAACTGGACAGAAAGTTTAAAAATGATTTAAATTAATAAAACAGAGGTTCTAAATTATATTTTAACATTCTAATGACTTGTTAATTAATATTAGAACATGTTTAATCAGGCCTAACCCGACAATTATCAGTCTACGGTCAGTTTATAACCGAAAGTCGCAAAAGCTTGACTTTTGATTTGACTTTCAGTTCTGACCCATTTAAGCTTAATTCTTCCATGTTTTAAGCTTCCTTTAAGACCACATTACTCAGTAGTATAACCCTCTGGAGTTATAGTGCTTGGTTCTTAGTGGTTTGAATTATATGCTCTTGATCGTTAATATGCTTATAAATGCCATAATTGCCCTTTTGACACACGAATGAGATTTTTAGAAATGTGAGAGGAGAAAAACCTTTGCTACTGATATATAAGCTTGTCCCAAAATTTGACATCAGTTCTTGGTCTCAAATAGGAGTTATGCCCGATATCGTAATTAGAAGCTTTTTATTAATTAATTTGCGATATCATGCATAACACATGTTTAAACTTGGATTTTGAACCAAAAATCATTACCTATTGTTAGGATATTATTTCTAAGGAGTTTTAAGATTTTTGACCAGATTATTATCTGTTGAAAACATTGAGTTCTTGTGTAAATCGGTTAATGACGATAATACCCTTTTTTAGACATAAAATGAGATTAACAAATGATTTGAACGCCAAACTTTTTCCTACTGATTTTATACATTAAATAAATTATTTTTAGCATTTAAAACTGATCAAAATCTCAGGTTTACATAAACATCTTGATTATCGCAAATTAGCGAGTTTTACACTAATTAGGTGCATAGTATGGTTTAAAACCATATTTAACATCTATGACTTGTTACCTATTGAGTTTTTAAACAAATTTAAGTATTATTACAATAGGTATAAGTTATGAACTCAGGTTTCCAAAAATGTCCTTAAAAGCCTATGTGAAATGACCAAAATGCCCTTTCGGGGCATAGTTTGGCCATAAATGGTAAATCTCACATATATGTATTGTCTTACTGATGTAATGAGTTAAATTAAATGTTTTTACTCATTTCAAAAGACCAGAACTTCAGTTTATTATAAAATCTCTTTTATAAGCATTAAAATTAACAAAATGCCCTTACGGGACTTAAATTGTTTTTATATACTTTTTGGGCATATATGTTAACATCTTACTGATATGTTAACATATTTAAGCATAATAACAATTAAGACCTGTATATAATTCATTTGGATACCCGTTACGCGGTTATGCGTTCGAATCGGTTTATGTGACTAGTTTACATAAAATAGCCGAAACGGGTTTAACCTTATCATTAAATCCTCAAATTCCAGAATGTGTTTAGTTTACCCATATTATACAAGTATCCAAGCTTGTTGGGTCTAAACCACATTTCATTCCGGTCTCCGCTTAATCTAGCGTTTAGAACCGTAAGGTTTCTTTCTAGCTAGCCGGTCTAAGTCCTTGACTTAACTAAAGACCCGTTAGCATCCTAATAGGTTATTAAACCTTCTATACAGATTAAGTAGCATCCAGTAGAAGGTACCATCATAAAGCTTTAGGATTTACGGCTGAGTTATCTTTACTTTTAAGCTCAGGTAAATACTTTTAACTTATTTTCCCTTATACGGGCTTGGATATGGTATTATAATAATACCACTTGGTCGGGTATGAAATCATTTAATTGGATTGTGATTAATAAATTACATAACCCGTTTTAATCTGTCTTATTTGATAACATAAACATTGGGGGTTAATTCGACCGTGTCCTGGATATCCTCGGCTCATTTCATTTGAAAATGGCCACGGCCTATGCACGGGGTGTAGGCATACACCTGACAGATGCAAATGCAAAAATATAAACCCACAAGTTGGGGATAACTCCTTTATGGGTTCTATAAGTGGTGAGTCGGTTAATCATGATCGGCTTCCAACCAGCCCCAATTGTAAGACAAACATGTAAATCTGTATACAAGATTATAATTAAATAATTATCCCAAGTTATAAATGATTTGTGCCACGTGCACTTAGATCAATTTTTAAAAATGTTTTCAAAAGAGTTAGTTAATTGTTTTTACCAGTGTAAACTGACGTATCTTCTAAAGGTTGATTGACAGGTACCTCCGTAATAGACTGGAGCTATTAGGTGTCGTATAAGAGGATCTTGCAATTCCTTAAGATGCCCGAAGTCTGTTATTTTTATTTTCTTGTATTTTATTTATGATCCGCCTGTGGATCTTATTGCAATCCAGTCTGTATATTCTTTCGTCGAACACTCAGACATTATGGTTTGTAATAGTTTATTCACTAAGCCTTCCGCTGTGCCATTATATTGTGTGTATTGTCAATGATGATATCAACTACGTCACGATACTCCCCACCGGGCCCACCGGTAATATGTGGAAATATCGGGGTGTGACAGGTTGGTATCAGAGCCAACATTGAGTGAATTAAACACTAACCTTTTGTGTTTAATCTCAATGATACAATAAGCACAATCCTTAGACTTCTGAGTCTAGGCTAATGACCTAGGATTTATTCTTAACTTTCCTTTTATTGTTTATATTATATTTACTTGCTTTGACAGGTTATCAAATTAGAAAATGCCGCCACGTGTGAGAGGCAGAGGAAAAGGACCAATGCGAGGAGGGCCATCGGGCCACGCGAGACCATCCCATCAACGTACCCCGTCGGCGACTCTCTCTAGTTCTGACTCTCGGGACCATTGGAGTCATAACTTCGAGCTGGTGACACATTCTGTTTCGCTGGGATCCTCACCATCCGACCCTCCATACTTTGGACAACCCATTCCCGATGAACCCCAACATTCCCAGCATTCTCTAGAATCACATCATTCGAACCAATCTCACCACTCCCATCACTCCGATTCCATTTATTCCCCAGGTCAATTCAATCCCAATGAATATGTCAACAATCTTTTTGGTTTCAACCCTTTAGGAACTCAAGATCACTTCTCCCAGGAGATTGAAATGGACGACGATCCCGACCCTGAAATGCAAACCGGAACACCGAGCCACCCTATCAGTATCTGAAGTGGTTCTTCGTATCAAGGATCGCCGTACCGAGGGCCCGTTCCATTTAAGGAATGGTGGTCAAGGTATGAATGGGAATTCACCCCTTCATATCATAACTCTCCTACTCAACCTCCTTTAAATGATCCGCAACTTCAAGCAGTTACCCCACCACCTATACCAGTTGAGGAACCACCTCAACCGCCTCCCGAGCTGCCAAGGCGAAGGAGAAATGCTCGAATGTCTGGGCGTGGGGGACCACGGTTCGTATCCCCTCATGGTTCAAGTTCTTACCCTCCTATTCCCGATGACCCCCAAATGGGTGGACCCTCGCACGCGGTGCCGGAAGTCAATCCCCCGCCAGTTTCTCATGCTCCACCGCCACCGCCAATGGGTTTTGACAACCCGATACCTACATACCCAGGTTCGTCTAGGTATAACCCATCTGGGTATCCAACCACTGCGGAATATGGAGCACATGACCCATACCTTACTGCAGCATAATACAATGCACTTTATCCTTCGTCTTACCCACTAGTTTACCCAACTGGATATCCGGTGCAAGGGTATCAATACCCACCATACCAGCAAACTCAGGAGATTCTGCAGAGGTTAGACCGGGTTGAACGTGAAGCCGATGAAACCAAGAAGAAACAGAATGGCTTTCTCAAGGGCCTTGCGAGCCTCATTAAAGGCAAGAAGAAATAGGAAGTTGTTAGTTTATTTTGTATTGTCTTTTAATCAAGTCCCTGCGAGGACATTATTTTATTTTCTGTACCGAGTCCCTGCGTGGACTTACTTTCTATTCTGTAGCTCCTGCGTGGGCAGTGTGTTGTTTCAAGTCCCGTTTAGGGCATCGTTGTACTAGTTTCGTGATTTAATGAAGTTATTTTTGATTTTCAAATATGTATTTTATTACATCATCATGCTATATCATTTCAAATTTAATTAATCTACCAAAGAAATTCTTAGAGGTATAACCTAGCCAAAAATATTAATGGCTATGATGGTACAACCTTTTTAAGAAAATAACTCCCTATTAACATCTAAAAACATGTTAACATTCTTGGTTGTGCGGTACAGAAAACCACACAAGCTTCCAAATGTACTTGGACTTTCCAAGTCACTATCATAGACTATAGGATCTATATGAATCATGGCTAATAAACATCAATATGATGTATACACCTAAAACATCCATTGGAGATGTACGCTTACAAGCAAAGGTGTAATAATGACAATGACAGTTCTATTTTATAAACTTCTTGTCAATAAGGCGATGAACTATGTTTGACCCTTAAAAGATCACTGATCCAGGAGATCATTAATTATAGTTTAATCGTCCCTGTGACATGGCCTTTTGTGCCATCTAAATGTCCTTCGAGACGAGCCTTGTGTTCAATTAAAATGTCTTTCATGACATTGACAGTTGTGATTTATATTCCCCTGTCTAATAAAATATAAAGAGTTATATCTCATTTATTATTATTATTATTTTCTTAAAATGGTCTATATGGTTTAATAATACCATGACCATCTAATCATCAATATGATGATTTATTGCATAATTTAAATATAGCATTATTGTTTAATATAGTACCCAAATCATGGCTGGATCTGATGAAGTAAACAGTCATCCGGGGAAGGAAACAATAATGAGACCAAGATAAATCTTACAAATGCTGAACTGCAAGCTATGATTGACACCGTGGTTGCTAAAGCGGTAGATAAGATATTCAAGGAACCGAGTAAGATTCGGTCCAAAACTCACTCAAAACCCTTATCACAGTCACATGCATCTAGAAGGGATGAATCTCAGCATTCATCCAATCAAAAATCCGAGCCTCAAAAAGTGGTGCCAAACCAGACTCCTAAGTACAAAGAGAGTTGTACTTATAAGTACTTTGTCTCCTGTAACCGAGGGATTTTACAGGAGAAAAGGGAGCAATTGACTGCATAAAATGGTTAGACGAAATGGAGACTGTAATTGACATAAGTGGATGTGCTAAGGAATACATAGTTATGTTTGTGTCTCAATCTTTTAAGGGCGATGCCCTCACTTGGAGGAAAGCGTTAGTACAGTCCACTGGAAAGGTTCATCTGTATAACCTTTCGTGGAGCAAGTTTGTAGATCTTGTAAAAGATACATATTGTCCTCAGTATGAAGTTGAGAGGATTGAAACTGACTTCCTCACCTTGGTGATGAAGGATTTAGACTGTAGGTCCTATGTGACCAGTTTCAACTCGATGTCAAGGCTTGTACCATATTTAGTCACTCCTGAACCCAAACGCATTGCGCATTTCATAGGTGGTTTAGCCCCTGAAGTAAAAGGAAACGTGAAGGCTTCCAAGCCTACTACTTATAGATCTGCTGTGGATCTATCTCTGTCCCTTACTCTTGATATTGTGAGGAGTAGGGCAAAGAGAACTACCGATGACGGGAAGAGGAAGAGGGAGGAAGATAAGTCCTCTCAATCAAACAAAAAGAACAAAGGGAACTTTGGTTTTAAGAAAGGACAGTCGAATGACAAACGCAGGTGCAAGACCTACAACAAAATGCACTTTGGAAAGTGCAACCAAGACCCACAAGCTAAACCATGTGGGATTTGTAAAAAGAAGGGGCACAAGTCTGTGGAGTGCCAAACCTTTAAGGATGCAACTTGTTATGGTTGCAACGAGAAGGGGCACATCAAGACAAATTGCCCCAAGAATGCTAAGAAGCCCGAGGAGGCTAAGAAAAACAATGCGAGAGTTTTTAAGATGAATGCAAGAGAAGCGGTGAACGACGAGAACGTTATAAAAGGTACCTTCCTCATTAATAATAATTATGCTAGAGTCTTATTTGATTCAGGTGCTGATAAGTCTTTTTTAGACCATAAGTTTTGTAAGTCACTGAATCTGCCTATTAAGACTCTAGACATAAAATATGAGGTAGAGCTTGCCGATGGTACCTTAGAAACAACTTCAACCCTTCTTGATAGATGTTTCATATCCATTAAGAATCATTCTATCCCACTATCCCTCTTGCCAATGAAATTGGCTGGGTTTGATATAGTTTTGGGCATGGATTGGTTATCGCATAACCAAGCCCAAATTGCCTGTGATAAAAAGCTAGTTATTATCAAAACCCCTTCTGGTGAATCCGTCACAATCCAAGGAGACACACAGCATGGTCTACCCAACAATGTGTCCATTCTCAAAGTATCGCAATGTCTGAAAAGCGGATGTGTCATCTATATGGCACAAGTGTCAGTAAATGACCCAAAACTGAAGATTGAAGACATTCCTATTATCTCCGAGTATCCTGATGTCTTTCCTGACGAATTACCTGGTTTACCTCCGGAGAGGCAAGTTGAATTCCGGATAGACATTCTCCCAGGATCTGCACCAATTGCACGAGCTCCTTATCGTTTAGCGCCCACTGAAATGAAAGAGCTCAGGACTCAATTGGATGACCTACTGGAGAAAGGTTTCATACAACCTAGCTCTTCGCCTTGGGGAGCTCCAATATTGTTTGTGAAAAAGAAAGATGGATCAATGCGCTTATGCATTGATTATCGTGAGCTAAACATGATAACGATCAAGAATCGATATCCCTTACCCAGGATCGACGACTTATTTGATCAGCTCCAAGGGGCTAGCTTCTTTTCAAAATTGATTTAAGATCCGGATACCATCAACTTAAGGTCCGAACTGAAGATGTGCCTAAAACGGCGTTTAGGACGAGGTATAGACATTACGAGTTTTTAGTGATGCCTTTCGGGCTCACTAATGCGCCAACAGCTTTCATGGACCTCATGAATAGAGTCTGCAAACCATACCTAGATAAGTTTGTCATTGTCTTTATAGACGACATACTTATCTACTCTCGTAATCAAGTTGATCATGAGAAGCACCTTCGATGTATCTTAGGATTGCTTCGACAGGAGAAATTGTATGCTAAATTCTCCAAATGCGAATTCTGGCTTCGTGAAGTCCAATTCCTTGGACATGTTGCTAGTAAATCTCAGGGTCGAGATTTATTTTAAGGGGGTAAGGATGTAACACCACGTAAAAATGTGTCCAATTATGTATAGACACATGTCCTAAACTCAAGATATGTGAAAGATTGAGTTTGAAGGACTAAAGTTGACAAATAGTGAAAATATGTATGCGGAGGGACTAAAAGTGTCAACATGCCAAACTTGAGCCTCTGAATGACGATACGTGAAGAATATATATATTCTTAAACGAGTGATTAATTGGATATAAGAAGCCGTTTGTGAAAATAATCGAAAGATTATAAAACTACAAGGGTTAAACGTGTCAACATGTTAATTCTGACCTCTGAGAGACCTTTTAATGAACCCGAGGCTTCGAAATATTCAAATATACTCTCAAGAATATGTGATAAAAATTTCATGTGGTTTCGAGATCGTTAAGCGAGTTTTCAAGACTTTGGGTGAAAAGTGTCAACTTGATGAAACTTGCATTTATAGTGATATTTAACGAAACCGAGCCTAACGAAGTTTGTTTATTCATCCTTGAGCCTCAACAAACTAACTACAAGGACCTTACATGTCAACAATGAGGTTAAATGAGGTTTTAAACGACCAGGGACTAAAGCTGCCAAGTTGTAAAGTGTTTTAACATGAAAATCAGGTCTACGCGGGCCGCGTAAGATCCTTCTTGATCTTACGCGGGCTGCCTAAAAGTGCCCAACACAGAAAAAATGGATAGGTGCGGGTTTCAGCTGTTGCACCGCCTTAAACTCGCTTGTATCGATTCTAGGGGCTGTAAAATGGTTTTATTAACCCACTAGGACACCTGGAGTGATCCTAGGAAGTCCCATAACAGCTGCAAGTAATCCATGATGTTGGAAATTAGTATATAAGGGCACTAGTTCATAAGCTTGTGATCACTTCATTTGCAAATTTTCAAGAACTCTTACCTGGAGCTTGCAATCAGTAGGAGAAGAATACCAAGTGTAGAAAAGATAGCAAGGACCATTAGTAAGAGTCTTAACCCCAATTTAGTCCTTTTAATTAGCTTAATTACCGAAAAGTCAAACATATCGTAATTTAACTTTGACTTTCGGTTTAATCATAATTGGTCCAGCCACTGATCGAATTGAATGTGGTTATGGAACCATATTACGGTAGGTGATTAACCCTTAAAAGGGCACCTTCAAATTATTTTGTTTGACTAGTTAATTGTCGGGTCAAACTAGTTTGACAAAAAGTCAAACTGGACAGAAAGTTTAAAAATGATTTAAATTAATAAAACAGAGGTTCTAAATTATATTTTAACATTCTAATGACTTGGTAATTAATATTAGAACATGTTTAATCAGACCTAACCCGACAATTATCAGTCTATGGTCAGTTTATAACCGAAAGTCGCAAAAGCTTGACTTTTGCTTTGACTTTCAGTTCTGACCCATTTAAGCTTAATTCTTCCATGTTTTAAGTTTCCTTTAGGACACATTACTCAGTAGTATAACCCTCTGGAGTTATAGTGCTTGGTTCTTAGTGGTTTGAATTATATGCTCTTGATCGTTAATATGCTTATAAATGCCATAAATGCCCTTTTGACACACGAATGAGATTTTTAGAAATGTGAGAAGACAAAAACCTTTGCTACTGATATATAAGCTTGTCCCAAAAATTTGACATCAGTTCTTGGTCTCAAATAGGAGTTATGCCCAGATATCGTAATTAGAAGCTTTTTATTAATTAATTTGCGATATCATGCATAACACATGTTTAAACTTGGATTTTGAACCAAAACTCATTACCTACTGTTAAGATGTTATTTCTATGGAATTTTAAGATTTTTGACCAGATTATTATCTGTTTAAAACATTGAGTTCTTGTGTAAATCGGTTAATGACGATAATACCATTTTTAGACATAAAATGAGATTAACAAATGATTTGAACGCCAAACTTTTTCCTACTGATTTTATACATTAAATAAATTATTTTGAGCATTTAAAACTGATCAAAATCTCAGGTTTACATAAACATCTTGATTATCGTCAATTAGCGAGTTTTACACTAATTAGGTGCATAGTATGGTTTAAAACCATATTTAACATCTATGACTTGTTACCTACTGAGTTTGTAAACAAATTTAAATATTATTACAGTAGGTATAAGTTATGAACTCAGGTTTCTAAAAATGTCCTTAAAAGCCTATGTGAAATGACCAAAATGCCCTTTCGGGGCATAGTTTGGCCATAAATGGTAAATCTCACATATATGTAATATCTTACTGATGTAATGAGTTAAATTAAATATTTTTACTGATTTCAAAAGACTAGAACTTTTGTTTATTATAAAATCTCTTTTATAAGCATTAAAATTACCAAAATGCCCTTACGGGACTTAAATTGTTTTTAAATACCTTTTGGGCATATATGTTAACATCTTACTGATATGTTAACATATTTAAGCATAATAACAATTAAGACCTGTATATAATTCATTTGGATACCCGTTACGCGGTTATGCGTTCGGATAGGTTTATGTCACTAGTTTACATAAAATAGCCGAAACGGGTTTAACCTTATCATTAAATCCTCAAATTCCAGAATGTGTTTAGTTTACCCATTGATGTGCTGTGAATGGGTTAACTAAATTAATTAAATTAAACCCTAAACTAGACTCTCTAAGTTTTAAATTTATAAAACTAAGACTCTCTAAAACCTAAACCACACGACCGGCAAGTGTACCGATCAATGCAGTATAGCCTAAGGAAGTCCGAGTATCGAACCCAAGAGACTCTACTGATTACGCTACGACTCTATCTAGACTTAAACTGACACGACCTGGCTAATTGTTTATTTGATGGGGGGGGGGGTTTCTAAAAATCCTAAGAATGCAAGTAATGAATACTAGATTAACTAAACGAACTAGACACGAACTCACACGAAGACTTTGACCAGTGGTGATGAAGACTACCTAGGTTAAACGCAAGCTAAACTCAGAATGGATCTCTATTCGATGATTTTGTGGTGTGGAACCGGGATCTTAAAATTCTCACCTCTAGGGAAATCTAAGGACCCCTAATCCTTCTCAAGAGCACGCTAAGACCCCCTAAAGGTTGTTAAATTACCGGTTTTCTAGATTTCCTTACAGTCCTCTAGTTTCTTGAAAGTGCTTATGTAAGACGCTCTACCTTACAGCGCGAACGTCTAAAGCGACTACGGGTTCTAATCTTAGCTTAATAAACAATGGCAAGTTAAGTCCTTATAACTAAACCGAGACCTATTAATACCCTCGAGCCTTACAGCGACGAGTCTAGCAGCACACTTGATTTTATTAAATTACCGAATATTACTTCTAAGGTTACTTCACGTGATTTTCACCCTAAAGGATCAAAGATTTATTATGTGATATAGACACTCACCAAAACCTAGAACCCTAGCCCGACTCTATTCCGTGATAAAGACCGTCACCAAGAATCGAACGAAGCAACAAACAATAATAAAATAATCACAAGCACACATACGCACCAAGTTAGAAATCCATAGCTTTTATAGTACAAGAAAGATCCACAACCACGACAAAAATCGAATAAAGAAACAAACTTTATTTAACTATAGTCATAACCTAGGTAGTACGAGAAGTTTAGCCAATAATCATGTCTAAAAACATAGCATAAAACATAATCAAATCTGAATTCATCATTGAACAATTAAAAACAACGAAACACAAAGAAACAAGAGAATAAAACCCGTATTCTTTGATCCCGAGTGCTCCCGAATGCTTCACGATGATTCCTTAGCTTCCCGAGCACTCCAAAACCTTCAGATCAGCCTCTACGATCGTCCAAGACTCTAAATTTCGTAAGTAATTCGTCCTCCCCTCGGCTGTTGTCGATAATGTTCTTAAATATCAAAGAAACCCTAACAACCCCTCGTTGTACAAGTCGGTGTCACGTAAACAAGGTCCTCGCGGCCCGCTTGGGGTTTCAGCATAAGTTAACGCGGGCCGCCCGCCAGTTATACTCTGGAAAACCTAGTTTAGTTGATTCGGCCCGCTTAAGAAGTTTGTATTAGCTTTCGCGGCCCGCCTGGGCACTCCAGAATTGCTTTTTCCGACTTACTTTCGCTCACGAACTCCCGGTTCTTGACCCGACAATTTCTCTTGTCATATTTTACTCGTTTCTTTCACGTTTCAGCTCCAAGTACCTGAAAAACATAAAACATCAAAAGTATATACAATCTAAGCTAAACACGGACAAAAATGACAATCTAACAACTAAAACCGGACGCGAATACCGATGTATTTTACAATACATCACCCATATTATACAAGTATCCAAGCTTTTCGGGTCTAAACCACATTTCATTCCGGTCTTCGCTTAATCTAGCGTTTAGAACCATAAGGTTTCTTTCTAGCTAGCCGGTCTAAGTCCTTGACTTAACTAAAGACCCGTTAGCATCCTAATAGGTTATTAAACCTTCTATACAGATTAAGTAGCATCCAGTAGAAGGTACCATCATAAAGCTTTAGGATTTACGGCTGAGTTATCTTCACTTTTAAGCTCAGGTAAATACTTTTAACTTATTTTCCCTTATACGGGCTTGGGATATGGTATTATAATAATACCACTTGGTCGGGTATGAAATCATTTAATCGGATTGTGATTAATAAATTACATAACCTGTTTTAATCTGTCTTGTTTGATAACATAAACATTGGGGGTTAATTCGACCGTGTCCTGGATATCCTCGGCTCATTTCATTTGAAAATGGCCACGACCTATGCACGGGGTGTAGGCATACACCTGACAGATGCAAATGCTAAAATATAAACCCACATGTTGGGGATAACTCCTTTCTGGGTTCTATAAGTGGTGAGTCGGTTAATCATGACCGACTTCCAACCGGCCCCAATTGTAAGACAAACATGTAAATATGTATACAATATTATAATTAAATAATTGTCCCAAGTTATAAATGATTTGTGCCACGTGCACTTAGATCAGTTTTTCTAAATGTTTTCAAAAGAGTTAGTTAATTGTATTTACCAATTTAAACTGACGTATCTTCTAAAGATTGATTGACAGGTACCTCTCGTAATAGACTGGAGCTATTAGGTGTCGTATAAGAGGATCTTGCAATTCCCTAAGATGCCTGAAGTCTGTTATTTTTGTTTTCTTGTATTTTATTTATGATCCGCCTGTGGATCTTATTACAATCCAGTCTGTATATTCTTTCGTCGAACACTCAGACATTATGGTTTGTAATAGTTTATTCACCAAGCCTTCCGCTGAGCTATTATATTGTGTGTATTGTCAATGATGATATCAACTACGTCACGATACTCCCCACCGGTAATATGTGGAAATATCGGGGTGTGACAGGTTGGTATCAGAGCCAACATTGAGTGAATTAAACACTAACCTTTTGTGTTTAATCTCAATGATACAATAAGCACAATCCTTAGACTTCCGAGTCTAGGCTAATGACCTAGGATTTATTCTTAACTTTCCTTTTATTGTTTATATTATATTTACTTGCTTTGACAGGTTATCAAATTGGAAAATGCTGCCACGTGTGAGAGGCAGAGGAAAAGGACCAATGCGAGGAGGGCCATCGGGCCACGCGGGACCATCCCATTGACGTACCCCGTCGGCAACTCTCTCTAGTTTCGACTCTCGGGACCATTGGAGTCATAACTTCGAGCCGACGAGACATTCTGTTTCGCTGGGATCCTCACCATCCGACCGTCCATACTTTGGACAACCCATTCCCGATGAACCCCAACATTCCCAGCATTCTCTAGAATCACATCATTCGAACTAATCTCACCACTCCCATCACTCCGATTCCATTTATTCCCCAGGTCAATTCAATCCCAATGAATATGTCAACAATCGTTTTGGTTTCAACCCTTTAGGACCTCAAGATCACTTATCCTAGGAGATTGAAATGGACGACGATCCTGACCCTGAAATGCAAACCGGAACACCGAGCCACCCTATCAGTATCTGAAGTGGTTCTTCGTATCAAGGATCGCCGTACCGAGGGCCCGATCCATTTAAGGAATGGTGGTCAAGGTATGAATGGGAATTCACCCCTTTATATCATAACTCTCCTGCTCAACCTCCTTTAAATGATCCGCAACTTCAAGCAGTTACCCCACCACCTATACCAGTTGAGGAACCACCTCAACCGCCACCCGAGCCGCCAAGGCGAAGGAGAAATGCTCAAATGTCTGTGCATGGGAGACCACGGTTCGTATCCCCTCATGGTTCAAGTTCTTACCCTCCTATTCCCGAGGACCCCCAAATGGGTGGACCCTCGCACGCGGTGCCGGAAGTATATCCCCCGCCAGTTTCTCATGCACCACCGCCACCGCCAGTGGGTTTTGACAACCCGATACCTACATACCCAGGTTCGTCTAGGTATAACGCATCAGGGAATCCAACCACTGCGGAATATGGAGCCCATGACCCATATCTTACTGCGGCACAATACAATGCACTTTATCCTTCGTCTTACCCACCAGTTTACCCAAATGGATATCCGGTGCAAGGGTATCAATACCCACCATACCATTAACCTCCTCCTCCTCCCCAACTGGATCAAACTCAGGAGATTCTGCAGAGGTTAGACCGGGTTGAAAGGGAAGCCGATGAAACTAAGAAGAAACATAATGGCTTTCTCAAGGGCCCTGCGAGCCTCATTAAAGGCAAGAAGAAATAGGAAGTTGTTATTTCATTTTGTTTTGTCTTTTAATCAAGTCCCTGCGAGGACATTATTTTATTTTCTGTACCGAGTCCCTGCGTAGACTTACTTTGTATTCTGTAGCTCCTGCGTGGGCAGTGTGTTGTTTCAAGTCCCGTTTAGGGCATCGTTGTACTAGTTTCGTGATTTAATGAAGTTATTTTCGATTTTCAAATATGTATTTTATTACATCATCATGCTATATCATTTCAAATTTAATTAATCTGCCAAAGAAATTCTTAGAGGTATAACCTAGCCAAAAATATTAATGGCTATGATTGTACAACCTTTTTAAGAAAATAACTCCCTGTTAACATCTAAAAACATGTTAACATTCTTGGTTGTGCGGTACGGAAAACCACACAAGCTTCCAAATGTACTTGGACTTTCCAAGTCACTACCATAGCCTATAGGATCTATATGAATCATGGCTAATAAACATCAATATGATGTATACACCTAAAACATCCATTGGAGATGTACGCTTACAAGCAAAGGTGTAATAATGATAATGACAGTTCTATTTTATAAACTTCTTGTCAATAAGGCGATGAACTATGTTTGACCCTTAAAAGATCACTGATACAGGAGATCATTAATTATAGTTTAATCGTCCCTGTGACATGGCCTTTTGTGCCATCTAAATGTCCTTCGAGACGAGCCTTGTGCTAAATTAAAATGTCTTTCATGACATTGACAGTTGTGATTTATATTCCCCTGTCTTATAAAATATAAAGAGTTATATCTCATTTATTATTATTATTTTCTTAAAATGGTCTATATGGTTTAATAATACCATGACCATCTAATCATCAATATGATGATTTATTGCATAATTTAAATATAGCATTATTGTTTAATATAGTACCCAGTAAACAGTTATCCGTGGGAAGGAAACAATAATGAGACCAAGATAAATCTTACAAACGCTGAACTGCAAGCTATGATTGACACCGCGGTTGCTCAAGCGGTAGATAAGATATTCAAGGAACCGAGTAAGATTCGGTCCAAAACTCACTCAAAACCCTTATCACAGTCACATGCATCTAGAAGGGATGAATCTCAGAATTCATCAAATCAAAAATCCGAGCCTCAAAAAGTGGTGCCAAACCAGACTCCTAAGTACAAAAAGAGTTATACTTATAAGTACTTTGTCTCCTGTAAACAGAGGGATTTTACAGGAGAAAAGGGAGCAATTGACTGCATGAAATGGTTAGACGAAATGGAGACTGTAATTGATATCAGTGGATGTGTAAAGGAAGACATAGTTATGTTTGTGTCTCAATCTTTTAAGGGCGATGCCCTCACTTGGTGGAAAGCGTTAGTACAGTCCACTAGAAAGGTTCATCTATACAACCTTTCGTGGAGCAAGTTTGTAGATCTTGTAAAACATACATATTGTCCTCAGCATGAAGTTGAGAGGATTGAAACTGACTTCCTCACCTTGGTGATGAAGGATTTAGACTGTAGGTCCTATGTGACCAGTTTCAAATCGATGCCAAGGCTTGTACCATATTTAGTCACTCCTGAATCCAAACGCATTGCGCGTTTCATAGGTGGTTTAGCCCCTGAAGTAAAAGGAAACGTCAAGGCTTCCAAGCCTACTACTTATAGATCTGCTGTGGATCTATCTCTGTCCCTTACTCTTGATATTGGGAGGAGTAGGGCAAAGAGAACTACCGATGACGGGAAGAGGAAGAAGGAGGAAGACAAGTCCTCTCAATCAAACAAAAAGAACAAAGGGAACTTTGGTTTTAAGAAAGGACAGACGAATGACAAACCCAGGTGCAAGACCTGCAACAAAAGGCACTTTGGAAAGTGCAACCAAGACCCACAAGCTAAACCATGTGGGATTTGTAAAAAGAAGGGGCACAAGTCGTTGGAGTGCCGGAACATTAAGGATGCAACTTGTTATGGTTGCAACGAGAAGGGGCACATCAAGACAAATTGCCCCAAGAATGCTAAGAAGCCCGAGGAGGCGAAGAAAAACAATGCGAGAGTTTTTAAGATGAATGCAAGAGAAGCGGTGAACGACGAGAACGTTATAACAGGTACCTTCCTCATTAATAATAATTATGCTAGAGTCTTATTTGATTCAGGTGCTGATAAGTCTTTTGTAGACCATAAGTTTTGTATGTTACTGAATCTGCCTATTAAGACTCTAGACATAAAATATGAGGTAGAGCTTGCCGATGGTACCTTAGAAACAGCTTCAACCCTTCTTGATGGATGTTTCATATCCATTAAGAATCATTCTATCTCGCTATCCCTCTTGCCAATGAAATTGACTGGGTTTGATATTGTTTTGGGCATGGATTGGTTATAGCATAACCAAGCCCAAATTGCTTGTGATAAAAAGCTAGTTATTATCAAAACCCCTTCTGGTGAATCCGTCACTATCCAAGGAGACACACAGTATGGTCTGCCCAACAATGTGTCCATTCTCAAAGTATCGCAATGTCTGAAAAGCGGATGTGTCATCTATTTGGCACAAGTGTCAGTAAACGACCCAAAATCGAAGATTGAAGACATTCCTATTATCTCCGAGTATCCTGATGTCTTTCCTGACGAATTACCTGGTTTACCTCCGGAGAGGCAAGTTGAATTCCGGATAGACATTCTCCCAGGATCTGCACCAATTGCGCGAGCTCCTTATCGTTTAGCGCCCACTGAAATGAAAGAGCTCAGGAATCAATTGGATGACCTACTGGAGAAAGGTTTCATACTTGCGAAAAAGAAAGATGGATCAATGCGCTTATGCATTGATTATCATGAGCTAAACAAGATAACGATCAAGAATCGATATCCCTTACCCAGGATCGACGACTTATTTGGTCAGCTCCAAGGGGCGAGCTTCTTTTCAAAGATTAATTTAAGATCCGGATACCATCAACTTAAGGTCCGAACTGAAGATGTGCCTAAAACGACGTTTAGGACGAGGTATAGACATTACGAGTTTTTAGTGATGCCTTTCAGGCTCACTAATGCGCCAGCAGCTTTCATGGACCTCATGAATAGAGTCTGCAAACCATACCTAGATAAGTTTGTCATTGTCTTTATAGACGACATACTTATCTAAAGCACCTTCGATGTATCTTAGGATTGCTTCGACAAGAGAAATTGTATGCTAAATTCTCCAAATGCGAATTCTGGCTTCGTGAAGTCCAATTCCTTGGACATGTTGTTAGTAAACATGGCATCGAAGTAGATCCTGCCAAGATAGAAGCCATTATGAATTGGGAAGCACCGAAGACGCCAACGGGAATTCACAACTTTCTGGGTCTAGCTGGATAGTACAGAAGATTCATTGAGAACTTCTCAAGAATAGCTGCACCATTGACTTCTTTGACCCGTAAGAATGTAAAATTTGATTGGGGTCCAAAAAAACAAGAATCCTTTGAGATTCTTAAGCAGAAGTTGAGCAATGCTCCAGTATTAACATTACCCTAAGGAACTGAAGAGTTTGTCGTTTACTGTGTTGCATCACACACCGGTATGGGTTGTGTACTTATGCAAAAAGGCATAGTGATTGCCTATGCATCACGACAACTAAAGGTGCATGAAAAGAATTACACCACCCACGACTTAGAGTTGGGTGCCGTTGTATTCGCACTAAAGTTATGGAGACACTACTTGTATGGAACAAAGTGTGTGATCTATTAGGATCACAAAAGTCTTCAACACTTATTTAATCAAAAAGAGCTCAATATGAGACAGCGCCGCTGGATGGAAAATTTAAATGATTATGATTGTGAAATTCGCTACCATCCCGACAAGGCGAATGTAGTCGCCGATGCCTTAAGCCGAAAAGAGAGAGTTAAACCTATTAGGATTAATGCTAAGAGCATTGAACTGAAGAATAGCCTGAGTGACAGGCTATTAGCTGCACAGAAAGATGCTGTTTTGGAAGCTAACCTTCCAGATGAAAAGTTAGGTGTAACTACGAAACAGTTAACATCTGGCAAGGATGGAATTCTCAGACTAAATGGAAGAATCTGGGTTCCCATTCATGGAGGACTTCGAGATGTAATTCTCCAGGAAGCTCACAACTCCAAATATTCAGTTCACCCTGGAGGTGACAAGATGTATCAGGATTTGAAAGCTAATTATTGGTGGATAGGATTGAAGAAATCTATTGCCACCCATGTAGCTAAGTGATTGACATGTGCTCAGATTAAAGCTGAACATCAAAAGCCATCAGGTCTGCTTCAACAGCCAGAACTCCCCACATGGAAGTGGGAGATGGTAACTATGGACTTTATAACCAAGTTACCTAAAACAAAGCACGGAAATGATACCATAAGGGTTATAGTTGATAGACTGACTAAGTCAACACATTTCTTACCCATCAAGGAGACTCATAGCTCCGATAAGTTAGCCCAGTTATACGTGGATAAGATTGTGTATCTTCACGGAGTGCCGGTGTCTATTATCTCTGATAGAGATACTAGATACACCTCACACTTTTGGAAAAGTTTCCAACAATCTTTGGGCACTCGTTTTCAGTACTGCTTACCATCCTCAGACAGATGGACAGAGTGAACGTACAATTCAAACTTTGGAAGACATGCTTCGAGCATGTGTTATTGATCTGGGAGGCAGTTGGGATGACCACCTGCCCTTGATCGAGTTCTCCTATAATAATAGCTACCATACTAGTATTTAGGCTACGCCTTTTGAGGCATTATATGGTAGGAAATGCAGAACGCATGTTTATTGGGCAGAACTGGGAGAAGCTCAGTTATCTGGACCTGATATAGTCCTTGAAACAACGGACAAGATTGTCCAAATTCGTGAGCGCCTGAAAGCTGCCAGAGACAGGCAGAAAAGTTATGCTGACAAGAGGCGAAAACCTCTAAAGTTTGAGGTTTGTGATAAGGTCTTACTGAAAGTATCACCCTGTAAAGGTGTGATGCGTTTCGGTAAGAAGGGCATGCTAAGCCCTAGATATATAGGGCCATTCGAGATTATCGAATGTGTCGGCAGTGTAGCTTATAAGCTAAACTTGCCTGAGGAGCTAAGCGGAATTCATAATGTGTTTCACATCTGTAATCTCAAGAAATGCTTAGCGGATGAATCATTAGCTATGTCGCATAAATATGTACAAATTGATGAAAGCCTGAGGTTTGTTGAAAGACCTATATCGATCGAGGATCGTCAGGTTAAAAAGCTCCGAAGAAAGCACGTACCTATAGTAAAGGTCAAGTGGGATGCCCGTAGAGGTCACGAATATACGTGGGAAGTCGAGTCCACTATGCGACAGAAGTACCCTCACTTATTCCAGTAAATCTCGGGGTCGAGATTTCTTTTAAGGGGGTGAGGATGTAACACCACATAAAAACGTGTCCAATTATGTATAGACACATGTCCTAAACTCTAGATATGTGAAAGATTGAGTTTGAAGGACTAAAGTTGACAAACAGTGAAAATATGTATGCGGAGGGACTAAAAGTGTCAACATGCCAAACTTGAGCCTCTGAATGACCATACGTGAAGAATATATATATTCTTAAACGAGTGATTAATTGGATATAAGAAGCCGTTTGTGAAAATAATCGAAAGATTATAAAACTACAAGGGTTAAACGTGTCAACGTATTAATTCTGACCTCTGAGTGACCTTTTAACGAACCCGAGGCTTTAAAATATTGAAATATACTATCAAGAATACGTGATAAAAATTTCACGTGGTTTCGAGATCGTTAAGCGAGTTTTCAAGACTTTGGGTGAAAAGTGTCAACTTGATGAAACTTGGATTTATAGTGATATTTAACGAAACCGAGCCTAACGAAGTTTGTTTATACATCCTTGAGCCTCAACAAATTAACTACAAGGACCTTACATGTCAACAATGACGTTAAATGAGGTTTTAAACGACCAGGGACTAAAGCTGCCAAGTTGTAAAGTGTTTTAACTTGAAAATCAGGTCTACGCGGGCTGCGTAAGATCCTTCTTGATCTTACGCGGGCCGCCTAAAAGTGCCCAGCGAAGAAAAAAATGGACAGGTGCGGGTTTCAACTGTTGCACCGCCTTAAACTCGTTTGTATCGATTCTAGGGGCTGTAAAATGGTTTTCGTAACCCACTAGGACACCTGGGGTGATCCTAGGAAGTCCCATAACAGCTGCAAGTAATCCATGATGTTGGAAATTAGTATATAAGGGCACTAGTTCATAAGCTTGTGATCACTTCATTTACAAACTTTCAAGAACTCTCACCTAGAGCTTGCAATCAGTAGGAGAAGAATACCAAGTGTAGAAAAGATAGCAAGGACCATTAGTAAGAGTCTTAACCCCAGTTTAGTCCTTTTAATTAGCTTAATTACCGAAAAGTCAAACATATCGTAATTTAACTTTGACTTTCGGTTTAATCATAATTGGTCCAGCCACTGATCGAATTGAATGTGGTTATGGAACCATATTAAGGTAGGTGATTAACCCTTAAAAGGGCACCTTCAAATATTTCGTTTGACTAGTTAATTGTCTGGTCAAACTAGTTTGACAAAAAGTCAAACTGGACAGAAAGTTTAAAAATGATTTAAATTAATAAAACAGAGATTCTAAATTATATTTTAACATTCTAATGACTTGGTAATTAATATTAGAACATGTTTAATCAGGCCTAACCCGACAATTATCAGTCTAAGGTCAGTTTATAACCGAAAGTCGCAAAAGCTTAACTTTTGCTTTGACTTTCAGTTCTGACCTGTTTAAGCTTAATTCTTCCATGTTTTAAGATTCCTTTAGGACCACATTACTCAGTAGTATAACCATCTGGAGTTATAGTGCTTGGTTCTTAGTGGTTTGAATTATATGCTCTTGATCGTTAATATGCTTATAAATGCCATAAATGCCCTTTTGAAACACGAATGAGATTTTTAGAAATGTGAGAGGACAAAAACCTTTGCTACTGATATATAAGCTTGTCCCAAAAATTTGACATCAGTTCTTGGTCTCAAATAGGAGTTATGCCCAGATATCGTAATTAGAAGCTTTTTATTAATTAATTTGCGATATCATGCATAACACATGTTTAAACTTGGATTTTGAACCAAAACTCATTACCTATTGTTATGATATTATTTCTAAGGAATTTTAAGATTTTTTACCAGATTATTATCTGTTTAAAACATTGAGTTCTTGTGTAAATCGGTTAATGACGATAATACCCTTTTTAGACATAAAATGGGATTAACAAATGATTTGAACGCCAAACTTTTTCCTACTGATTTTATACATTAAATAAATTATTTTGAGCATTTAAAATTGATCAAAATCTCAGGTTTACATAAACATCTTGATTATCGTCAATTAACGAGTTTTACACTAATTAGGTGCATAGTATGGTTTAAAACCATATTTAACATCTATGACTTGTTACATACTGAGTTTTTAAACAAATTTAAATATTATTACAGTAGGTATAAGTTATGAACTCAGGTTTCCAAAAAATGTCCTTAAAAGCCTATGTGAAATGACCAAAATGCCCTTTCGGGGCATAGTTTGGCCATAAATGGTAAATCTCACATATATGTAATATCTTACTGATGTAATGAGTTAAATTAAATATTTTTACTGATTTCAAAAGACCAGAACTTCAGTTTATTATAAAATCTCTTTTATAAGCATTAAAATTACCAAAATGCCCTTACGGGACTTAAATTGTTTTTAAATACCTTTTGGGCATATATGTTAACATCTTACTGATATGTTAACATATTTAAGCATAATAACAATTAAGACCTGTATATAATTCATTTGGATACCCGTTACGCGGTTATACGTTCGGATCGGTTTATGTGACTAGTTTACATAAAATAGCCGAAACGGGTTTAACCTTATCATTAAATCCTCAAATTCCAGAATGTGTTTAGTTTACCCATATTATATAAGTATCCAAGATTTTCGGGTCTAAACCACATTTCATTCCGGTCTCCGCTTAATCTTGCGTTTAGAACCGTAAGGTTTTTTTCTAGCTAGCCGGTCTAAGTCCTTGACTTAACTAAAGACCCGTTAGCATCCTAATAGGTTATTAAACCTTCTATACAGATTAAGTAGCATCCAGTAGAAGGTACCATCATAAAGCTTTAGGATTTACGGCTGAGTTATCTTCACTTTTAAGCTCAGGTAAATACTTTTAACTTATTTTCCCTTATACGGGCTTGGGATATGGTATTATAATAATACCACTTGGTCGGGTATGAAATCATTTAATCGGATTGTGATTAATAAATTACATAACCCGTTTTAATCTGTCTTGTTTGATAACATAAACATTGGGGGTTAATTCGACCGTGTCCTGGATATCCTCGGCTCATTTCATTTGAAAATGGCCACCACCTATGCACGGGGTGTAGGCACACACCTGACAGATGCAAATGCTAAAATATAAACCCACATGTTGGGGATAACTCCTTTGTGGGTTCTATAAGTGGTGATTCGGTTAATGATGACCGGCTTCCAACCTGTCCCAATTGTAAGACAAACATGTAAATCTGTATACAATATTATAATTAAATAATTTTCCCAAGTTATAAATGATTTGTGCCTCGTGCACTTAGATCAATTTTTTATAAATGTTTTCAAAAGAGTCAGTTAATTGTATTTACCAGTGTAAACTGACGTATCTTCTAAAGATTGATTGACAGGTAGCTCTCGTAATAGACTGGAGCTATTTGGTGTCGTATAAGAGGATCTTGCACTTCCTTAAGATGCCTAAAGTCTGTTATTTTTGTTTTCTTGTATTTTATTTATGATCCGCCTGTTGATCTTATTACAATCCAGTCTGTATATTCTTTCTTCGAACACTCAGAAATTATTGTTGGTGCATATGTCTGTCGACTTCGTCTTATATCGAGTCTTGTAATAGATTAGAAAGATCAGGGCACGTAATACGAGAAAATTAGAAATGTGTAGTTTAGGGTCATTTCGCACGAAATGTGAAATAGTTATTTCGTACGAAATGAACTGATCATTTCGCACGAAATGAAGTCTGAGCATTTCGCACGAAATGCCATTTCGTGTGAAACTGTTTTCGTGCGAAATGAGTGGGCCTATAAATAGGTGTCGTGCCATTTCGTTTAAAAGGGTCTGATTCCGGTGCCAAAGTGCTGCCGAAGTGTCTCCAGCCTGTAAATCGTTGTGTTTTCAATATACGAGACAGTTTAAAGTGAATCTTGTGTAAATCAGCTGAAACAACTTCGATACGATTGAATTCCACCAGAAAATCATAAAAATGAGAAAATTTCTAAAACAAAAATTGTTTTTGTTTCAGGAACATCATCAGAAGAAGAAAAAGAGCATTTGTTTAGGAAGCAAACTAACAAAGAATTCCTTGTTAGAAAGCAAGAGGAAATAAAGAAGGAAGTTGCTCAGAAGAAGGAGACAAGAATCTGTTTTCAATGCAAAACAGTTGGTCATATTGCCAGGAATTGTCCTAAGGCAATCCAAACAAAACAGGGAGTCTCTGAAAAATTGAAAGAAAAGATGGTTGAGAATGAATCACCAACCAAACAATTTAAAATTTTCAAAAATTCAAAGTTTGAAGTTGGTGAAAGTTCAAAAAATTTTTTCAAGAGAAAGGCGAATCTTGATAATCACAAATGGGTTGTTAAGAAATCAAATAATAGTTCTAGCAATGAATCTGATTTGTCAAAATCAGAGGAGCTATTTTCTGGCGATGAATCTGATTTCACAAAGTCAGAGGAGCCACAAGTTGAATCAAAAGTTGAAAAATCAGTATCGCCAATGGATGATGCAAACTTTCCACCATTGCGGGCTGAGGATTTTAAACAAAATGTTGGAAAAATTGAGATTTCAAATCAATTTTTTGTTGAAAAGAAAGAATTTGATATTGAAAAGGCCTTTAATCCCAAAGTTCAAAATATTTTTGGAAAAATGATTGATGGGAAGGTCAAAGGGGTAAAGGAATTCTATGAGAAGAAGATGAAAGGAAAGAAATCGAGTATTGATAACTCGGAATCTCCCAAGGACTGTCCGGCTTGGGAGAATCTCTCTAACTGAAAAACCTGACTTGCCTGAACTCCCAGGTAGGTAATTGTGGAGTAGGAATCGACATCTTTCTTGAGAAATTCATGAAAGTGATTTCGACCTTCGAGTGGTAGTTTTTCTTAAAATTGTTATATTTCAATTTACAAGAGGTATTGGTGATGAGAACCTACAAGTGGTTGAATAAGGTTTTCACTTACAAGTGGTTAATCAAGGTCATTAAGTTGAACGTGATTTAACTTTCATTAAAAAATATGAAAATACAAAATGAATGAATCCCCATTTCTACAAGTGATAAAATTAACAAAACTAATTTTCCATAAAAACCATTTGATTAAAACAAACTTAAGTGTTTTGAAATCATAATGGGAAAATAGTTTGTTGTAAGGGGGAGTTCTGATTGTTTATGCCAAGTGGATGGCAATTTGAAGCAATTCACATCAGTTTGTCAATTTATTTGTACAGTTTGTTTTCAAGTTTTTTTAAAATGATTTTGAATTTAGGGGGAGTAAAAATTTTAGAAAATACAAAAACATTTGAAATTTTGAAAAAGTCAAAAAACATGATAAAATCAAAAACGAGTTTTGTTGTGGAAAAGAGGAAATGATAGTACATCAGTGGACTATCACAGCATGCTAAAGAATTGGAAAGTCAAATGTGATAAACGGTCTCACTGATGATGTGCCAGTAGATTTTTACACATTTAGTAGATTGTTGTCGAGATATAAACCTAAATATCAAACTTACTTATTTCGTGGGGAACATCTCTCGGATATATGGGTAACCCCCGAAATCTTGTTTGAAAGGCTTTCTATTTCTGACATACTAGGTCTTTGTGCGTGGTGATATCTGGGGTATTATACCAGGACTTCTGATTTTGCGGGAGCAATAGCCTAGTCCTCGTATAATACTTTGCATTGCTTTATTCTTAAAGCTCACCCTCAACATAAAAAATGATGAAACATTGAAAAATGCTAATCATGTGCTGTTGAAGAAAAGATTCTCTAAAGGGAACCCACCGAAAAGCGAACCATCATCTCTCTGATTTTGCGGAAGCAATAGCCTGAGATCTTATGGTCTCGCATTTAACCCCTTTACAGATATTACTAGTGTACATTCACCTGTAAGACTGAATATAGGAGTCTGGATACGGGAGTATATTCTGAGGTGGGACACGCGAATAAGTTTAAGTGTCTAAAACATTAATCTCGTATCTCGTAGCAGTTGAACTTTGTGTGAAAATTTAAGTGGATATGTATACTAACAATCTAATTGAATCGTTTAGAACTTAAAATGTTTAAAGCTTAACAGTGTTAGTGATTCGTCTCAAAAACTGATATGATCCTCTTACGGAAACTCACAAAAATATTGTCTGTAAATATTTCTTTACTACATTTCATTTAGTTTCAAAATCCAAAAAGATTTTCAGTGTGATTTAGCTTAAAATTTTGAAAAATACAAAAAGATTTTCGACAACTGACGTTGAAGAGCTGATTTTCAAAATTCCGAGTGCTAAACATGATGAACAGGTTTGGGTTAGTGTGTTTGAAAAGATTTTCTTACAAGTGGTCATTTGAATTTATAAATGTTAAATCATTTTAGATGATATTTTCATGTGATAATTTGAAATTGATTCTACAGGTGGTAAGCAGAGATTAAATTTGTCAAATTTTTAAATTTGTGAAATTTATTGTGAGGTAGAGTTTGTGCAGGTTAGCCAGGTTTCAGCACCTGAGGATTCTGTTTTCTTCAAAAAGATAAGTTCATCCCAGCTGATTGAAAGGGGGAGTCTGAAGATGATAAAGCCAGGTTTCAGATCGTATTGCTACGGAGAGCCAGGAGACGTTCCTGAACCTGTGAAAAGCTTAATGAATCAAGAGACCTGATCAAGAGAGGATATAGCTAGGTTGAGTTTCTGGAAGAGAAAGTGATAGAGAAAGAAAGAGGAGAAAATATATTGAGGATGCTTACAATGGAGAATACTTTGGAAGAGAGCACGTAGATTGATAAAGTTTGAAGACTCGACATGCTGAGGACTAGTACTGAAGACTCGTCGACATCCAAGGGGGAGTCTGTTGGTGCATATTTCTGTCGACTTCGTCTTATATCGAGTCTTGTAATAGATTAGAAAGATTAGGGCACGTAATACGAGAAAATGAGAAATGTGTAGTTTAGGGTCATTTCGCACGAAATGAGAAATAGTTATTTCGTACGAAATGAACTGATCATTTCACACGAAATGAAGTCTGAGCATTTCGCACGAAATGCCATTTCGTGTGAAACTGTTTTCGTGCGGAATGAGTGGGCCTATAAATAGGTGTCGTGCCATTTTGTTTAAAAGGGTCTGATTCCGGTGCCGAAGTGTCTCTAGCCTGTAAATCGTTGTGTTTTCAATATACGAGACAGTTTAAAGTGAATCTTGTGTAAATCAGCTGAAACAACTTCGATACGATTGAATTCCGCCTCTCGTATTGGATATAACTCTTCTGAACGACTCATTTTGGGTCTGAAAACGATCCTACAATTATGGTTTATAATAGTTTATTCACCAAGCCTTCCGCTGTGCTATTATATTTTGTGTATTGTCAATGATGATATCAACTACGTCACGATACTCCCCACCGGGACCACCGGTAATATGTGGAAATATCGGGGTGTGACACTTTCTCAGGTCACAATTTCAAACTATGGAACGGATGGAATAGGAGAACCCATGAGGATTTGAGCACCTAGAGGGCGTTCAAACTGTTTAGAAGTCTTAGCTCAAACACTTCCGCTGTGCAATGAAGATACCATTCGGATCACACCCGGCTCTGATGTAATCGTATTATCTGGTGTGATAGATTGGTATCAGAGCTATAGGTTTCAGCGAATTAGGTTCTGTAGAGATACCTAGGCTCTAACCTCACTTTCCTCTGGGGACTTAGATTATTAAGACTTGAACACATACATAATGCCTAAGACTTGAATATGGGTTCCAACCATTGCCGAAAACAATAAGTCAACAATTTTGGTTTTAAACATACACAAGTGTTGTGTTGGATACACGGTACACAAAACAATTACACACCAAAAGCAAAACTTTGAGAGTTTTGATAACATGCATTTACGACCTTTGAAAAACTTATGTCGAAAATTCATCAAAGGACCTCACTTAGAAACCGTGACTAACAAACTCGGGAAAACGCCATTATCTATATTGTCAATTCTATTCTAATTACCCGAGCAGGTAACCTACATGGAACGTAACACACCTATAAGTGAAACTTAAACTATACGTTAACGGACGTCGAAGTACATCACACACGACTTTCGAGGCAAGGCCTTTGGAAAACATGATTGGACACGACAACAACAATGTCAATCCCATCAGCGGGAGAACTACGGAACGAAATGCGGAAGTTTGCCACACGATCATACAAACAACATAAATCACGCTGAGGTACATTTAAATGGGATTTCACAACAGTCGATACTCAGTCAAAAGAGACTCACAATGGTTTGGCGCTGCAAAAGAAGTCACATGTCTTCGCATTCCCCCTACCTCATTAATGGCGATTACGTTATGTTCGACACTCCATGGTAATGTCACCTAAAAACTGACCATTACACGAAATTCCAGGCAAAGTCTTTAAATTTCTTTTGTTAAGATTCTGACTTTTGCATATAGTGAGTGGATTCTCACAGTTCTACTCTTCCTAATGGTCATTGTATGATGAGGATTCCTTTCATGGTAGCGAATACTCATTTGCTTGTTTCTTAACAAATTCTTATGTTACACATGCATGTCACACCCCAACCAATGGCGGAATCATCAGAGTGGGACAAAAATAGATTGCTCATCACACATAACACTAATTGTGTCAATATTTAAATCAAAACTGTTTTCATTGCATAACTCAAATGGTAAAATACATTACATGAAATTCAAATTACAACAAACAAAAGACAATACAACGAGTTCAACATAACATAATAAATCAATTCTAATAATTTCTTGAGCGTGTTTCTAGTCATCCCTACTAGATTCATACGATCATCATCAACCTGTAACATGTTTAAAATAAAGTGTCAATGCGAAAGCATTGGTGAGTACACAACGTTTGTATAAATATAGCATAAGTATAAAAGCATTTTCTCGAGTCCACATGGCAATTTGTAAATAAGATAACTAGCATGCATCACAATATGTCAAACCAAAGTGTCCACTAGTATTTAGCATCCCTCGCCACAAAAGTAACGAGACCATTCAAGAATAAATAAAGACTTAACAAAACCCCGACGGGCGGCATGCTACTCCAATAGCGCTATATATGTTAAGTTAGGGCTTAGCAAAGTTAATGACATAAAGCATGTATATTCTAGCATGAACCTAAGTAAACAAGTAGCATGCATATAGGATTGAGAGTATAAAGCATGTTTAAGTGTGTGATAGTGAAGTTTGTATATTAACACGTTACAACCCAAAGTGTTTTAAAATAAAATGGGTCAAGTGTACTAACGGTTTTGCAAGCTTCCACTTGTTAATCCGTGAAGAGTTTGTTGGTTGATTTAGGATGGAACACCAAGTCCTTCTACACGAGAAAACGAAGGTGTATGAGTATTTGGATGATAACGGAGGATTTAGATTCGGAATTAAAAGTATGACAAAGTAAGTATGCAAGAAAATAATCATCTAGTCTTAGAACTCGTTCTTGACACTTAGAAACCCATAGGGTTTAAAATGATTTCATGAGTTTAATACCCATTAGAATTGTAACGAGGAACTAAGCACTTAGGTGATGTAACTTCGTAACTTGATGAATAACCATTTGGTTATCATCAAGGGTTCGGTTTTTATAGATATTATATATTCTATATAGTATTTATTATAAGTCTAGTCCAACAATATAACAAGGATTATCATAGAAGTCATGCATAAAGGTAGGAGGATAAATCTTCCATTTTAAATCCCCTTTTGTAAAATGAAATATACATACTAACTAAGAGAAATAATCAAGTGAAGTGTGGATTGTAAGTAGGATAGACCAAGCTTTCCAAGTAATCACACATACACAAGTTCAAGTCTTGTTCAACATTTGTGGGGTTAGAAACCCTTATAAAACAGAAAGTTTAGAGGAGTAAAACCTCTGAATTTGTATGCTACAACCTTGTTTTTAAGCACAATTAATCATAGTCTTGATTAATGGCATAAGGACATAGGAATGTATGAAGAAAACATAAGTTTTCTTCCAAAACATGAAGAATTAAAAAGATAAAAATGAGCAGAATTATAGGTGCACATTGGACCTAAAAAATGGTGAGGTTTCACCTTAGTTTGCCCAAGGAAACTTGTGAGAACCTTCCTAGAGGTTATCCAAGTGTTGTAGAAGAAAGAACAAGAAGAAAATTGAAGTGGAAGTGAGTTAAAACTCACTTTTTGCTGCTGGAACTTTCTGAATTGTTGCTGAAACTCAGCTGTGTTTGAGTGGGTTTTTGAGTGTGTTTGAGAGTGGTAAAAGTGGGATAAAGGATGGGGAAGTGCTTATTATATAGGGAAGGGATTAGGGTTTATTGGGTTAGGCTTTGGAAGAGATTAGTGGGCATTTAACATTGAAACAAGGCCAATAACTTCAGCCCAATGGAGCTGGTCGCTGATTTGGGGCTGCCATATCTTTTATTATTATTATTATTTTTAAACATTATAATGTGTATATTGTGATAAAAGTTAGGTTTTTATGATATCTTAACATATAATCAACATGTAACAAAAGCCTAATATGTATTTTAAACAAGAAACCAAGTGTGCTAATCAAGTATGTAAACATGATTTTTGTGTTGAAAGAATAAGTGATGTATTGGAATGATTAAACAAGTATACGCAAAGTATAATGAAGTGTCATATATTTACAAGTCTCGTATTTGATAACCAAGTGCTTTGCATGTATGAAACGTTTAAGAATTACGAATATACGCTAGTTGTTTATGATTTAAATTTACGTTTATGTGAATTACGAATCATGTATCAAACGAATGCACGTATCAATATATAAACGATGTATAAAAGATTCATTTCATTACGATCAAAGTCTCGGATTTACAATAGCTTGAAACAAAATACGATTACAAAGGAAACGAGTTTTTGAAAATAGAATTACAAGATGAACATTCTAAAAATGGAAGGCAAGAAAAAGCAGGGCGTTACAATGCTTTGTTTGCTACGCATGTGGTTTCACTTCGGATGGTTGTTTTATCATCATTTCATATATTATTTCGCTATGCTTAATCTTTGCATTGTGATCTAGATGACCCGTATTATTGCAAAAATGTTTACTCGGTATCGAGTCAACGAAATTCTTGGAAAACTCGTTTTCTTTTGAGTGGCCTACAAGGTTTTTCGTTGTAACCATGTCGAAACTTTCTTATTGATACATGAATTCACTGCTGGAAATTGTTTGAACTTGCTCGTAATATATATTCGATTCAAGGTCCCATATGATGGGTTGAGGTCATCATATTAGAAATAATCCCAACAAGCCCTTCATTTATTTCGAACCATAATAGGCTTGTTTGGTCTTCGACTTCATTGAATCGTTTTTTTTATCTTGATCACCTTGTGGTGACGTTTTCACAAATTCGAAGCTTGCGCTAATGTCAGTTGCACACATCATGTACGGATTTAATTATTTATTTAGTTATTTCTATTAAATCCCCCTTTGTTGATTATCATATTAAATCAGACTTAATACAATCGTGTGTTAAGATAATGGTACACAAGCTCATATCATATTTTGATGTACCTCTTAACGGTTTATTCATCATCGATCAGACATTTTGTGATATTCATTGCTTTTTCATCGTCGATCGAAGACATTAGTTAATTGTTGTATCATTATCAATTGAAAATCTTATGAGATTTGTTTGGAACGAACATTTAGATTTACTTAATTGAGCCCTCAATTGATTTCAAGCATGGTGAACTTGTTCGGTTACTACTATTATTGAATTATTTCAATCACTACGACACCTTGTGGTGTCGGTATAAGCTTGTAGCTTGGGCTAATCATGATCGAGCATTTCGTGCAAAGCACGGTGATACTTGTTCGGTCACCACTATTATTGAATTCTTTTGATCACTACGACACCTTGTGGCGTCGATATAAAGTTATAGCTTGGGCTAGTCATGATCGATTGTTTCGTGCAAAAATACGTATGTATTTCATTTGACACATCATTTAAATAGTCTTAATGCAATTATATATTAAGACGATGATACACCAGGTTCGGTTGTATTCCATTTCGGTGTATCCTAGCAATTCTATAATGTCAACTCCCAGATTTTATTTCATTTAATGTTTCGATAGTTGACAAATCATTTTCATGTTTCTATATCAGTTGAGATTGTTGATCTCTAAGTTCATTTTTCTGACCAAAGCAAGTTTTCGTTTGACAACGAATTCGGTTGTTACTAAAAGTCAATTGCAGACCGTAAACATTTGTCTGGACATCTATTGGTCATAATCTCTTTTGTTTGAACCATGTAAACTCAGTCACATTGGTGATTATATCATTGCATCTTGTTCACTTAACATCGATTTCAGAAAAAAATTCAGTTGAAGCGTTGGGTTTTATTGTTGGATATGTCATTACATTTGCATAATTCGAGCAAATAGTAATTCAATCAAATGGTTATCTACTTTGGCATTATTCGGACTTACCTACGGATGACACAACTCTGAGGAGATAACACAGTCTAAAATTTTGAGGACGAAATTTCTATAATAGGGGGAGAATGTGACAACCGGTACATTCCGTGTTTTACTTACACGATTAAAAAATGTTTAAGGTGATAATAAGTAGTGTTTAAGGCACAAATTAACTTAATTAGGCTTTTGGGATGCGTAGGAACGCCTATCTAACTTTACAGTGCGCGTACGGTGATTTTCGGGAAATCTGCTGAGCATTAAGCGATAACGAACTGACACTGTACAAAATACTGACCGCGCAGACAAATACAAATTTTATATGTATAATTGAAACATATGGATTTCGTTTTACGAAATTATCACACTTTCGAATGTCACAAAACACATACGTGAACGAAAAACGCGACCGCAGGAACTCACCGACAACGAAACAGAAGCACCAGACACCCGTAGTACTTTCAAAACTGAAATATTATGACGTATTTAGCTCCATGATCGAATTTTACTATCCGTAGATGAAATCAGATCGAAAAAAAAGGATTAAAAATGGTAACCGAGTCATTTTACGCGTTTTTAACGCAACCGACACAAATACGCCTCTAATAACGATATACTACACAATTTTTAGTGTTTCGGTTCTAAAATCTTGTTTTACGACATATCACGAAGTTTGAATTTGAAACCGGGCTTCAGAAACGTATCGGACCATGCGAAAACACAAGAAGCGGGATTGTGGGCCTGGGGCCCAAGCCCACTAGAAGATCTTACTATAAAAGCAACTCAACTCATTTTTTGGAAACCCTAACATTTGTGCGCACACAATCACAGTCCTCTGCATCTCTCGTGTCTAGTCACCGGTGACCGGAGATAATCTGGCTACTACCGGCCGTCCGTTCTCTTTGGTGAAATTTCACACCATGACCACTCTCCACTCCATCTGATCGATTTCAGGCAAGCAACGAGCACACCCACACCCCCCGCCCCCCTTGTTCACTCTCTCTCAAAAACCTGACTGGGCTCCGGTCGGTGAAGCCGGCGGAGCCGGTGATGATATTGATGATGATGATGAAGATAGCAACGGTTGACGGTGAAGCCGCCCCTCCAGTGACCTAGACTGCGAGGTTACTGGTGGAGTTCCGGCGACAAAGCGGCGGACGAGGAGCTCTACGGTAGAAGACGTGCAGCTCTGGTAAGTGTCTCGAACTAAAACTTGCGTTTTGAATTAGATTTTGCGATATTTCAGCTCTGTTTTGGTATTTAAGAGTCCGGGAAAGGCCGTGGGGATGATGGCAAGGTGGTGGTGGACGCCGTGATGTACGGCAGAAGAGCCGGACCACCCCGCACGGCGGTGGTGGCTCCGTTGACGGCAACGATGGGAGTAGTGGTGATGTCGGGTTGGATTGTGGTTCGGGTTCTACTCTGGTCAGACTGGGTTCAGTTTCAGGTCAAAAGTTGGTCCGAGCTATTCAACGGGTTCAACTATGATTCGCTTGGTTTCGGTTCACATGGTTCAGCGGGTTCGGGTTTTCTCTCCGGCCAGTCAAACAGATGGCTCGATTCAGTCACAATTCGGCTCGAGTCAACACGGGTCAAAGTGGACAGATTTGGGTTTTCGGGTCTCGGCTCGTATCTCGGTTCAGTTCGAGCATCGGTCAAAGGCAGTCAAACAGTTAAATCGGTCAAACCGAGTCAACTCAGTCAAAGCTCGGTCAACAGAAGACCCGGTAACAAAATTTAAGCATTGCGATTTATTATTACATTATTTTAAGATTTATTTAGTTCTGCGAACCGAGCTCGAACCGTCGTATCATAGTTTAATTATTTTAGTGTTTAACAAACTTTGCGAAACTTATATAAAATTGTGATTGAATTATTGTTGTTGGGTTTTGATAAAAAATATCGACACTTTAGTTGTCGGGATCGTCCAAAAACAGAGGAAACTCTGCCCGATTTTTCGTAAAAATCTGAGATACCGAACATATTTATATTGTATAAGCGACACCTATCGAAGTATTTTTGCGAAATAAATATAAAGTATATCTATACTTTTGGCGACTGAAGGGGTAAGGTCCCAAAAACCTCATAATAAATACTTGGGACCATACCACAACCTTAACTTTCAGCCTTGCACCTTGCGCGGCCGCGCACTGGTCTCACAAAAAGAAAGGCTTAAAAGACCTACAACAGTCAACATTTGCGCGCCCAAAGGAAATCATAAAGCCTTGCGCCTGTCCTACATAAAACAAAGGATAAAAATCCTTTGTCTAAGATACTTCCGCTTAATATCCAGATTTGGATATTATTTACCCAGACTTGGGGATTATTCACTTGTCTCCACTCAATAAGGTGTCACACCAGATTACAGCAGTAATCTTCTAGAAGAAATACAATCGTGCACCACCAAGACGGTTACAACCGTCTGGACACGTGTCACTATCTCAGTCTTCCCTGATTTCACAACGAAGGCATGCAAGTGGAAAGTAATCTCCACTTAATCACTTTACACGTGGCTAATCCCTAGCCTTAGATCTAAACCACGATCCGTGTGCTATCACGTCGGATCAAGGAGCAGTAACGGAAGAAAACGTAACCGCTTACGGGGTTAGCATCTTCCGTCCTCTTTTCACTAACGGGTTTTCCCGCCTAAAAACGACTCCCGGCTATAAATATGAGAAAACTCAGGTATGAATTCAAGTTACTGACACTTCTCAAATACATCTTCTTCTTCCTTGCCAATACTTACTCTCACACCGGAGTCGAGTCAAGGAGAGAACCCTCTTCTCCCCTTGGCGAGACTAACGGTGCTCTTTTTTGCAGAACTATCGGAGAAGAAGGTCAGTTGGACCTGAATCGATCGAGTGGAAACCAACCCTTTTATGCGGATTCAAACCCCCTAGATATCTCGGTTCCGACCATTTATCTAGTGTTTCTTCATTGGCGCCCACCGATTCCTCTATTTTTTCCAGTTTTCATCTCGTTTCGATTTAGTTCTTTTCATTTTCTGTTTTGCACATGGCAGAAAATTCATCATCTCATCGACAAACCGGTCTTCGACCGAATGTCGGAAACAACGTTCAAGTGGAAGGAATCCCGGAGGATGCCTCGGATGACAACGAGGTTCAATCCAATCGAGCAAATGATCCTGTCACTCCAGGAATGTTACCAGCAAACCCTGCTCAGTCAATTTTTCCACTAGGAGAAACTCTGATATCCTGGTACGTTAGGTCTCAAGGGGCACTGAACGCAGTGTACACACAGCTGTGTGCTCAGACTGCTCCCTTAACTCAGTCACGGAGACCAGGATCTAGGGCAAATGCTTCCCAACGGGAGGACTCAACTTACGAGAATACAGAAGTTTATGCCAGATCCACATCACAGCGTGAATACACTCAGACAGGAAGTCACCAGAGAGAGAACCATGGTAGACCACACCCACACCGAAGACAATCGATTCACGATAGGTTGGGTTCCCAGCGGGATGCCCACACCGATGAATCTGATCCAACGTACCATTTAAGTGCAAACACCAGTGTGTTCAATCGATTGCAGCCAAACTATAACAAATGCAGGCCTCGAGCGGTTTATAACCCTGAGGCCGAACACAACTATGACTTGGTTTACCGCCCAGCAGAAGTAGCGGAAAACTCAAAGTTCATACTGGAAATAGCTCTAGCTCCACTAGAGAAGGCTAAATTACCATCCAACATAGGGAAGTTTAATGGGTTAACAGACCCCGATGATCACCTGAGAGTATTTACCAGCGCGGGTTTGGTTGGAGGTTGGACCCTTCCGCTATGGTGTCATCTGTTTGTACAAACATTAACTGGCCCAGCGCGAATCTGGTTTGATAACCTACCAACCGGACAGATCGAATCATGGAAAGACCTGCGTGATAAGTTTTTGACAAACTTCAGCCAGCAACGGCGTTCCATTCGGGACACGTCCGACGTCATGAACATCTGGCGCCGCGATGACGAAAATCTGGAGGATTTTATCACCAGATACAATAAAGAAGTGTTGGAAATTGGCGGTGTTCACGAACAACTAATCCGTGCTCAATTCAAGTACGCGGTTAGATGTGATGACATGGTCAAAGTCTTGTCTGGAACAGTGGGCCTTCCAAAAAGTTGGGAGAAGATAATGGCGGCGGCCAAGGTTTACGCGCAAACTGAGAAAAACCTTACTACAAACAGGCCACCGCCACCACACAATAGGCCCGTGGACTTAAGCTCAACCAGCGAGAGAATGTTTAAGAAGTCATGGCGTGAGTCTGGATCAGGAAGTCGATCATCTGAAGACGCTCGCACAACAATCAACAAACTCTCCGCGCAGAGGGAGAACAAAAAAGAAAATAGGGAGAGGCAGTGGACTCCCCTAACAAAGACCCCGGCGGAGGTTCTGAGTACTGAAGACTATCAATTCAAACCTCCGATCCCAATGAAAAATAAACGTGGACAAGACCCGGCGCAATACTACGAATATCACAAAGACAACGGGCATACCACTAACAACTGCATCTCTCTGCGCACAGAAATAGAGAAAGCCCTTAAGAGCGGCGAACTCACACATTTACTCCAAAATGTGCGCAAAGAAATTAAGCAGATAACCCGGGGAAAGGAGGGCCCAAGCAAATGGGCAAAAGCCTGAAAGACGGCTCTATAAGTTTCTCGCGGAAAGACATGATCCATCAAGCAAGGCGGAAATATTAAGTTAAGTTCCACATAATTATTAGCAAAAACTTTGTAAAGCCTCTGTGCTCTATCCGTAAATAAAATTGCAAAGTTTCTATTATTTCTGTGTTTACAAAGTGCATGCAATTTCTTTTAGTAAGCGCAAAAACATTATGGTAGTTTCAAAATAAGCATCATGAACGGTCAGTGATCATATCACAAACGGCCATAAGTTCAAGCATAAGCTTTATACCAACTTCATTCGCCTTACTCAATAAAAAGTAATCGTACTCATGCAAAATATTGTAAACAAACAAATAGAAACATCATACTTAGCGTACAGATACGCCCTAAAGAACTTTCAAACACAGCAGTGTTTAAGTTACTTGCGCAACAGCGCACCAACAAAATAGGGATTTACATCCCAAATATTACAAAGAAAATTGTTCAATTCAATTTCAAACTACTCTAAATCTTCACCCTCATCCGGAAAGATTTCTTTTAGCTGTGCTACGTGATCGTCCGATTGCAGCGCCACGTTTATCAGGTCCATGTCCGGAAGTTGCAAATTATTAAACTCTGTTTTCATGGAAGCAAGCGCGACACCAGTATTTACGCCAAAAGTTGCAGACTTACTATCATCCCAGTTAACCTTTAATGCGCTGTTCACATGCTGGGAACATTCAGCATATCCTTGCGCATACCCATCTCGTCGCGCAGCAACCATTAAATTAGCAACAGTTTTATCCAGCTCTTCAGAGTTTAACACAGATTCAGCAACCTATGAAATCAAGTAAAAATGAGTATCAAGAAAAGCGCATTAATGATCCCACACGAAAAGGAGAGGAGAAACTTACGCAGGCAATACCGCGATCTTTTAACCAAGCCATATCATTTTCAAAGGCTCAAGCTCGCTTTCCGCTGTAACCCGCGCCGTTTCTGAATTCTCCAACTTTTCTTCAACTTCAGACAAACGGCGGGAAATTTCAGTATTCTCGGAATGCGCAAGCTCTAGATCCTTCTTAAGTTGTTCCTGACCAGAAACCAAAGCAGTAAGTTCTTCTAACTCTTTATCTCTAAGGGCAAGAGTGGCAAAAGCTTGTACCTCTCGTTGCTCACTACGCTCCCTATGAGAACACGCCTCCGCTAGCGCAGCTTCTGCATCAGCTTTCTCCTTCTTTAACCTTTCTACCTCCGCATCCTGATTCTTCAATTTTTCAACCTCAGCCTTGAGGTTATTAATGATATTACGAAGGTTTGCCTTCTCAGCATTATCTTTCTCGCAAATTCTCCTCCAATTTTTGCGTTCCTCAGACAGGAGAGCAGCTTCAGTTTCCGCTTTTCTCTTCCAACCAGCAACAGACCATTCCTCAGTCTTGCGCTCAGCCTCAAACTTGGCCTGCTCAGCTTCTAATTTGGCCTTCAACTGAGCTATACGTTTTTCATCTTTGGCAAATTTCTTTTGAGATGCCATAAAAGATTCCTGCTCCTTATGCATACTATACCACTCACGTACTATGCGGTGAGTGGTAGAGACATGAGAAGCAGTTTCTGCAAGATAAGACTGATAGGTCTGCTCATAAGATCGACCTTCCTGAAACTTGATCTCTCCAGGTGGAAGTATCCCCTGCAACCAATCTTGGCACACACGCCAATCCGAGAAAGTATCGCCTTTCTTTAAATTCCAAACGGGGGCGTGAGGATCAGCAGCATCTTTCTCCGTATAAGTCCGGTAGTAGTAATCTCCCAAGGTTTCTTCTGGACAGATTGGAGAATGTTTACCAATACCAGCAGATGAGTCTTGCCCTTCAACCATCACCTTCTCAACACGCTCAGGCATAGCATCAGAAGGTTTAGGGGAAGAAGTTGAAGTTTTCTCAGCAGCTGGCTCTTTCCCCAAATCTCGAGCAACAGTTTCAGGGGTTTGTGGACTGTCAGCACCATCCACCATACCCGAATTAACAACCTTTTCAGTCTCTATGACAGTATCAACAGGCTTTTCAGCCTCAACAGTCTTCTCTACACCATCATCAGCAACCTCTGTAGGCTCCAGCTGGTCAGCAACAGAAGCGCGCGGAGGGGTGGAGGGAAGTCCTTCATTTACCACAGATTGCAGTTCTGTGGGAATAGGGGAAACAGGAACTTCTGAAAAAATAAAAATCTGTAAGGATTTAGTCCGCATAAAGGAAACAAGGAAAGACGACACTTACTAGGAACAGATTCCGAAACAAAGGCATCAAGATTCCCTTTTCTGGTAATTTTCTTCCTCTGAACTTTTTTAGGAGGTTGACCCTCCGCATTAGTATCAGTTTGCTTCCTTTTACCAGCCTTCCAATGTACCAAATGTTCGGGACTAGAATCCAAATCGATAGGCTCGTTTGGGTTGGAAGGGGGAATATCAGCAGAATCCCTCGGTTCAGGCTTCGGTTCTCGTACAGTTACTGCAGGAGTAAGACCCTCCAAAGAGTCAGAAACCACCACATAATCACACCTGGAGTCAGAAGAACGGCGCGTACCTTTCTTCTCTCCAACATTCTTCGCCTTCAAAGGTTGAACTTTAACAGCCTCACTTCTCTTCGGCGCAGAAGTAGAAGTCGTTGCGCGCTTTTTCTTTTCAGGGCCTATGCCCAAATTCAACAACTCACCTACAAAGGCGCAAAATAAAAATTTACCCACAAAGCGCAAAAAGGAAAACAAAAACAGATATAACTTACCAGCACCAGCAGCTGGTTGAACAGATAGATCCGCATCCCGCGGAAGAACAAAATTTCTTACGATACGGTGGTACCAAAGCTCCTCTTCAGGTTTTTTCTTGATAGTACCCATTCTTCCGCCTTCCCTCTTGAAGGCAACAACATACAGAGAAACAACTACATTCGAAGAGAGAGCAAGTCAAAAAAAAAAGGGGGGGGGGGAAGAACCCCAAACTTACTATGACCATCCTCCGTGTATACGGGTTTGTCATCACGCTCCATCTTCCAGTTCAAACTCATGCCGGCTCCGACAAGAGCTTTCTCCGGCAACGCAATATTGGGCACATCTTTCAGATCTTGATACCAGTTCTCATCAACAGGGGTCTGAAGCGTTTCAATCGGAACATCGTCCTTCCCCCTTAGAACCATCTTCACCGGAATCACTCCGGTCTTGATAAAGAAGAAATTTTGCTTCCAATCGTGGAAGGATTTTGGGGGTTGCAGCAGAATCTTCTTTGTAGAAGCCCTCTGAACGAACGAATAGAACCCTTAGGTACAATGCATCTGATGAAAAACCCTAAATCGGGGAACGGTTGGTTCAACATGCATTGTCCGACACACGAATTCAAAATGTTGAACCCTAACCATGCCAATAGGGTGAAGTTGGGAGATATGCAGGTTGTAAAACCCAAGGATTTCAATAAAAAATCTAGTAACAGGCAAGCGAAAGTTACCATGACAGAAAAAATCCCAAAAGAGGGTAATATACCCAGCCGGAGCATCCGCCGCCGTCTGCCCCTCTTCAGGATATAGAGCACCCCAGTTTTCCGGGAATTTGAGATTCTGAATTAAACCATCAAAGGACGCTCTAGGCCACTTCAACGGTGGAAGTTCAGTCGACATTTCTTCAGCAAGATCTTCTTGATGTTCTCCGGTTGACATAAGAGGAAGAATGATGGAATTTTTTCTTAGAAAAAAGGAACGGGGAAAGTTTTTCAACAAAACAATGATTGCACAGAGGAGGTTACCCAAACGTTATATATACTTATCGCAATAAATAGCATCGGTAACCGTCACAGCAACTTTTCCGGATATCACAGTTCTCTAAGCAGCAGGAAAAGTAAATATCAAACACACACGCGTTTATACACGAGCGTGTAAGACACGGACAGTAAAGACAACTGACAATGACAGGTTGTCACTCAATTTACTGTACCAGTCTCATTAAAAGTCAAATATTTTCAAAAATCTTTACAAAAATCAAAATGAATCTTCATCCAGAAGTTTTCTTATTTTCGCTCCCAAAAGCATTTCCCTCTCATAAGTCCAGTGCTCCACTTATTTGCATAAGTACAACACTAGACTGGGGGGACTTGAAGGGGTAAGGTCCCAAAAACCTCATAATAAATACTTGGGACCATACCACAACCTTAACTTTCAGCCTTGCACCTTGCGCGGCCGCGCACTGGTCTCACAAAAAGAAAGGCTTAAAAGACCTACAACAGTCAACATTTGCGCGACCAAAGGAAATCATAAAGCCTTGCGCCTGTCCTACATAAAACAAAGGATAAAAATCCTTTGTCTAAGATACTTCCGCTTAATATCCAGATTTGGATATTATTTACCCAGACTTGGGGATTATTCACTTGTCTCCACACAATAAGGTGTCACACCAGATTACAGCAGTAATCTTCTAGAAGAAATACAATCGTGCACCACCAAGACGGTTACAACCGTCTGGACACGTGTCACTATCTCAGTCATCCCTGAATTCACAACGAAGGCATGCAAGTGGAAAGTAATCTCCACTTAATCACTTTACACGTGGCTAATCCCTAGCCTTAGATCTAAACCACGATCCGTGTGCTATCACGACGGATCAAGGAGCAGTAACGGAAGAAAACGTAACCGCTTACGGGGTTAGTATCTTCCGTCCTCTTTTCACTAACGGGTTTTCCCGTCTAAAAACGACTCCCGGCTATAAATATGAGAAAACTCAGGTATGAATTCAAGTTACTGACACTTCTCAAATACATCTTCTTCTTCCTTACCAATACTTACTCTCACACCAGAGTCGGGTCAAGGAGAGAACCCTCTTCTCCCCTTGGCGAGACTAACGGTGCTCTTTTTTGCAGAACTATCGGAGAAGAAGGTCAGTTGGACCTGTATCGATCGAGTGGAAACCAACCCTTTTATGCGGATTCAAACCCCCTAGATATCTCGGTTCCGACCATTTATCTAGTGTTTCTTCAGCGACGTTTTACGACTTACGATATGAATGCATAACATCTCGACAAAACACGAGCTACTAGTTTACGAAAACTACGAAGAGTCGTATTACTATTTCATCTACGCCTTTCTATTCATGACAACTAACACGATTTCGTAAGTATGTTTGTATTTCAATATATAAATATATAAATCCTAAACCATTCGGAAAATTAATTTGTTTCCGAGACTTAGTTTTTATCCCGATTGTAAACGAGATCAAATAACCATAGATTGGTTATTCTAAGTAAAGATCATAACATTACCTTAGAGTCGTCTAGTTAATGATTCGGTAGAGCTCGGACACGTAGTTTAACTACGTCGTTTTATTAGAAACTTATAAATATTCCTTGATAGGAATGTTATAGGTTGCACACTAGCAAGTTCACGTTCTTGGAATGAAATCATGGAAACACATTAAGCTAGCTTTGCACGAGGACATCAAAGTGAGTTCATAACTCCCACTTTTTACCGTTTTATATTTCTATAAATGTTTTCGGGGGTGGAAAGACATGAAAGTTTTGCAAAAACACACAATGTTTCGATAAACGAAAATCACATGTTTCTAAACCATTTCGCAACAAGATTTCAACAAACTTAAATGGTTTACGAAAAGTTCATGCTAAACTTACCAGTTTTTTTTACAACAGTACAAGGTTTTTTCGAAACATGCTTGACTTTTAATGACATGGGCTAGGCCCAATAACACGAATGACATGGGCTAGGTCCAATAACACGAATGACATGGGCTAGTCCCAAGGACATGGGCAAAGGCCCAAGGACATGGGCTAGGCCCTATTTTAACACTAGGTATGTAGCTATGGAATTAGATGATAACAGATCACTGTACGTAAGTAGGAGGATGACATTAGTAACTATTAATCACGTAGTGATCAAGGTGCAAAAGGTATAGATCTATCGAGTTTGAGGCGCGCTCCACTCCTGGTTTGTTAACCCTTTAGGAGTGCTTTTGTGATCCCATTTGATAACAAAGTTGTCTTGGATTGGTTACTTACTTACTTATGGCATATGTTAGTGTATTAGCTACACACTGATTGATCCTTAGATTCCATAGGCATCCTACATACTATGATTTCAATACTGGTTTACGAATATAACAAAAAAACATTTACATATCGGTTTTTTTTTATATTCGGATTTTCAAATGTTTTAAAGATTCATTTGATTTGAAACTCACAATTACATGGAATTACAAGCTTTGGTGATGTTTTCAACTTATGTACAAGTAAGAGGACGGGTTGGTCCTGCTTAAAAAGACCTTTTGGGCTCGGCCCATTCTCTCCCATGCAATGTACAATGATTTCATTACCGATATACAGATATGACATTTCAAACATTATGGAATACTATGATCTCATCAACCGGTTTTCAAATGCAAGATTTTAAATATTTTAAGACGCATTTGATACAAAACAAACAAACTATGAACTTGCTCAACTTTATGTTGATTTTTTACATGTTCTTTCTCAGGTCACAAGTTCAAACTATGGAACGGTTGGAATAGGAGAACCCATGAGGATTCGAGTACCTAGCGAGTGTTCAAACTGTTTAGAAGTCTTAGCTCAAACACTTCCGTTGTGCAATGAAGATACCATTCGGATCACATTCGGATCTGATATAATCGAATTATCGGGGTGTGATAATGATATATGAGTGTTTTTAATCATCATACTTGTATGCATGTGTAAGATACTTGAACAAATTAGAGATTCGTGTAAGTAATCATACATGACCTAAAATGGTTATTGTATGATACTATGAAATAGATGATATATTCATGATAAATGATGTTTGAAATCATCATGTGTTTATGAATGTTTAAAGTATTTGACTAAGTTTGATGTTTAGGAAAATTCCATATATATGATGCAATGGGTTGTTTTATAATGATGAAACAATCCCAAGTTTTTGTATGAAATCGATAGATTAGCATACAATGATTTAAGTTATGTTAAATTGATGTTAGCAATCGCGTGAACTTAGTTAGGGAACGTGGTTATAATGGTGGCCTAAGAATAGTGCCTACCGGGTAATTAACGAAATGCCTAAATGACTTGTCGAACTTATTTGTGGATTGGTAAATGTAAATAGGCAGTTGACTTTTAAAAGTTAAACTGACCTATAATAAGCTCGAATGATAATTTAGATATAAAATCCATAAGATGGAATAGTCGTGATAACTGATGACAGATCTAACCATCTTGCGAATGATAAATGATAGTTTGACGCTTGACAAGCTAGGTGGAAGCTTGGTAAAGAAGCAGGTCAAACGGATCAAGTACGAGGAAAAAAAGCATAATCGAATGCAAGGTAAGTGAAGCTTACAGCTTTAAAATAGTACATCTACTTATATATTTGACTAAGAATAAGCGATTTAGTATTCGGAATGAGATTTTGAAATATGACGTTCCGACACGAATCGATATGGGCAGGAACAAGTGAAATGGTAATAAACCATATTTGATGGTAAAAAGGGTAAAATGGTAATTTAGTCATGTAATGACGAATAGACAAGGAGTTTTGAAAAGTTGCCTTATGGTGTAAGCCATAATAGGTAAAAAGAGTAAAATGGTAATTCGGTCACGAGTTGACAAATAAATTTTGAGTTTCAAAAAAGACACCCTATGGTGTAAGCCATAATGGATCGAACGAATTAAGAAACGACTTTAAGTAATATGATCATTTGGTGAAAACCGAAAGAGACTAAATGGTGAGATGGTAAATAAATACCATCTCATAATGGTAAAATGGTCATTTAGGACAAACAGGTCAAATGGTCGATGTTGAGTTTTGTGCTCCCAGGGAAATAGCGTATGGTTTGCGTTGCTATTAATTAGCAATTAATAATGCAAGGTATTTAAACGGGTCAATGCTGACCCGAGCCAGGTTTGTATAATGGGTCAAACTCTCAATGAGGACTTATGGTCCGATGAGAGTTAAAACAAGTCATGGGTGGACATTGGGTTACCTAAAGTAAGGTATATCTAGTAAATTAAATGGGTGATACTATGTTCTTAGTAACATAATGAATCATTATATAGATTATGGTTAAACGTGCCTTTTTGGTCAAAATAAGCTTTTAAAGCGTCCTTCGTGGTTAAAGGGACTAAAACTGACCAAAACTCTCTCGAATGACAAATCGGATAAATGACCGTTAGGGGAAGTTTAAATATGATTTTTATAAGTTGGTCGATCCTTCAAGTAGTATAAAGTGGAAGCATTAAACCATTTTTGGCTTAATGCTACATAAAGGGTCATTTTCGTAAAAGTGTCAAATCCGTTGGTAGAATAGGAATATAATGGTTTTCAAATCATAATCCATCACGATTGAAGATGTGATGATACTTGAATGAAGTTTATAAAGTGAGAATAGGAGATATGAAGAAATGGGGATGAATTAAGTCTAAGTGCTTAAATTCCCATAACAGGTCAAAATAAATATACGAACAATTGCACAAATGGATTACGGATGTGTAAAATATAAGGATAATACCCCGGGTAATGGGGTATATTCATAAAAAGGATGATCTTGCGAAAAAGATGTAAATATATAAGTTCGTTTGTTTAATTATGCAAACGGGTAAATTAATTGTTTTTATATAAATTACGTTAACGTACGATTTAAATTTATAAATTCGGGTCATGGTTTTATAAGTTAAGAATGTGAGCAAATGTTTTACGGACACGTAGAAACAAATTTCATGTAAAACGGATAAGTATTCGGAAAGTTACGGAAGTTTTCGTAACAAAAATGGCAAACTAGAGAAATGGTGCAGCAGCCAACCATAGGCTACGGTGGCCAGCCATAGCTTACGGCTGGCAGCTGCTGTTGAAAGCAGAAACATCAGGCCGTAAGCTACGGCACAGAGCCGTAGCTTACGGAGGGGTATTTGTTAAATTTGTTGTTTTTCGTTGTTTTGAGCTTTTGGACTTATCTAGATTAGTTATAAACTCCATATAACTAACGCATTTCATGATTTATGAAATATAGGTAATGATTTGAAGTACCGGATGACTATCAAGCTCAACAAAGAAATGAACAAGATCAAAGTTCAAGCTTCCGCATTTTGTTTAGTTAAGATTCTTTTACTTGCGTGAACTTTGGTTTAACTTGTTTATCACATGCTAGATATACGTTTATCTTGGATGACATAGTTTGCCATGTGGATTCGTTTAAACATTTTATACTTATGCTATGTACTTAAAACTTGTGTACTCGCCAATGCTTTTATGTTGTACTATACTTTTTAACATGTTGCAGGTTGATGATGTTGATTATGATGAAATCTAGTAGGGACGACACTAGAAACGCATCTTTAAATTACTAGATTTGTTAACTTTATTTTGTTGAACTTGACGTATTTGCTTTCCAATGTTGTACTTTGACTTTTCATGATGTAATTTGACGATTTATGTTATGAAATGAAATTTGGTTTTGAATTAAATATTGTCATATAATGTTATGAAGTTTTTGAGCAATCTATTTCGTCTCACTCCAATGTTTATGCCATTGGTTGGGGTGTGACAAGAACTGTACCCAAACCACCCTTCTACCCCCCTTCCAAGAAGTTAACGCACTTTATATAGACCGTAAAGACACGAATGAGTAAATCAACAAAACATGAAAAAATGATAGGATAAAGTTCACTTTCAATATAAAAAACTAGTTATTAAAGTCATTAATTCATACCTAAATAAAAAGTTACCAAATCTTGGAAATAAAAATTAATACATAAATGATTTCATCTTCACCAAGTGATGTAAGATATTAGCCAAGCATGGCCTTTGTTTGACAAAAACTCTTACTATCAATCTTGGATCCCAAGACTACTACACACACTCTAAGGATGGATGATGAATGAACGTGATGGATGATGGTAGTAGTGGTGGTGGAGTGGTGGCAGGTGTGAGCCAAGGGATGAGTTGCAAGTGAGCCAAGCACCTCCTTTTATAGCTGAAAACATTGAATTTACACGGCCCCATGCCTGGTGGGCACGACCCCGTTTCCTTTTTGTTCGTTGTCTTCATTTAATGTTGTTGTTAGCCCATCTGTACACATAACCCCGTGTATCAATGGCACAGCCCCGTGGCCCTTGTACTTTCTGTACAATCCCAGATTTACAAATCTGAGAGTTGACCACGGCCAATGTCTAGGAGACACGGCCCCGTGTCCCTTGTCGTCTTCTGTTTGTCTTTATCTTCAGGGAATCTTGATTGGGGCACGGCCCCATGCCCGGCAGGCATGACCCTGTGCTTGGGTTCTGGTTTGTTGTTTTTGTTCTTGGGGTGAAGCTTGGTGTGTCGGTATAGTGTATCAACTTTCCTTCTTCTGTATTTATGTTGGTTTTTGCCGTTAGTTTGTTCCTTTTGTTCGTTTAAGTTATTTTAATCCTGAAAATCAAAAGTAAACAAGGAAACGAACTTTTTCCAACATTAGTACAAAAATGGATTGTTTTTATACCTTATTTGATACAATTTATATGTTACATTTTGCGCATATCATTCATCTACATCCAAGTGATACAAGAAGACTGAATACAAGTGACCATAATACAATAACCTACACTTGCTAGATTAACCATTGTATGATCATTAGTGATCAATCAAAGCCAAAGCTAAAGTGTTATTTACAAAAGTGTTTCTTGATCTAAGTAGACAACCTTTTCGGTAGAATGGAGTAGAGGCGAGGCAAGAACGACTAGGGTTTCTCCTACATGTTGTTGTTGTGCTTTTGTGATGGTAAGGTATGATGCTTAAATGGAGAAGAGGGTCTATCTATTTATAGTGCTCCAGTCTAACTGTGTACGATCATATCTTCTTATGCACGGTCATGCCACAACATTATGCCCCCCTTGTACTTTTCTAAAAATGCTAGGCATGGGGGTCTATGAGTGCATGCATGGGTGTGCGTCAATAATCTTGTTGAGACACCTGCACACATTGTCAGCACGATTGTGCTTCTCTTGGAGTCTTGGTTATAAGGCCATCTCTAGGTAGCACGGGAATTATCATCATACACGATTGTGCTTAGCAGTATCTGATGATTTTCTTGTATTTTCATTAGTTTGTAGCATGTTTATCATCAAAACACCAAACGTCACTTCAATTTTACAAAGTAAGTTATCAAGTATAAAAAAACATATATAAATGATGGCACATTAGTTTATATAGTAAGTTTGATGAAATCTTACATTGTGTTAGATAATTGGCTCATAACAAGGAATCATACATTCAGTTATATAAATTGCACACATATCAAGGAATCTTACATCGTTTACGTCTAGATTCGCACACATATTGAGGAATCTTGCATCATGTCAACATAATCTCCATGGATATCGAGGAATCTCGTGTCGTTGCAAAATTAACATGCATTTCTAGAAAGACTTTAACCAACATTACACTTTATACGAGTCGTATAATCCCATATGGGTCGTACACATCATCTCATATAGGCTTATACAACTTGTAAAGGGATAAACTTCACTTTCTTTACGACCCATATGGGTCCTATAGTGTGTCTCGTATAGCCTTATACTAGTCATATAAGGAGATGAATAGACTAATGTGACCAATGACAACTTTGTTGGTTGATTAAAAGCTATACGACTCATATAACTCTCAACGAGTCATATCGAGGGTGTGAAAAACCCATGTGATGTACACTTAAGTGGTGGATCTAAACTTTTTTGTTCAACTGTAGCCAATACATAAAACAAATATTTTTTATATAAAAATGTACTTCACCAAGAAAGTTGAGGGGTAACGCGGGCTATCCCTCAACATAAGCTAGATCCGCATTGCTTAATACGACCCTTTTTTTAAAATTTAACTCCAAAAGGAAACCGAACAACATTCCAAGGATCAAATGTGTTACCCGCAACTAAAAATTGTTACTACTACTATTACTATTATATATATATATATATATATATATATATATATATATATATATATATATATATAGGGAGCCGCTAAAATGAAAACCACCCCCAATTATAAGAACCGCGAGAACCATTTTCCACCAATCAGACTTTGCCAACATAAAGGGTAGTTAGGTCATTTACTCCATATGTCATTTCTTATCTCTCCTCTGTCACTTTTAAAAACCTGACCATTCTCTTTCTTCATTTAATATCTCTTCTCTCTCTTTCCTTATTTTACTCCCAGATCTTGAAACTTAATCTATCATCTCTCTCTCTTGAATTCTTTCACTCCATCATCTCCCCAGATCTGTTCACCACCCATGAAATCTTTGAAGATTTGTTCACCACCATGAAATCTTGTTGCTCTCTGTTGAAGATCTGTTCACCCATCATTCCGCCGCCCACAACCACCCTTCTCCGCCGCCCATAACCACCCTTCTCCACCACCCACAACCTACCGCACCACCCTGCCACCGCCCCCAGACATGATGAATGGAAGAAGAAAGGGGTGGCGGTCACCACGGTCGAGGACGACCGATGCCGGTGAGATGATTGGGTGTTTTAGCTAAAAATGATGGGTTTTCTTTACTAAATTGGTAAGAATTTAAGCCTTTGATTCCCCCTGTTGGTGGGTTTGTAAAAATTTGGTGGGTTTTGAATTTTTTGGTGGTGTGGCAGTGGGTGCGGTGGTGTGGTGTGGTAGTGGGTTTGGTGGTGTGGCGGTGGTTTTGGTGGTCTGTTCATGTTCATGTTCCTTTTTGGGTTTGAACCCGGTTGAATGATTTTATCTGCTACAATCGTGTGTTTTGATTCTGTTGAATGATGTTCATTATTGTTGCTGGGGTTTCATTTGATTTGATTTTGGGGATGTACAGCATGTATGGCTGTTATTGTTGCTGGGTTTTCTTTGATTTGTGATTTTGGGTATGTACAACATGTTTGGTTGTTATTGTTGCTGGATTTGATTTGTGTTCTTTGAATCTGTGGGTTTTGATACGATCGATTGGGGGTTTGATTCTGTTGAATATGGTGCTTTTTGAATCTGTTGAATCTGTTTGAATCTGTTGAATGTGTTTTGAATGATGTTCATCAGGTGCTTTTGAATGTTTGAATATGTGGGTTTTGATCTGTTTTGGATTTGGGGCGATGATGATGCAAAAAAAAAAAAAACGTATATTTTGATGATGAGGGCGCGGCAAGGATGGTGCAGGGTAGGTTTTTGAACCTGCAACCCTACTTTTGCAGCCTCTGATTATCGGAAAATCTGAGCCAAAACATCGTTTTTTTTTAAGATTCCACTCGTTTTTTTTATTTTTGTTTGTTGGGTTTTTATATTTTTTTGAGGCGTCGATGATGATAACAATATATCTGAGACACCTCCCGAGTTTGCGATTCTGGGTGCGTTCGTTTTTGCGTAAAAAAATTTTTGTAAAAAAAAAAATTAAACCGTAAAGTTTTTAACGTAAACCGTAAACTTTTTTAACGTAAAATGTAAAAACGTGAAGCGTAAAAAGTTTTACGTAAAAAGTTTTACGTAAAAAGTTTTACGTAAAACGTAAATCTTAAAAAGTTTTACGTAATACGTAAAAAGTTTTAACGTAAAACGTAAAAAGTAAAAAGTTTTAACGTAAAAAGCTTTACGTAAAACATAAAAAGTTTTACGTAAAACGTAAAAAACCGGAGCGTAAAACGTAAAAAACGTTAACGTAAAAAAACCGGCGTGTAAAACGTAAAAAACCGGCGCGTAAAACGTAAAAAACCGGCGCGTAAAACGTAAAAACGTAAAAAATGTTAACGTAAAACTTTTTTACGTTCCGTAAAAAAGGCTCGTAAAAAAAAGGCTTGTAAAAAAACGGGGCGTAAAAAAACAGGGCGTAAAACGTTCCGTAAAAAAACGCTCGTAAAAAAACGTGGCGTAAAAACGTAATATAAAAATCTGTTTTGTTAAGCCTCTTACATCACTTGGTGAAGACAAGTCTCGGGATTCAAGATTGATTGTAAGGGTTCTTGCCAATCAAAGGCCATGTTTGGTTAAGCCTCTTACATCACTTGGTGAAGATAAGTCTTTATTGTATTACTTTTGATTTTTAATCTTTCGGCACTTTTTATTTTGGTTTGTATTAATGACTTTAATAACTAGTTTCTTATGTTGAAGGTGATTTTTCTTTATCATTTTTCCGTGGTGTCTTGAAGTTACTTTACTGTTTATATAAAGTAAAAGATTGCATCATTCATGTCTTTATGGTCTATATAAAGGCATGTTGACTTCCTGGTCGGGGGTTAGGGGAATGGTTTGATAAGGTTCTTGCCTTGTTCAATGTATAGATCCTGCAAGGACCTGGTTCAGGCTTAATAAGACCTCCTTCAATACTCACTGGTATTGGAAGGTGGGGGTGCGAATAGCTTGAACCCCTCATATGTAAACTACTATTAATACTTTAAACCGGCTTATTGGGATTGTATATTTGCTGACTCAAACCACTTAGCTGAGGGTAACGTCGCCTTCAAAAGAGGGGCCTACTACGATAACTAAAATAATCTCTTAAAAAGTCCGAAAGTGCAAAAATCATCAAAGGATACATTAAATGTGATCAGATCCAAGTGATTCTATCTTGTCTATCTGTTTTTATTTTATTTATATTTGCATTTTTAGTTTTTATTTTTTTTATGTTTCAAAACTTTTCTAAAAAATTTAGATTGATTAGACATTGAGGATAAACCGGTATTAAAAGCTCTTGTGTCCTTGGACGACCTCAGTATCTTACCAACGCTATACTACGCTCACGATGGGTGCACTTGCCCAAGTGTGTGTTTAGTGTTAGTAGAATATCATGTTTTATAAATTTAAAACTTTATTAATGCGTAAAATGGGCTCAAAATATTAATAAAATCATATCACGCTTCGCACACACCAAGTTTTTGGCACCGTTGCCGGGGACACAAGGATTTTAAGAAAGTTTAAAATCAATGGCCTAATTATTTTTACTTATTTTTCTATTTTTAAGGATTTTCTTAATTTTTCTGTTTCTGCAGACTTCAGCACGGGCCGTGCTCAGCCAGACACGGGGCCGTGTCCATCTTCGTTACTAGCAATCCTGTTTTAAGTCAGACACTAGCTGACCACGGGGCCGTGCCCACTGAACACGCCCCCGTGTCTAACCCCCAGTTGCTGAAAACAGAACCGTAAGATCCCGACGATTGGTAATTTCTGACAAAAATATGAGTGATATTGATTATTTTTACTTTCGCTCCTCTTACGGTGAGGGGTGTTAAAAAAGTGGTGGATTCCATAAAGATTTAGAATGTCTCTTTCTAAATTGCGCTCCCCATTATTTAGACCCATCGTTTTCCTGTAATAACCTTAAGATGGGCGTAAGTAAAAACGATCACTATCTCTCGCCCGAATGCCCTCAACCATCTCTTTCAGATGACACAACCTCTGAAAAATTATGTCAACTTGAAGAAATAATTCTCCTAAAATTAAAAGAATTAGAGCTTGAGATGAAAACACGTTATTCATCACAAGACAACGATCAAGGAGAATTGTTGAGGTCACATTCGGATTCTACCAACATCGACGATACAGAAAGCACCTCAACCTCTTGTGAGAACATGAGCGATAGCCGTCCCTATGTCGATTATGCCGTGAATGACACTCCATCTCCCCCCATCGATGCGCTCATAGACCTGAGCGATTGGACATATACCTTCTTTAACAAGAGCCCGGATAAAGGGAATAAAGGTTGGTTTCGCCCACCGGTATTTAGTTTAGGTTTTACCCTTTCCAATAACCTCTTGCGTTCTTGTTTAAATCAAGAGCAATTAAGGTACCTTAGGTGTCACGGCCCCCGTCCCGATTTGAACCGGTCCAGGAGCCGCGGGACAGAAATCCCGTGGTATTTATTAATTGAGTTGACAGCAGAAGATTTACATGATCTTTTTTTTTAAACTTTGAAAATGCCCGATTATTTTATTAGATAATCTGCGACAAGCCCCGAAATTTACAATAGAGGAATTTCACGAGGAAATTCCCTGATTTACAAAACATGTTTATTCATTTTATTGAGCCACCTCTTCAAGCTTGTTGGTGCCCCGTAGCACGTTTTCCTTGATTTACAGCAGGTCGCCTGAAACATGTTTTAAAATTATTTTATCAGCGGGGAAATACTGGCGAGTCATTTTGGTTAAATAAAACGACACATGAGTTATAAATTACAGCATAAGAGCAATTACAATGGCTTTTATCTTATTTTTATCTGGCACCGTGTCACCTGGTGACGATGGTCATACCACTATTGGGTCTTTCCCCAAGTAGTGATGATTATCACTGTTAGGATTTATTAGCCTAACCGTGAGAAATTTAGTAATGTGCACAATACCCCACTAGCCAGTGATTCAAGATAACCATGACTTAATCCCTGTAATTATAACCTTTGAAAATAATAGAGTATTGTAAAATACTTTTGATAAAAGAGAATGACTCACATTGCAGATTTAAACGGGCAAAGTTTAGCCTACTGATTAGCCTTGTAACATAATTTAAATAACAATGCACACGAACTAGGTCAGTAACTAATACATCATTTACGATAACTCATGAGATAAAACCCTCATAATGAATGACAAAGTGCAATACTTAAACATCCATCGAATTTACGACGAATGAGAAAGTATGGCCATAATGTGGGCAGCACTTAAACATCCATTGGATAATTTCAATCGATCGGACATTGAATCGTAGCAGCGATCGAGTTAATACCCTGTATTATATCAGCGCCTAGCTATCTTGAAATTAAATTTTGAGCAGTGAGATTTCGTTTTTGTGAAAAGATTTCGACACCAGATGAAAGCTCGATGTCCAGGCAATTTATAGGTAAAAAATGGGTCTCACGCGGCCCCCGTGAACCCTTGCTCGAACCTTACGCGGCCCGCGTGGAGGTCTAGTCGTAGATTAGGGCATCCGTGTCACTGGTTGGCATGCCACGTGTGTGACACGTGGACCGGGAACGCTTATCCGGTCAACTTAAGGTTAAAGCGGCCCGCGTAATTCCATGCTTAACCTTTACGCGGCCCGCCTGAAGACCAGTTTTCTTGTTTTCTCAGTTTTTCATGCACGTTAGGGTTTCAGACATTTGTGAAGGTCCTTACATCCTCCCCACCTTATTTAAAATCTCATCCTCGAGATTTAGTGGAATGAGTGAGGATACTTTCGCTTCATCTCCGATTCTAACTCCCAAGTGTATTCTGGTCCTCTTTTTGAATCCCAGTTGACTTTGACTAGTACCAGTCTTTTGTGTTTTAGAAACTTGACTTTTCTGTCTTCTATTTGAAGCGGTTTCTCTATGAACTTCAACTTTTCATTTACCTCTACATCTTGAAGAGGTACTACCAGAGATTCGTCTGATAAACATTTCTTGAGGTTGGATACATGAAAAACATCATGTACCCCAGCTAGTTCTTCTGGTAGTTGTAAACGATAAGCAACTGGTCCTATTCGCTGTATTACTGGGAATGGTCCTATGTACCTTGGACTTAGCTTTCCTTTCTTACCGAACCGAACTACTCCTTTCCAAGGAGAAACTTTTAATAGTACCTTGTCTCCAACTTGAAATTCCAATGGCTTGCGTCGATTATCGGCATAACTTTTCTGGCGATCTCGAGCCGTTTTCAGTCTCTCCTTGATTTGAGTGATCTTGTCGGTGGTTTCTTGTACTATTTCAGGACCTGATAGTTGACTTTCTCCTATGTGTGCCCAACAGACTGGAGTTCTACACTTTCGACCATACAGTGCTTTAAATGGGGCAGCTTCTATGCTTGCATGATAGCTATTAATATAGGAGAATTCGATTAAGGGTAGGTGGTCATCCCAATTTCCACCAAAATCTATCACACATGCTCTAAGCATGTCTTCCAGGGTTTGGATCGTCCTTTCACTTTGTCCGTCTGTTTGCGGATGGTATGCAGTGCTTAAATTTAGTCGGGTTCCCATTGCTTCTTGGAAACTTGTCCAGAAATGGGAAGTGAAACGACTATCCCTATCCGATACAATGGAGAGTGGAACTCCATGTAAGGATACTACCTCGTCTACATACAACTTTGCTAACCTTTCCATGCTAAAGGTTTCTTTCATGGGTAGAAAATGAGCTGATTTGGTTAATCGATCCACAATTACCCAAATAGCATCATTACCTTTTCTGGTTTTGGGCAACTTAGTAATAAAGTCCATAGTTATAAGTTCCCACTTCCATACAGACATTTCTAATTGTTGTAGTAAACCTGAAGGTTTCTGGTGTTCTGCCTTAACTTGTGAACAAGTAAGACACTTAGAAACATACCTAATTATGTCCTTTTTCATTCCTATCCACCAGAAGTTATTTCTTAAATCTTGGTACATTTTATTGTTACCAGGATGCATGGTATACCTAGATTTATGGACTTCCTCTAAAATCTTATTTCTTAATTCTCCTTGCTTAGGTACCCAAATCCTTTTCTTGTGGAGTCTCCAAATTCCTTCAGAACCTTGTTCTAGTTCCTTCATTCTTCCTTTCATTCCTTCAGCATCATCCTTGATTGCTGTTTCTTGAATGATTTTCAGTTGTTCCATTAAATCTAACTGTAGATTTAATCTAAGAGCACGAAGTCGCTTTTGCTTTTCATGGTACTTACGACTTAAGGCATCTGCAACTATGTTTGCTTTTCCTTCGTGATATTGAATATCACAGTCGTAGTCACTTAGAATTTCCATCCATCTCCTTTGCGTCATGTTTAATTCTGTTTGTCCAAATATGTACCTTAGGCTCTTATGATCTGTATAGACAGTAAAGTTACTTCCATACAGATAGTGTCTCCAAATCTTAAGGGCAAAAATTATGGCTCCTAATTCTAAGTCATGAGTAGTATAGTTTTCTTCGTGCTTTTTCAATTGTCTTGAGGCATACGCAATTACTTTCTTGCGTTGCATTAACACACATCCTAATCCTAGCTTTGAAGCATCGCAGTAAACTTCAAAATCTTCTGTTCCTTCTGGCAAGGCTAGAATTAGGGCGTTTGTTAACTTTTGCTTTAAAATCTTAAAGGCTTCTTATTGCCTAGGTCCCCATTCAAACTTAACCAATTTACAGGTTAGCTTAGTTAATGGTACAGCTATTTTGGACAAATCCTTAATGAATCGTCTATAGTATCCGACTAATCCTATAAAACTTCTAACTTCCATAGCTGATTGCGGGACCTTCCATTTGGTGATTGCTGCTATTTTGGAGGGATCTACGTGAATACCTTCGTGATTCACCATGTGTCCTAAAAATTGTACCTCCAGCAGCCAAAATTCACACTTCGAGAATTTGGCATAAAGCTTTTCTTTTCTTAACAAAGTTAAGAGTGCATGCAGGTGCTGGCGGTGTTCATCTTGGCTTTTGGAATAAATAAGTATATCGTCGATGAAGACAATTACAAATTTATCCAAATACGGTTTACAGATTCTATTCATCATGTCCATAAATACTGCCGGAGCATTTGTTAGTCCGAAGGGTATGACTGTAAACTCGTAATGACCATACCTAGTTCTGAAAGCAGTTTAAGGTATGTCTTCTTCTTGTACCTTCAATTGATGATATCCGGAGCGTAAATATATCTTAGAAAAATATCTAGCTCCTTGGAGTTGATCGAAAAGATCATCAATCCTAGGTAATCGATATCGATTCTTAATTGTAACCTTATTTAATTCCCTATAATCGATACACATTCTCATTGGCCCATCTTTCTTTTTCACAAACAACACTGGAGCTTCCCAAGGGGATGAACTAGGTTGTATGAATCATTTGCTTAATAATTCATCTAACTGCTTTTTCAATTCTAGCATTTCAGTGGGTGCTAACCGATAAGGTGCCTTAGCTATCGGTGTAGTTCCAGGAATTAGATGAATTCTAAATTCTACTTCCCTATTGGTTGGTAATCCCGGTAGATCTTCTGGGAATACATCAGGGTATTCTGATACTACTGGAATTTCTTTAAGCTCCTTATCTTTCGTGTTAATGATTACTGAAATCATATACACCATTTCTTGTTTTCTTGAATAACTGGCCAACTTCATTACTGAAATGAATTTTTGTGGTTTTCGTGGCTTATCTCCTGTAATCACCACTAATTCTCCTGTGGGTGTATGAATTTCTATGGAATTTTTATCACAAAGAATTAGTTCTGCTTCCTGAGTAGTCAATTGGAAGGCTCTTACGTTTTTCTTGGTAGTTCCTTCTGCAGGTTTGGCTTTGTTATCAGCTGGTTTGGCCAATTTAGGGCAATCTGGCCTAAAATGTCCAGCTTCTCCGCAGTTGTAGCAGATTGTTGCTTTCTTCTTCCTGCAATCTTCTTCTTGATGCCCTGGAATTTTGGAGAAATTGCAATACCCTTTGCATCTTCCAAAATGCTTTCTTTTGCAGGCATTACAGAATGGAACAGTGGAAGATTGCCCAGTTTCCTTTTTCTTGAAATTGCTACGGTTACCCATACGGAATCCTTGGGTAATCTTTTGGGACACTTCCTTTTTCTGATTTTCTTCTCTTGTGCGTACCAGCCCGTCAGTTAGGGTGTTAGCTAATTCCACAGCATCGTCAATAGTGCGTGGTCTCGCAGCTTTGACAATGTCGCGGATTTCACCGATTAAGCCCCAGATGTAGCGAGAAATAAGTACCGGTTCTGGCGAAGCCAGGGTTGGTACCACTCTAGCATATTCGAAAAATGTCGAAGTATACCCTCGACAGTCTACATCCACCATTCGGTGGTTCAGAAATTTATTCGCAATTTTTTCTTTCTCATATTCGGGACATAATTTTCTTTCCATTAACCGTTTAAATTCTTCCCAACACATGGCATAGGCCACATCGCTTCCCTTAGCTTGAAGTACCGTATTCCACCATTCTAGCGCCCCTTCTTTAAAAAGATGTGACGCGTACATGACCTTGTCTTCTTCAGCACACTTACTTATTTTAATCACCGCCTCGGTTTTCTCTAACCAACGCAGTGTAGCAGTTGCCCCTTCGTTGCCTGCATATTCAATCGGTTTACAGGCAAGAAACTCCTTGTAAGTGCAACCAGGTGTTGCAGCTTTCATTTTCTTAAGGAGTGGAGCTTGCATCCCATCGTTGTTGTTATTAGTATGGTTATCGCCTCCGTTTACACTATTACTGAAATTGTCGCCGTGTGTACGTTTGCTAGGAATAATTTGTTGAGGTTCTACTGGATTTCGGGCGGCAGCAAGGATTGCTGGAATAGCATTAGCTATTCCCTGAGCAACGATATTCTCGATATCTTGCCTATTCAGAAATTGATCTTCATTGTTATGCTCAGATTGATTAACTTCATTAACGGGTTCATTACCAGCGTGTTCCATCTGGTAATTAATTTATATAAGTGATTAGTATAAAATACGGAGTAATTAATAACTAACATAACAAAATAATTGCACATAATCACTTTAACAAGTATAGCCAAAATTGTCGATATATTTTTTTTTCGACTTTCGATATTTTATATATTATAATATGCTTCCGTACACACTTGTTATCTTACAAAAGTTTTATTTTTAAGTTATTTCACAGGATTATATTTTACTACTATTATTATTATACAACCACAACCATGCCGTCACACCATCCCGTCAGCTGGCATCTTAGAAGCGACGCTCCCTCTCGTCGTACTTCCAGGATATCTTTTCTCCTATATCCCTAATTCGGTTCCCTGCATCAATCAGCTCTTCGCCATACTGGTGGAGTTCAGCCAAGTTCTCGGAGCTCATAGGTGGGTGTAGTGGAGGCTCCGGGTCAAATTGAGGGAAAAAGGTATCAGGGTTATTGAGGAGATTTTGAAACTGCCAGTCAGTGGTCCACCATTCTTCCAGCTCTGCTGGTAGAGGTTGGGAGTGGATAAGGGGATCTGGGATGGCTGGTTCCAAATTCACTGGAAGTTGGGTTTCGGCGGGATAAGTGAAGAGATTTTCATTAACTGGCCTAAGGATATCATAACTTGTCAGTATACGATCTAGTTCCTCCTGCAGTGGCAATTCCTCGGCTTGCTTAGAACTTTCCCCAATCTCTATTCTTTTTCCTTTATCCAATGGTTCCTCTATTTTGGCAACTTTCCTAGTTGCTGGTTTCCTACTGCGTACACGCCTCCAGCCCACAAATCCTCTTCTTTTCTTTGGCTTTGGTTTCTCCGGAGGTTGGGCTTGAAATTCCATAGGTTCCTCCATGTCGGCACAATAACCGGTAAAGTCTCTGGAAACTTCCACATTAACAGGATAGAGATTGAGATTCTGAAGAGCTTCAGACAACTCATTCATGCTGTTTAGCAGATATGAAGAAACACAAAAATTGTAAATTGAATTTTCACATAATCACAGAATGGCAATTAGAAGAAAATTAAGTATAAAAATATGAAATAACGCGATTTAAATATAAATTACAAATTTACAACTAAAATTTAAAATATACTAGGGATTGTATATTTTATTTTAGTCTATCTTTTATTACTAATTTAAAAGTTTCTAGCTTATAGATAATATATAAGTGATAGTACTGGTTTAAATTAGTCAGTTAAAAACACATAGTCACAAAATGGTAATCAGGAAAAATTAAGTATTTCTAAATACTTAATTGGCTTAAATAAGTGGCTCTGATACCACCTTATTTCTGTCACGACCCCCGTCCCGATTTGAACCGGTCCAGGAGCCGCGAGACAGAAATCCCGTGGTATTTATTAATTGAGTTGACAGCGGAAGATTTACAGGATCTTTTTTAAAACTTTGAAAATGCCCGATTATTTTATAAGATAATCTGGGACAAGCCCCGAAATTTACAATAGAGGAATTTCACGAGGAAATTCCCTGATTTACAAAACATGTTTATTCATTTTATTGAGCCACCTCTTCAAGCTTGTTGGTGCTCCATAGCACGTTTTCCTTGATTTACAGCAGGTCGCCTGAAACATGTTTTAAAAATATTTTATCAGCGTGGAAATACTGGCGAGTCATTCAGGTTAAATAAAATGATACATGAGTTATAAATTACAACATAAGAGCGATTACAATGGCTTTTATCTTATTTTTATCTGGCGCCGTGTCACCTGGTGACGATGGTCATACCACTATTGGGTCTTTCCCCAAGCAGTGATGATTATCACTGTTAGGATTTATTAGCCTAACCGTGAGAAATTTAGTAATGTGCATAATACCCCACTAGCCAGTGATTCAAGATAACCATGACTTAATCCCTGTAATTATAACCTTTGAAAATAATGGAGTATTGTAAAATACTTTTGATTAAAGAGAATGACTCACATTGCAGATTTAAACGGGCAGAGTTTAGCCTATTGATTAGCCTTGTAACCTAATTTAAATAACAATGCACACGAACTAGGTCAGTAACTAATACAACATTTACGATAACTCACGAGATAAAACCCTCACAACGAATGACAAAGTGCAATACTTAAACATCCATCAAATTTACGACGAATGACAAAGTATGGCCCTCATGTGGGCAGCACTTAAACATCCATTGGATAGTTTCAATCGATCGGACATTGAATCGTAGCAGCGATCGAGTTAATACCCTGTATCGTAACACCGCCTAGCTATCTTGAAATTTGATTTTGAGCAGTGAGATTTCGTTTTTGTGAAAAGATTTCGGCACCAGATGAAAACTCGATGTCCAGGCAATTTATAGGTGAAAATGGGTCTCACGCGGCCCGCGTGAACCCTTTCTCGACCCTTACGCGGCCCGCGTGGAGGTCTAGTTGTAGATTAGGGCATCCGTGTCACTGGTAGGCATGCCACGTGTGTGACATGTGGACCGGGAACGCTTATCCAGTCAACTTAAGGTTGACGCGGCCCACGTATGGCTATGCTTAACCTTTACGCGGCCCACCTGAAGACCAGTTTTCTTGTTTTCTCAGTTTTTCATGCACGTTGGGGTTTCAGGGGTCCGGGTTTTTACTTATGGGTCGTTTTGGGACATTTGTGAAGGTCCTTACACTAGGCACTTCAGTGTTGTTCCCTCTGGTAAGAAACCGCCCGAACCCAATAAAAAACCTTAAAATATGATGCCACTTCATAAAATACTCTAGCCACGGGGCCGTGTCCAGGTCAACACGCCACGTGCCCACCTCAATTTTGACCACGGGGTTGTGTCCAGGCCAATACGCCCCGTGCTTATAATACGGACAAAATGTGTCAGAGTCTTGTCTGACCATGGGGCCTTGTCCAGCCGACACGGGGCCGTGGTCAGCGTTCTGTCGTTTTCTATAAAGTCAGCATGATTCATGCACATTTGGACTCATTCCAAAGACCAAGATTTGCTGGGATATTCACACATACCTTAAAAGGTATATTCCAAAGAAGGTTTCTCAACAACCATTTAGTCTTTGCCACTTTTGTCACTTACCTTCTTCTCCAAAACTCTTCGACCTCCATTAAAGATTGAAACATTTCAAAACTTCAAGCTTTATTGTAGTGTAACACCCCAAATTTCGTATGTCGTAGTATAATAATTTAATAGTGATGATTTAATAATAAGGAATGGTAAAAATAGATTTTTACCATTTTGAAAGTTTTATAAATAATAGTAAGCTTAAAACCCTTTTATGTAAATGAAGTTAACCAAAGAAAAGTAACCAAGTTAGTATGGGAAACAACAATTTGGATACACCTTAAAAGACAAGGGGCTAAATGTGTAAATTGAAGTGAAACTTGATAAAAAAAAAAAAGAGCCAGTGATTTCTCCTGGCTATGTACGATCGATCAAGAAAGGGGAGCCAAGGGGGAAAACCCTAACATCCTAAAATCATTCAAATTGAAAGGGGAATCAAAGATTTATCGAATGCATGAGCCAAGAACTTTGATTATCTAAGTGAATTTGATATCAAGTAAGTTTAATTTTACGTTTTTGGTAAAGTTTGATAAAGTGGGTTATGGAAGTTGTGGTTATGTATGAAATTAAACATCTTTGGTAGATGATATGAACAACTAGGAGTGTAAATTATGCTTGAATATGTTATGTTGATGAACTTGGGGTAAAAACCCACTTGAATGTCATAAAATGATCAAAGATTTGTGAAACTCTTTAGGCTAATTAGTAGGATGTTGATGATTGAAGCAATATGTGGATGAAATTTTTATGAGTAATGGATTTAGAACTATATTGTTGGGATTGAACCCTACCAGAGGAACAGATAATTAAAGCCAAAACTGGATCAGAGCAGTGGATCCAGAATAAGCAGATGTTACATACAAGTCTCTCCCCTTGAAAGTGATTTCAACATCTGCTGACCTCCTATCTACTGATCGTGCAAACTGCTGACCCACAACTGCTGTTCATGTAAAGACCTGATGAAAGACTAAAGCTCTACTGTTCAATCTACTGCCTTGGTTCAAGCACTGCTGATCCGGACAAGTACTGCTGGGTTCACAGCAGTGGAGGGATGCAGCAGTTGTTTATTCTGTCTTTATGTAATGTAATGTAATAAGCAGTACTTAGTATAGCAGTGTTTGTATAGATCAGGGGTTAGAGTTTGTTAGGAGGTTAGATGTCACTTTCATGGTGACGTCAGCTTAGATGCTTAGTGGTTTGCTAGTGCCTATAAATAGAACAGTGCTCTGTACTGTTCTATTAGCTCTTTGCAACATCGTCTTCTCTGCACGAACAAACATTGAGCTCTGGCTGAGGGGGAGTTTGTATTCAATCATTGCAATTGTAATCGTAATTGAAATAAATTCAATCGTTCGGTTCATTGTGAAAAATGTTTGATCAAAGCAATACTCTCGTTTGATTGTATGCAAAGTTTGTTTCCATCTTAATTCCGCTGCACAACTCATTCATCTCCATCTTAATTTCAAACGTAAAATACAATCAAAACCAAACTCAGATCCAACAATTGGTATCAGAGCAAGGACAGTCAAATTTGATTTAACAATCATTTTGACATAAATAGTTCAGCTCAAAATCGTTGATATCGATAGTTTGTTCGTTTTTGTTGAAAAACAGAGCAAGGTTTAATCACCATTAAAGTTGATTAATCAGTGTCTGTAAAACAACCAGGATGACGTCACAATCACAAGATGATAAGAATAATGTTGGCTCGCTTTTTAAACCACCCATTCTTAAACGTAATGAATACAACATCTGGGAGAGAAGGATGGGACACATCCTTGCTCACCAGAACACTGGATGCTGGAGGTCTGTTGTTTTTGGTCCCCATGTTCCTATGGTGCCAAGTGCTGAGGATCCAAAGAAGTTCGTACCAAAACCTTATGAAAACTATACTGAAACTGATTTTCAAAAGTTCGAACTCGATGCCAAAGAATTTAGCATCATAGCATCTGCATTACCAAATGAGATCTATGCTGGACTGTTACATTGTAATAGTGCCAAAGAGCTATGGGATGCATTGAAGGAACAGTTTGGGGGAACCGAAGAAGTTATTGAAAACAATAGGGAAATTCTGAATCAGCAGTATGAAACCTTCTGTCACATTAAGGGTGAAACATTAACCCAACAGTTTGAACGTTTTAGTTGTCTCATCAGTGAGCTAAGGCTTGTTAAGGTTGAATTTCCAAAATCAACACAAAATAGCAGGTTTCTTAGATCGCTACCTGATAAATGGGACACAATTGCATTTGTGACTAGAAACTCTGTTGAGTTCAAAGATCTGGCCCTGACCCAACTTCATGGTAGACTCCTGACCTATGAAAGGGAGTTGAACCAGAAAAAGAAGTTGCAAGAGTCTGGAAAAGCTACTGATGATTACTCATTCGGTAGCACAGCTCTTCTTGGTCAGGAAGAATCTGGTAGCAGTGGTAAGGAAGAGGGTTATGATCATTTCATTGATATAACTGCTGGTGGAAACTTTACCAACCCTGATCCTCACTCTGCAAATTATGCTTTTACTGCAAACAGTGAAAACCAGATGTCAGATAATTTGTGCTTTGAACTCAATGATTTGCAACATTTTAATCCCACTGACTTAGAGGAGATGGGCATTTTGCATCAGTTGGCTTTGCTTAGTGTAAGAACAAGCAAATTCTACTAAAGAACAGGGAGAAAATTCCCAGGGTTACATGGGAATCTAAGGGTTGGGTTGGATAAATCGAAAATCAAGTGTTACAAGTGCAATAGGCTAGGTCATTTCGCTAGGGAATGCAGGAGTCAAACTACTGGTCGTATAATCACTCATCCTAGCTCAAACCCTAGACCTCAAAATCAAAGCACTGTGCACTATACCCAATATACCCCTGCAGCTCATGTTAACACTGCTCATTATGTTGCTGCCCCTATGCCTGTGCATTATGTCCAAACCACTGTTCCACAGATTCAATATGTTCAAACCCCTGTCCCCCAGGCACAAGTGCAACCTGTTGCACCTCAAACAGCTGCTCCAGCAGTGGTACAACCAGATCAGCAAAGCTTTTTCACTCAAGGCTTTGTTGACTGGAGCAACATGCCTGATGAGCTTGGGGATGAAAATTTTGCACTCTATGCTTCTAATGAACCTTCTAATGATGAATTTTGTTTGATGGCATTAGAGTCAATACCAGAGGGGATTGAAACTGAAGGTGAACAGCTAAGTGATGAAACAGTGGATGAGGTGACTGAAGCAGTTGTTAATGCAGTTGCTGGTGAATTGCTGCTGAGAGAAAATTCAGAAACCCTGATTGAACCACTGACAGACCCATGGTCTAAAGAGGACAAATAAGAAGAGGAAGAAAAGAGAGCAGGTGAGAAGGAAGTAAGAGCTGATGATGAAGAAAATCATCAATGTGATTGTGCAATGATGGCTGCTGCCAAGGTATCTCCTCAAGTTCTTGAAAAACTGTGTTCTGATAATTGCATTATTGCTTTTGCTAACATCAAAGAGGTAAATGAAAACCTTCGGAATAAAATCTTAACTGATGAAGTCAAATTTGAAAGTTCTTTAAAAGAACTTAAAAACAAATTGACTGAAAAAGAGAAAGAGATCAGCAGTCTTAAAGAAGAGCAAAGCATAACCAAAACTCAACTCCAAACTATGGTAGAAAAATACCAAGTTTGCAAAAAGGAGTTGGAGTCCACCCAGATCACCTGTGAAAACTGGGTGGAATCATGCAAAGGGTATGAGGTTATGCTTGAAAAAGAAGATTAAAAGCAATGTAAAATTTGGTGTTGGTTATAGAAAACATGATGATGAAAACACTGCTTTTGGAAAATCTATTCAAACCACTGATGTAACAACTGAGTTCATCCCCACAAACAAGAATGGCCAAGAAGTGAAAATCACTGATAAACTTGGTAACAAAATCACACTTGACAGACCAATGGGATCCTCTACTTTTGAGGAGCTTAAAAATTATCAGTTTAAACCAAAATGGTCTGATGAGTGTGATATTCTTCAAAATTTCAAGCCCATGGACTTTACATCAACTGATGGTGTTAAAGCTCCAAAAGCTAAAGTCATTCCTCTCAAGGACATCCCAACAGAGGTTAAAACCTCTGCTGCAAAGGAGTCCGAAAAGAGAAAGAAGAAAGAAAAGATCAATAACCTGTTTTGTGAATTCTGTGAGAAAAGGAATCATCTAACAAAAGACTGTTTCCATTTAAAATCTTATGATTTGAACAAAACAAGTGTCATTGTTCCAGCTGAAAGCTGCATTGTTTGTGGTAAAACAAACCACAAAACTCAAGCATGTGTGTATCTCAAAAACTTTGATGTGAAAAAGAATGAGTACATTGCTAAAACATCCTTGAGTCCATCAACATCATCTGTCAAATTCACCAAGAACCAACCACTGTTTGTGCCAGTTCAAACAGCTGTCACAAAACAGCTGAACCAAACATCTGTCAAAAGAGATGTTCAGGTTACTGATGCACCCCCTGCCAATCAGTTCAGAAAAGGCAAGGAAAAACAGTCTTACCAAAGGATTCCACACGTTTATGAGGCCTACAAAAGGCCCTCTAAACCTAAAGTGAACAGGCATCCTTTTGGGTACCAACAGGTGATTGGTCAAGACCCCCAACAGTAGTTAGCAAGAAACAGTACTAAAACTGTCCAAACCCCTGACCTAACCACTGTCCATCAATGTGCATCCATCCCAGACACTGTTGAGACCCCATCCAAAGCCTTATTGGCTTTGGAAACCCTAATGAACTAATCCTTTTACTTCATGTGCAGGGAGCTTCTGCCTGTTTAAATAGCCTTTGGTATGTTGATAGTGGAGGCTCCAAACACATGACTGGATGTAAAGCCCTACTCAAAGATTTCAAAATTCATGGAGGGGGTGATATATCCTTTGGGAATAACAGTAAAGGGAAAGTTCTGGGGTCTGGTATAGTACAGTTTGGAAATGTGAAATTTGAAAATGTCAATCTGATAGACAGTCTGAAATTCAACCTCCTAAGTGTATCACAAATGAGTGACAAGGGGTATGGGTCATTCTTCACAAAGGAGTGTTGTAGGATTGTTGGACCAGAAATGGTCAAAAAGATTGAAGCAATAATAAAAACTGGTCAAACAAAACTTGTTGCTCAAAGAAGTGGCAATGTTTATGTTGTTGATATGTCAAAAGAGTGTCCCAGAGCTGATGCCTGTCTGTTCTCAGCTGCCTCTAACAAAGAGACAGAACTTTGGCACAGAAGACTGGGGCACACAAATCTTAAGACAATCACTGAAATTTCAAAAAATGGTTTGGTAAGAGGCCTACCACAAAAATTGTTTTCATGTCCTGAACATTGCATTTCCTGTTTAAAAGGAAAACAGCATAAAAGTTCTTATAAGTCCATTGAAGGGTCCAAAACAACCCAGTGTTTGCAAATGCTACACATGGATTTGTTTGGCCCAGTTCAAGTCATGAGTCTCAAGAAGAAAAGATATTGTTTGGTTATTGTTGATGACTTCTCTAGGTTTACATGGACTTTCTTTTTACACTCAAAAGATGAGACTGCAGGCATTTTGCAAGACTTTGTGACACAGGTTGAAAAGCAATTTGACCTTCCAGTAAAAGTCTTCAGGAGTGACAATGGCACATAATTTAAAAATAAGGAGTTGGATGCCTTCTGTGTGAAGAAAGGGATTGTAAGGCAGTACAGTATCCCTAGAACACCAGAGCAAAATGGGGTAGTTGAAAGAAAGAACAGAACTTTAATTGAGGCTGCCAGAACCATGCTTGCTGATTCAGGTTTGCCATTAACTTTTTGGGCAGAGGCAGTAAACACTGCTTGCTATGTCCAAAACAGAGTTTTAATAAACCCCTGGCACAAAAAGACTGCTTATGAAATTCTGTATAAAATCAAACCACTGATCTCATACTTCAAGGTATTTGGCTGCCCGTGCTTTATTTTGAACTTAAAAGATTCCATTTCAAAATTTGCAGCCAAAATTGATTGTGGTTATCATCTGGGATACTCAACTACTGCTAAGGCCTACAAAGTGTTTAATACACGGACCAAGGCAGTGGAGGAGACTTTGAATGTAAAGTTCAATGAACTTTCATCAATGAAAATCCCAGCAAATCCTGCAGATCTGTTTGATCTTGATAAATTCACTTTTGAAAATACTGCTGTCAAGACTAACAGTACAGGTCCATCAGAGGACTCAACACCAGACTATGGGTATGAAATCATCATTCCTCAAAAGTCTGTCAAAATGGGAAGAGCATCAGATGTTCAAAACAGCTGTCAAAGCTCAACCACTGCTACCTCAACAGTTGTTGACCAAAGTAGCCCATCAACCACTGCTTCCACATCCTCAAACACTGCTGACAAAAGTCCCTAAATAGTGGATAAAAGTCAGCATGTGTCCACTTCATTACCTCCCATTCCACCACCTTTTGAAGCCACTGCTGGATCATCAAAGTCCCCAGCAGTGGTTAGCTCAGATGATACACATTTGCAGCCTTCACCAACAAATGCCATCATTCCATATCAAGGAGATTTAATCTACTTGAGATCTCATCCACCTGATTAAATCATTGGCAACATAAATGAAGGGGTGCTCACAAGAAGCCAAACCCAAAACATTTGTATTTTTGCTGGTTTTCTATCACTCCATCAGCCAGTCAAGTACCAAGAGGCACTGAAATACAACAGCTGGGTAGAAGCCATGAAAGAGGAGCTCCAACCGTTTAAAAGACAACAAGTATGGGAGCTTGTACCACTGCCAGAAGAGGTTAGTCCCATTGGCACAAAGTGGGTCTTCAAGAACAAAACTGATGAAAGGGCTATTGTTGTCAAAAATAAAGCCAGGCTTGTGGTTCAAGGTTACAGACAGGAAGAGGGGATTGATTATGATGAAACATTCGCCCCTGTTGCAAGATTGGAAGCCATTAGACTGTTCCTGGCCTTTGCTGTCAACCACAACATGAAGGTGTTCCAAATGGATGTCAAAAGTGCTTTCCTCTATGGTACAATTCAAGAAGAGGTGTATGTGTGTCAACCTCCAGGTTTTGACGATCCATTTTATCCAGATCATGTCTACAGGCTGAATAAAGCCCCGTATGGCCTGAAACAAGCACCAAGGGCCTGGTATGAAACTCTTTCCACCTTTCTACTCTCAAATGGTTTCAAAAGAGGTACCATTGATAAAACACTGTTTCTAAAATGGAGAGGAAAGGATTTAATGATTGTCCAAATTTATGTGGATGACATTATTTTTGGAAGCACATGCAACAAAATGTGTAAAGAGTTTAGGGAACTCATGATAGCTGAGTTTGAAATGAGTGCAATGTGTGAGCTGCAATGCTTTCTTGGTCTCCAAGTTCAGCAAATGCAAAATGGAACTTTCATTCATCAAAGCAAATATGCTAAAGAACTTTTGAATAAATTTGATATGAATGATTGTAAACCATGCAGCACACCCATGGCAACAAATAAGCTTGTCATGTCTGATGAAAAGGATGAGCTGATTGACCAAACTCTATATAGAAGCATGATTGGGTCTTTGTTGTACCTAACTGCCTTCATCAGTAACTTTCATAAAAGTATTGTCCTTCATTTCATCAGAGTTTGGCATGTGGGCAGTACATAGTGGTCAGACCTTTTGTAACCGCTGCCACATCAGCCTTCACTTTTTCCTCTATAAAACCCCCACTTCACACCAAAACAGGGTTTTACTGTCGAATTGAATTCTCAAAAAAATTCTCTTCTCAAAACAGTTTTTTCTTCAAATTCCTTCACAAATTTCTTCGATCATCATCTCCAAAATGACAAAATCGAAGCCATTTGCAAAACCCACCTCCAAATCATCGTCGAAAGCGGCCTTTCAAAAGGTCAATACCACTGAAATCCCACACAAACCATCTCACAATCTTCAGGGTCTTCTCGCAAAACCCGGCACCACAGATGCTTTCGACTCCATCATCGCCAAATGGCTAAATCAAAGTACAAAACTTTTTTAACAGCCGATGCACCAATTTACTTAACAACCCAACGAGAGTTTTGGAAAAACGCAACCCTTGACAAACAAGGTGAAACTTTGGTAGCCATTAACTCCTCTTTAAAGGGTAAAGCTGTTCAAATCACGCCACAATCTATATCAGAAGTCTTTAAACTCAAGGATCAGCAAGGTAAAACTTCTTTCCCTTAAAACGAGTTAATAATTGACTTCATTGAGAGAGGGTATGCAGACACAATGACGAAGAAAGCTACCTTACAAAAAGGTTTCTTTCCTTCTGCAACAAGGTTTTTATTCCATACCCTCCTAATGTGTGTTTAAAACAAAACCACTTCTTTTAATGAAATACCATTAAAGATTCAAAATCTGGGATATGCTATTCTTCAAGAAGAAAATTTTAATTTTTCTCGGGAAATCTTTAATGATTTGGTTAACAATGTTGAAACAAAATCATTCTTACTGTTTCCAAGGTATTAAAGTTATTATTTTGAAAAGAAATTCAGTAAGGATGATATTGCCGCAATAAACCAAGGTGAATATTTTCAAATGCACAGTTTAACTGCTGAAACTTTTACAAGAATGTTAACACCTTGCAAAACACAAGCAGAGGTGCCTGAGCAGAATTTAGCAGCTACCACTGCTCCTCAGGTATCTGCTGCTGAGCCCACTGCTCAAGGTGATCAAAGTAGCAACACAACTACTTTGAAACCCACACCTAAATTCACCAAAAAGCCACAGAAAAAGAAGAATCAAAAACCCCCCAAACCTATAAAAAAGGCAACTCTGGAGGATGAGATACCAGAGCAAATGCCTGTGACAACACAAAAGTCACAAGAAACCACTGCTGCTTCTTCCTCACAGCAATTGGTACAAATATCTCAACCCATAACCGAAACTCCTCCTGCTTCTTCTCAAAAAGAACAGGTTGGACACATAGAGACTCCACATTATGATGCTCTGGAAACACTCGTTTCCATCATCCACAGCCCAATTCCCGGGGCAAATCCTCTTTCTACACCAAACATCACATCCACAATTCCCCCACCAACTAAACTTCTGTTGGATGCAATAGATTTGAATCAGGCACTAACCAGTCCTTCTCAATCACCTATTTCTGAGAATATACCTCAACAAATGACTGGGTCTGATGTATCAATCCTTGCTAACCCACCAACACAACCTGGGGAGGTTACACCCCTTGAGTTACAAGTAACTCTTGGTGGTATTCCAAGTGAAGCAGCCACTACAACTGTTGAACCCACTGGTTTACATTTGGACAGTGGTTACATCAATAAGACTTCCTTGGAGTCAATTCCTTACATAGCACCTCTTCCAACCACCAGTGGATTTATTTTTACCACTAGCAACATCAAAAGGTTGTCAAGTGTTGAAGGAAGAAGACCCCAGTACCAAGAAAAAGGGGCATCAGTGGTTAATGTTTGGAGTACACTCCCTACTTCAACCACTGCTAGTGGGAAATCAGACGATCCCATTAAATTGGGTGATGGTTTAAAATTTTTGGAATTGCTGGAACGTGTTGATAAACTGGATACTTCAGTTGCAGATATCAAAGAAATGCTGCAACAGTTGTTGACAGTACAAAAGATGCAATCCACTGTTGTTCCACCTGAAGCACCTGCTCCACCACAAGCATCTGCTACAAATGAGCTCTGGAACCTCTTCCAACCTTTTCTCCAACAACAAAAAGAAATGGCTGATCAGCACCATGAACTACATGTCCAAAAGCTGAGAAACATAATGGAGTCTAGGTACAAGAACACTTAAGCAGATATTAAGGCAATCAAGGCCCATTTATTGGAAACCACTGGCACTACTCCTCCAACAGTTCTTTTCATTGATCAACTTCCCCCAGATAATGCCAAAAAGGGGGAGAAAATTCAGGAATGGAAGAAGAAGGGAATAGATGATGGTCTCTACATTGAACCAGAAAGGGATGCTATGACCAGAAAAATTCCTATGCCAGATGGTAGTAAAAAGGTTGATGCTACCCAAGAAGCACTTGATGAAGGAGTAGCAAGTGTAAAAAGGGATAGAATGGCAAATGATATTTCAAGGTGGAATGAGGAGAAAAGAGCTTTCATGGAGCTGTATGCGCAGGGTTGTTCTGGGTCAAAGGATACTAAAAATCCTATGCCAAAAAGGAAACCTAAGTCCATCCTATCCAGAATTCCAAAGCATATTCCAAAACCACCATCCAAAAGCCATCAGCATCAAACCTCCACCCAAACAGCTGTTGTAACTCCTGCTATATCAACTACTGCTGGTACTTCAGAGGTTTCAACATCTGTTATCACTTCAACACACACCACTTCAACACACACCACAATCACTGCCTTACCACCACCACAATCACCTCTAAAAACAACCTCACCACCATCACCTCCTGCCAAAAAGCAGAAGACAACAGATGTTACAACATCTGTTGTAATGGAAACAATGGTTGAAACACCAGTTGTTTCAACAGCTGTTAGTCAATCACAAACCACTGCCACTCAATCTACCACCACTGTTCCACCCAAAACATCATCAGTCCCTCCTCAAACAAAAAGGAGAAGGCTAATTCTCAAAGATGATGACTATTCACCACCACAAACATCTTCAAAATCCTTGTCGCTTGTCACAATTCCAAAACCCATACCTCTCTCTTCAGCACAAATTCTAAAGCCATTACCACCTGCTGGTGTCTCATTTCCTCTGGAACTCATTGCAGTTAGGGAAGAAATCAAATCCTTTTACTATGAGGATGACCCAGCTAAAAGGAGTTTGCCATCAGTTGAAGGATATCCCAGGCCTAACAATATCGAAAAATATTTGAAACTCAAAGCCAAGCAAGCAGAGGATATCGCAATCAGAAACAGACAAGGGAAATCTAATAGAGAATTTCAGCAAAACTATCAGTTTCTACTCACACAGGTCAGAGCTATGGAGCAATTTGCCAAAAATGTATGTCAGCAAATCTCAGAAAGGGCAGATGAGTCCTTGAGAAAAGATTACATTGAGAACATCATGACCTACAAGAAATACAAGGGGGAGAAACACATGCACAAAAACTGGACCATTCCTGAGCTTGAAAAAGAGGCAGCCAGGATTCAAGAAATGATTAAAAATAAGGTCAAGCAGACTCCTCCTGAAAAGTTCAAACAGTTTGAAGCTGATAAGGCACTAGAGTTGAAGAGAATGAAAGAGGAGCTGATAGCAGCTGATTATGGGTCAAAGAATTCTGTGTCAAAGTGGGGAGAAGATAGGGTCTGGGCTACCTACAAAAAGTTAGAGGAACTTCGAAAGAAAGATCCAACAGTTCCAAAGAGGCCTGACTACTCCAAAGCAGAGGTCTCAAAAAGACCACCAAAGCTGCAAATCAAAAGGACCACTGCTCCAGCTATTGCTGCCATCTACAAAAGAAGGAGCCAAAACCAGTCAGGGGCTGAAACAGTTCAAGATCTAAAAGCTGGAAATGCTGTTGTAAAAGAGGGCATTAGATTAATGATGAAAGAAGATCTTGAACTGGAACAATCTGCAAGCACTGCTCAGCCAGTCATGAATAGGCCAACATCTCCAAACACCTCTTCAAATAAAAAGCTCCCAAGAAACTCATTAGGCTCAAAAGTACTAAAGTGGGAAACTGACAAACAGACCCATGTACTGACTTTGTTCAGGTCTGATGGAGAAATGAAGAAAATATCAAGGGGAACAAGCACTTGGCCTAAGTCTTGAAGATTTGCAGGATCTCCTTGATCTTCCACTTAGCAAGGATGATGATAACACAAATACCTTAACCTTTGAGCTACAACTTAAAGGGCAAATAAGGGAACTGTTATTGAGGCAATAAAGTTCCACAATAATGAAGAGTTTTGGCATTATCTGTTCCAGGGGGAGATTCTTGGGATTGAACCCTACCAGAGGAACAGATAATTAAAGCCAAAACTGGATCAGAGCAGTGGATCAAGAATAAGCAGATATTACATACAAGTCTCTCCCCTTGAAAGTGATTTCAACATCTGCTGACCTCCTATCTACTGATCGTGCAAACTACTGACCCACAACTGCTGTTCAAGTAAAGACCCGATGAAAGACTAAAGCTGTGCTGTTCAATCTACTGCCTTGGTTCAAGCACTGCTGATCCGGACAAGTACTGCTGGGTTCACAGCAGTGGAGGGATGCAGCAGTTGTTTATTCTGTCTTTATGTAATGTAATGTAATAAGCAGTAGTTAGTATAGCAGTGTTTGTATAGATCAGGGGTTAGAGTTTGTTAGGAGGTTAGATGTCACTTTCATGGTGACGTCAGCTTAGATGCTCAGTGGTTTGCTAGTGCCTATAAATAGAACAGTGCTCTGTACTGTTCTATTAGCTCTTTGCAACATCGTCTTCTCTGCACGAACAAACACTGAGCTCTGGCTGAGGGGGAGTTTGTATTCAATCATTGCAATTGTAATCGTAATTGAAATAAATTCAATCGTTTGGTTCATTGTGAAAAATGTTTGATCAAAGCAATACTCTCGTTTGATTGTATGCAAAATTTGTTTCCATCTTAATTCCGCTGCACAACTCATTCATCTCCATCTTAATTTCAAACATAAAATACAATCAAAACCAAACTCAGATCCAACATATATGTTCATAGTTAGGATGGTAAATTGTGGAATTTGGGATGTTTATGTTAATCAATGAATGAATTATGGAAGTTGTGCTTAAGATGCTTGTACATTATGCTAAATGAATGATACGCACACAACATGTTCGATGAAATGCCTAAGTGGGTTTAGTTATGGTTTTATATGAATACTTGATAAGTTGATGTAACACGTTTATGGTAAAGACGTATGTGACTAGTAGACATCATAATGTGCGGTAAAGAATATGAAAGCAATAAAAGCTAAGCATATGAAATTATGATGTATAGGGGCAAAGAAAGAAGAAGGAACAAGTCTATCCAAGGCACAAGAAATGCAAGACCTCGGTAAGTTCATATGAACTTCACTCTCTCTATATGTAGATTTATGAAGGTAAATCTTGATATTTGAATCCTAGTGTGGAATTATTATTGTTCATGGTATAATTGTGTTAAGTTGAGAATTTGAAATGGATAAGAAATGCGAAGTTAATGGATGTGTTTTTAACCCGCTTCAAGTGGGTCGAAATGATGGAAAGTATGATGTTGTAATGTTTAAGTAAGAACTAGTAGAAAAGGGGTCAAAATGGCGAAAATGTGTAGAAACTGTATGGTATGTATTGATCATGTACGGACGAGTCGAAAAGCTTACATGTTGAATGTGTCGGAAGGTAAGGGTGAAAGAGCATAGAGGAATTTATGCTAGAATGGAAAAAAAAATGATTATAATAAGAATGTTGGTTAAACGAGAAATGAATGTTAAACCTTGCGAATGGGTCTAAAGTACGAAAATGATGTTATTCTTGATGATGATGTATTAATCCGTAAGTAAACGGGTCAAATAGGATGAAATTGTTATGAAGTTAAGATGACTAGTGGAGTATAATAATCGAGGAAGTAAGAGTATGCATGATCCGTGAGAACAGGTCGGATGAAATATGATGATTATGGTGATGAAGTTAATTGACATGATATCCGTTAAAGTGGAATTGTCGTATGAGAAATTCTAATGAAATGATGTAAATATGAAGTGACTCGGTAATGAGCCCAATAATAAGGAAAACGTTGAAAATTTATTAGTAATATGTTTTATCTGAACTAACATGCAAGTTTATGATATGAATGTAGGTAAATCTCATGCTTAAGATGGCGAGCTCGGATCGAACACACTACGTTGCCCTTTTATGCGCTTCCGGTTTAAGTCGTCATAGTAAATGGGTCAAAGCACTTTCATAATGTAAATGTTAAGTTTATGTCTTTTGAAACATGTCGTAGAATTTTGTTTGAATGGTGATTGTTAAAAGCAGTGAATTGCTTATGGTACGAATAGGTCATGCCAACATTTTATAATAAAAAAACTGTATGAAGTTTATGTTATTTAGTGAATGTCGAAAATTGGGCGTTTCAAGTTGGTATCAGAGCCTAGGTTTGAGGGATTTAAGCATCAAGTGCTTGAACTCAAACTGAAAGCTCGTGAGAAATGTGTGTTCGTTCCGCGACGCAAAGCAAGTATGTATTTTAAAAGTTGAAATTTTTGCATTACGAATAATTTAGTTACGGAATGTTATGGAATGGTTACGGGATGTTGTGGAAAGATTTGGGATGAATCGGATCAGTTTGGGGGTTAGAACTGTCACACCCCGACCACGTAAAACAACAAATCATGGCGGAAACGTCGGGGAGTGTTGTAACAGAATAATTGTTTCAAACCATGGATACAAAGAGTTTTGTTTTATTGAATATTAAACATTGTCTTAAAGTTAAACAAGCAAGTCAAACATAGTTTATCATTGTTATTAAATCACTAAGGCCTCGTCCAGTCCTAAGTGAGCATGCATCCTACTCGCAATCAACACTACGCAACTTCACCTGAAACATATGTAAAAACAAAGTCAGCAAAGAAATGTTGGCGAGTACATAGTTTTTGTGTGAGTATCAGATTCATGGCTCGTTGAAATATCTCGTACAACTTTGTTATTTGATATTTGAAACCTTGTTTTGTAAAATGTTTGTATTGTAAAATGAATAACCAAGTCAAAACAGATTGGTTATAATTTATAAACCTTGATGCCATGAATCTTAACCCAAAACATTTGTTTTTGTAAACCAGTTCGTAAATCGTCCTCGTAATAAAACTCGTATGGTTTATATCGTTTAGTAAACCTCGTTGTGTAACATCGTTTAAATCGTTCTCGTTATAGATCATCGTTCACTTGTTTAAATCGTTCAAAATCGTTCAATCGTTCAAAATCGTACAATCGTTAAATATCGTTCTCGTTCCAATCGTCCTTGTTTTATTTGTGAAAACTACTTTTGGTTGTCTCGCTAATAACATTCAAACCTTTGTGGCTCGTCCATCGTTCAACTCGTTCTTGCATTAACAAACCTCCAAAGGGTAAGTTAACAATCACAGATTCGGTCGTTACCCACCTAACCCACACATAACCATGGGTCCGGTCTGATAACAGGATTTGTCGGATCCTATGGTACCATAACCTAATACTGGTCGGCTTGATCAATGCTAATGAATGTCATTCGTTATGTAACTACCACCAACAAGTTCGTTCACATTATTGAAATCGTTATTAGTTTTGTATAAACCATCTCAATCATTTTGAAACCATCGTTAGAATATTGAAATCGTTTTGATACATATGAATCACCCCAAAACAATCGAAAACAGTAAAAGAGGGGATCTATGTACTCACCTTTGGGTGCGTTTTTATACGTTAACACAATCCCTCAATTTATTCGTCCTAAATTAAATAAGAATGATTTAATAATCAAAACCCATAAAAGTACCGAAGTTTCTCCGATACTTAAAATTTTCACCTAACTTTGAGATTTCTCGAAAAGTTATTATTTTTGATTATTTTGGTGTATTTGTATATATGTACTCGAGCGTAACACACATAATATTGTTAACACTAGCACATCATCATTCACATATTTTTAAAACACATAGCACATTATAACACATAAAATAACTCATGAACAACCCATTCTAGTGTATGTTGAAAAACACTTATTTTAGCGATTCGGTAACATTTTTGGGCGTCGGAAGTCACGTATGACTAACCAAACACCAAGTAACCTTAATATAAGTTAAAATACTTGTTTTTATATCAGAAATATCAGTTTGGTTACTGATCTAAAACAGTTTTGTAAAAGTCCTCCGAAAAGGCGATTTTTTGACCGTTTTACCGCATAGTTTTGCATCAAACGTTACCCGAACCATCCCAAATCGAAACAACTTGAAATTTTAACACAACCCATTTTATTTACTGAATAAAAAAATGGTTATACTCATGATAGTGCAGGTCTTAAACAAAGCATATAAATCATGCAAATTTCACATAATTTACCACTTTCTAAGCTATATGTACAACATGCAAAGCTATCAAACCTATGTCAAAGTTTCATGCCACTATAATACATCAAATAATATTATTTTTAGTGTTTATAACCAGATCTAAAACATTTTTTTGTCATTTAACCATTTTTCATCACTTCTTGAGTTTTAAATCAACATATTTTCACATGTACAAGTGCCTAAAGCATACCATCATAGCAACATCATTTTTTATGAGTTTAAAGCATCAAATATGAGATTTATTCAGATTTATTTGCTGAAGTAATTTACATTTAACATATCATACATAAATCACCAAATACTTGCATTTATACCATCCTTCAAGAACATGTAACAACATAAACGAGTATTTAACAAGAAATCGAACTTCAAGACTCACACACACACATATATATGTACGGTTTATACATACATATATACATCACCATTTTTTTATTTGTTTCAAGACCCACTTCATTTTAGATTTCAAGTTTAGTGAAAATCCCAAGATTCAAGAGAATCTTCAATCATCAATAACAACCAAGAATCTAAAGTATGATTTAAAAATAAATGTTATACCTTCAAGATTCAAGTAGGTTGTAGGATGAGATTTTGATGATAGGAAGCTTGTAATCACTTGACAACACCTTGGAATCACCTTAGATCTTCACACCAACTTGAAGGTTGCTAGAAAGGAGCTTGAATTCTCAAGAACAAGACTTGAAGTTATGAAGAAGATGAAGATGGAGGAGAGAGAGAGTTGGGGACGGTTTGGGTGAGGGAGAGAGAAGGGAGTTTGAGTGTGATCTTGGATTGCTTGATCTTGTAGGATTATGTAGAAGATTTAAGGAGATATGGGGCTAGCATGCATGGACACTTGTCAACAACAATCAAAGAAATATCTTGCAAGATCTAAACAAAATTTGGTGGGTCCCTCACATAAAGTAACCGTGAACAAGCAAGGGGGAGGGGGTCCATGTGTAATTTTTTTTTATATAAACATGTTATATGTAGGCTAAAACGGGTGTTAAACTGGATACCGGGTATTTTATCTAGCGTTTAAATCCCGATTTATGGCGTTCTAAATTATTTTTATTATTCTATAAAAATAATCTTGCCAAAATATAACTGAAATAAATTTCAGTTGCCAGGACTGGCTGCGTTGTCTGCGTTTTGCAGTAGAAGCACTGTGTCGCGCAGAAACACACGGTACGTGCTTAAACTTGAAAAATAACGTTTTTAGGCGTTTTAATTTATTTTTCAACACGGACCTGATTAAAATAAGATTTTAATCATAACAGAATATTTTTTTGGGATTTAAATATTATCCGGGCGGTCACCAACGTTCGTTTCGCAGTTTTGTCGTAAATAGCTCTTTAGTCCAAATGAACATGTTTTTTGCCATACCGAATCCTTCGAAACCTATTTCTAAGTTATGTAAAGGATATTTAGGGTATGTTCAGCTTACGTCACAGTTCCCGTGTGTACGTCGCGTTAAACTGACTGGGTTTATGCACCAGTTTGCGTATAACCTTCCAGAAAGTGATTTTAAAGCTTGAAATCGGAATCGAATCAAATTGTAAAATCATTAAACACAATTGCACATATAACAATACCAAAACACATATAATAACACCAAAGCACATTGTTTTATTGATAACAGACATAGTTTTACATTATACGATGATTACAGAACACAGTTGTCACAGTCTCCCCTAGTTTAGGAAATTTCGTCCCGAATTTTTATTTAGAGGATTCTTGTGAAAACAAATGCGGATATTTTGCCTTCATCTGGTCCTTACGTTCCCAAGTAAACTCGTGGCCATGTTTGGATTCCCAGCGAACTTTGACCAAATGAATCCGTTTGTTCTTCAACTGTTTGTATGTACGATCCACTATCTCCACAGGTTTCTCGACAAAGTGCATTGTTTCATCAATTTGAATCTCGTCGAGAGGAATGTGAAGATCAGCATCAGCTAAACACTTTCGCAAATTGGACACGTGAAAAGTCGGATGAACATTTCCAAGTTCTGGAGGTAGCTCTAGTCGATAGGCAACCTTTCCAATTCTTTCAACAATCTTAAATGGTCCAACATATCATGGTGCAAGTTTTCCTTTCTTTCCAAATCTCACCACTCCCTTCCAAGGTGACACCTTGAGTAGGACACGGTCTCCGATTTGAAATTCTAAGGGCTTGCATCCCAAATCCGTATAATTCTTTTGACGGCTTCTAGCTGTCACAAGATTATCACGAATTTTCTTGATTTTGTCTGTTGTTTCCAGAATGAGCTCAGGTCCAGTAAGCTGAGCTTCACCGATCTCATTCCAACATACAGGTGAACGACATTTTCGACCGTAGAGAGCTTCGAATGGTGGCATATTAATACTAGCATGATAACTGTTGTTGTAAGAGAACTCGATCAGTGGAAGATGAGAATCCCAATTACCACCAAAGTCTATCACGCATGCTCTAAGCTTATCCTCCAAAGTTTGAATCGTCCTCTCAGATTGACCATCAGTTTGGGGATGATAAGCAGTGCTTAGATTTAGGTGGGTTCCCAAAGCAGATTGCATGGTCTTCCAAAAATGAGATGAAAATCGAGCATCACGATCAGAAATGATATCCAAAGGAACACCATGTCGTGATACAATCTCGTCTACGTAGATCTTGGCAAGCTTTTCAGCAGAGAAATCCACACGGATTGGTAAGAAGTGAGCAGATTTTGTCAAACGATCAACTACAACCCAAATAGCATCATGACCTTTAGACGTACACGGTAACTTAGTAATGAGATCCATTGCAATGTTGTCCCACTTCCAAACCGGTATCTCTGGTTGTACAAGCAAACCAGAAGGTCATTGATGTTCGGCCTTGACTTTGAGACAAGTTAGGCATTTCGATACATACAAGGCAACATCCTTTTTCATACCAGGCCACCAGAACTGAGTACGAAGATCCTTGTACATTTTATCAGCACCAGGATGGATAGAATATCGAGACTTGTGGGATTCGTCCATTACCAAGGTGCGAAGATCGTCTTGTTTCGAAATCCACAAACGATCCATGAAATAGAGTAAACCATCGTCTTTCCTTTCGAGTTTGAGCTCAAGTTGAAGCGGTAGCTCATTTTTCAATAAGCCTTTGATCACACAAGATCGTTGAGTTTGAAGAACACGAGATTGAATATCAGATAAAGTTCGAACAGAATGAAGCTTGACTCGTTCCTTTCGACGAAGCGCATCGGCCACGACATTCGCTTTACCAGGATGGTAGCGGATCTCGCAATCATAATCGTTTAAGAGTTCAACCCAACGTCGTTGCCTCATATTCAGCTCCTTCTGATTGAGAATATGCTGGAGACTTTTGCGGTCTGTGAAAACCACACACTTCGTTCCATAGAGGTAGTGTCTCCAGATTTTAAGCGCAAAAACCATAGCTCCTAACTCAAGATCATGAGTCGTGTATAAGAACGCAACCAAGTCCTAGATTCGACGCGTCACAATAGATAACAAAATCATCGTTTCCCTCAGGTAGAGATAAAACACGAGCATCACAGAGCTTCCGTTTCAGCGTCTGGAACGCTTCTTCTTGCTTAGGTCCCCACTCAAAAGGCTTATTTTTCTGAGTCAAAGCAGTGAGTGGAACCGCGATCTTTGAGAAATTAGAAATAAATCGTCGATAATAACCAGCAAGACCAAGAAAAGAACGAACTTCTGTAGGTGTCGTCGGTGTATTTCAATCCTTAATTGCAACAATCTTGGATGGGTCTACATGAATACCCTGCTCATTGACAATATGACCCAAGAACTGAACTTCTTTAAGCCAGAATTCACACTTGGAGAATTTAGCAAAAAGTTGTTCCTTCCTTAGGAGTTCCAATGTCAAACGAAGGTGTTACTCGTGATCGGCTCGAGACTTTGAATAAATGAGAATATCGTCGATGAACACAATGATGAACTTATCTAAATAAGGTTTACAAACCCTATTCATTAAGTCCATGAAGATAGCTGGGGCATTTGTCAAACCAAAAGGCATGACAGTGAACTCGTAGTGCCCATATCTAGTACGGAAAGCAGTTTTGGGAATATCTTCTTCGAGAATACGAAGTTGATGATACCCAGAACGCAGATCGATCTTGGAAAAACATGAAGCACCTTGCAGCTGGTCGAAGAGATCATCAATTCTAGGTAGGGGATATCGATTCTTGATGGTAAGCTTATTAAGCTCACAATAATCGATACACATTCGAAAAGATCCATCTTTCTTTTTCACAAAGAGAACAGGAGCTCCCCAAGGCGAAAAGCTTGGACGGATGAATCCTTTATTAGACAACTCTTGAAGCTGTTTCGATAACTCTTGCATCTCCGATGGTGCAAGACGATAAGGTGCTTTCGCAATCGGGTTGGCATTGGGTACAAGGTCAATATGAAACTCAACTTGACGAACTGGAGGCAAACCAGGCAGTTCATTGGGAAACACCTCTGGATAATCCCGAACAATCGGAATATCCTGAATACTCTTGCTCTTGCCTTTCTCCTCGGTGACATGTGCCAGGAAAGCAACATATCCTTTTCGCAAGTATCTTTGGGCCTTTGTACACGACATAAGCTTCAATCCACCAGATGGTTTCTCGCCACGAACTTCCAGAACATCGCCAGACGGCAGAGGAATACGAACAATCTTATCAAAACAAACTACCTCAGCATGATGTTTGGTTAACCAATCCATTCCCACGATAATATCGAAACTCCCAAGTTGCATCGGCGTGAGGTCAATGGGAAAAAGATGGTTATCAAGGTTTAACTGACAATCACGAATAACAGAATCGAGAACAAGAGGTTTACCAGTAGCAACTTCGACAGATAAGGGTTTCCTCAGTTTAGTTCTAGGTATCGCAAGCAAAGGTTCAAAAGATAGTGAAACAAAACTTCTATCGGCACCGGAATCAAAAAGAATAGATGCAGGTCGATTGTTAACAAGAAACGTACCATTAACCACTTCGTTGTCAGCCCTTGCTTCGATTGCATTCAGATTGTACGCTCGCCCACGAGCGGGATTCACATTTGCGTTGACATTCGCAAACGGGTTTGCATTAGCATTTGCGTTTGCATTCACCAGCCTCGGACAGTTGTTGCAGAAGTGACCAAACTCTCCGCAATTGAAACATGAACCCGGTGGGAATCTAGCAGCATTCCCCTGGACTGGAGCTTGATTCTGAACAATCTGATTCTGACCCGAACGACAGACGTTGGCCAGATGCCCAAGCTTACCACACGTTGTGCATTGTCTACAAGCTTGTTGTGCAACATGATGACCGTTGCAGCGAGCACAATGAGGTGCGGTACCAGCATATGCTTTCTTCGCAGGCTGTCGAGCTGGTGGGTTCTGAGGGTTCTGAGTAGTTTGTGCAGTTACTGCAAAATTCTGAGCACCCTTTCGCTTTCTTGACTTCTTCGATGACTCACCTTCTTTACCCTTACCCTTTTTCTTGTCCTTCCCAGAATCAGTCGCCTTCTTTTTATGATCCTTGCAGGTGAGTTTACCCTTCCTGACTTGAGACTCGGTCAGGGTAATAGACAACTCGATTACTTGACGAAGGGTGGTAGGATTAACACCGGTCACTATATCCAGAATAGAATCGGGTAGACCATCGATATACCTCTCTATCGCTTTCTCCAACGGGGTAACCCTAGTAGGACACAAAAGACTGAGCTCCTCAAATCGATCCGTGTACGCACGGTGTTCTCCCCCATCTTGTTTCAGATCGTCAAACTCTCGTTCCAAAGCTCGAATTTCGTGACAGGGACAGAACTCTCTCATCATGAGAGCTAGAAGCTCTTCCCATGTTTGTGCCAACGCTACTTCGGCACCCCTGTCGCGCATCACTCCGTTCCACCACGTAAGAGCACGCTTCTCAAACACACTTGATGCAAATTCAACCTTACGCCCATTCGGACATTGCACATGTCTGAACGTGTTCTCGATACTCTCGAACCATTGAAGGAGTGCAGTCGCCCCTTGTGACCCAGAAAACTTTAGCGGCTTAGCAGAATTGAAACTCTTGAAATTACATTGTGCGTTGTTATTGTTATTGTTGTTGTGTATCTCGTGGACTTGGGTCACAACACCGGGAAGCACAGCAGCCACTTGCTGAGAGACCAGGGTTGCGATTTCTTCAATAGTAAAAGATTGTGCTTCACGTCGAGGAGGAATTGTCTAACAAGGAAACAGGAGAATCGTGTGAGGTTGAAAATTAGGAAAAACAAAAGAGGTATCGACAAAACACAAGGAAGGTGATCATTTGCTTGTTACCTCGAACAAACAAACGACACGCAGTGACTAATCAAAGTAATGAATCAAAATAATGTATCGCGAAGACATGCTCGCCTATAAGTGAACACTCACCCCAAGAGTTCCCAGGTAAGAGTGACTGGTCCGATTATGTGGATTTGTACGAACACTCTAGCCTTAGACAGAAAACTCAGGGTACAGGCATTCACTCTTCCAGTTTGCACGTTGTTGGGATTGAACCCTATCAGAGGAACAGATAATTAAAGTCAAAACTGGATCAGAGCAGTGGATCCAGAATAAGCAGACGTTTACAGATAGTTCATGCAAATCTCTCCCCTTGAAAGTGGCTTTGTATCTGCTGACCTCCTATCTACTGATCTTACCAAGTGCTGATCCACAACTGCTGCCTTGCATCTACTGCCAAATGTTAAAGACTGATAGAAGACCAAAGCTCTGCTGACTCAATCTACTGCCTTAAGTCAAGTACTGCTGATCCGGACAAGCACTGCTGGATTCACAGCAGTGGAAGGATGCAGCAGCTGTTTAAGTGTCTTTTATGTAATAAATTGTAATAGCAGTAGTTACTACATCAGTGTTTGTATAGATCAGAGGTTAGAGTTTGTTAGGAGGTTAGATGTCACTTTCATGGTGACGTCAGCTAAGATGCTCAGTGGTTTGCAAGTGCCTATAAATAGTTCAGTACTATGTACTGTTCTATTAGCTCTTTTGATCACATCGTCTTCTTTGCACGAACAAACTACTGAGCTCTGGCTGAGGGGGAGTTTGCATTCATACATCAATCATTGTAATCGTAGTTGAAACAAATTCAATCTTTCAATTCATTGTGTAAAGATGTTTGATTAAAGTATTACTCCCGTTTGATTGTATGCAAAGTTTGCTTTCATCTTATTTCCGCTGCACAACTCTTTCATTTCCATCTTAATTACAAACAAAAATATAATCAAAAAGAAACTCAGATCCAACAATTGGTATCAGAGCTGGGACAGTCAAATTTGATTTAACAATCATTTTGACGTAAATAGTTCAGCTCATAACAGTTGATACTGATTGTTTGTTCGTCCGTTGAAAAACAGAGCAAGGATTAATCACCATTAAAGTTGATTTCTCAGTGTCTGTAAAACAACAAGAATGACGTCACAATCTCAGGATGATAAAAACAACATCGGCTCGCTTTTTAAACCACCTATGCTAAAAAGAAATGAGTACAACATCTGGCAGAGGAGGATGGGTCACATCCTCGCTCAACAAAGCACAGGTTGTTGGAAATCTGTCATTTATGGTCCCCATGTTCCTTCAGTGCCAAGTGCTGAAGATGCTAAAAAGTTCGTTCCAAAACCAGTTGAAAATTATACCGAAACCGACTTTCAAAAGATCGAACTAGATGCTAAAGCTTTTAGCATCGTAGCATCTGCGCTGCCCAATGAGATATATGCTGGACTGTTACATTGTAACAGTGCCAAAGAGTTGTGGGACGCACTTAAGGAACAGTTTGGGGGAACTGAGGAAGTCATAGAAAACAATAGGGAAATCCTGAACCAACAGTATGAAACATTTTGCTACGTTAAAGGTGAATCACTAACGCAACAATTTGAGCATTTCAGTTGTCTCATCAGTGAACTGAGGCTTGTTAACACCACTTTTACAAACTCAACTCAAAATAGCAGGTTCCTCAGGTCACTGCCAGAAAAATGGGACACCATAGCTTTTGTCACCCGAAACTCACCTGAATTCAAGGATCTGACCTTGACCCAACTCCACGGTCGACTCCTGACCTACGAAAGGGAGTTGAACCAGAAAAGGAGGTTACAAGAGTCAGGAAAAGTTACCGATGACTACACTTTCGGTAATACTGCTCTTCTGGGTCAAGAAGAATCTGGGAGCAGTGGTAAGGATCAGGGTTATGATCACTTCATTGACATAACTGCTGGTGCAAATTTTAACAACTCTGATCCTCACTCTGCTAGTTATGCATTCACGGCAAATGAAAACCAGATGTCAGACAATTTAAGTTTTGAACTAAATGATTTGCAACATTTTGATCCCACTGATTTAGAGGAAATGGACATCCTGCACCAACTGGCTTTGCTAAGTGTTAGAACTAGCAAGTTTTACAAAAGAACAGGGTGAAAATTCCCAGGTTTACATGGGAATCTAAGGGCGAAAATCAAGTGCTACAAGTGTAATAGGTTGGGACATTTCGCTAGGGAATGTAGGAGTCAAACTACTGGTCCCATAATTACTCATCCTAGCTCAAATCCTAGACCTCAAAACCAAAACACTGTGCACTATGCCCAATATGCCCCAGCAGCTCAAGTGAACACTGCTCACTATGCTGCTGCCCCTGTGCCAGTACATTATGTCCAAACTACTGTTCCACAAATCCAATATGTTCAAACCCCTGCTCCACCGGTACAAGTGCAACCTGTTGCACCTCAAACCACTGCTCCAGCAGCAGCACAACCAGATCAACAAAGTTTTTTCACTCAAGGGTTTGTTGACTGGAGCAGTATGCCTGAAGACCTTAATGATGAAAATTTTGCACTCTATGCTTCTCATGATTCTTCACATGATGAGTTTTGTTTGATGGCATTAGAGTCAATACAGGAGGCGGTTGAAACTGAGGAGGAATAGCAGTGCTTTGAAACAGTGGAAGAGGTGACTGAAGCAGTGGTTACTGCTGTGGCTGGTGAAATACTGTTGGGAGAAAGTTCAGGTACCCTGATTGAACCAATGACAGATCCATGGTCCGTAGAGGACAAAGAAGAAGAGAAAGAAGAAAAGGCTGGTGAAAAGAAGGTGAAAGCTGATGATGAAGAAGATCATAAATGTGATTGTGCAATGATGGCAGCTGCCAAGGTATCTCCTCAAGTTCTTGAAAAACTGTGTTCTGACAATTGCATAATTGCTTTTGCTAACATTAAAGAGGTGAATGAAAACCTTCGGGATAAAATCTTGTCTGATGAGGTCAAATTTGAAAGGTCTTTAAAAGAACTTAAAAACAAATTGACTGAAAAAGAAAAAGAGAACAGCTGTCTAAAAGAAGAGCAGAGTATAACCAAAACCCAACTTCAAACTATGGTAGAAAAATACCAAGTTTGCAAAAAGGAGTTGGAGTCCGCCCAGATTACTTGTGAAAGATGGGTGGAATCCTGCAAAGGATATGAGGTTATGCTTGAAAAACAGAGAAAAGCAATGTGAAATTTGGGGTTGGCTATAGAAAACATGATGATGAAAACACTGCTTTTGAAAACTCTGTTCAAACCACTGATGTAACCACTGAGTTCATCCCCAAAAACAAGAATGGCCAAGAAGTGAAAATCACTGACAAACTTGGTAACAAAATCACACTTGACAGACCAATGGAATCCTCTACTTTTGTGGAGCTTGAAGAATACCAGTTTAAACCAAAATGGTCTGATGAGTGTGACATTCTTGAAAATTTCAAGCCAATGGACTTTACATCAATTGATTGTGTCAAGGCTCCAAAAGCTAAAGTCATACCTCTCAAAGACATCCCAGCAGTGGTTAAAACCTCTGCTGCAAAGGAGTCTGAAAAGAGAAAGAAGAAAGAAAAAATTGATAACTTGTTTTGTGAATTCTGTGAGAAGAGGAATCATCTTACAAAAGATTGTTTCCACTTAAAAGCGTATGATTTAAACAGAACAAGTGTCATTGTTTCAGCTGAAGGTTGCATTGTCTGTGGTAAAACAAACCACAAAACTCAAGCATGTGTGTATCTCAAAAAATTTGATGTGAAAAAGAATGAGTACATTGCTAAAACATCCTTGAGTCCATCATCATCATCAACATCTGTCAAATTCACCAAGAAACAACCACTGTTTGTGCCAGTTCAAACAGCTGTTACAAAACAGCTGAACCAAACATCTGTCAAAAGAGATGTTCAGGTTACTGATGCACCCCCTGCCAATCAGTTCAGAAAAGGCAGAGAAAAACAGTCTTACCAAAGGATTCCTCACGTTTATGAGGCCTACAAAAGGCCTTCTAAACCCAAAGTGAACAAGCATCCTTTTGGTTACCAGCAGATGATTGGTCAGGACCCACAACAGTGGTTAGAGAAACACTGTCCTAAAACAGTTCAAACTCCTGACCTAACCACTGTCCATCATTCTGCATCCATCCCAGACACTGTTGAGACCCCATCCAAAGCCCTGTTGGCTTTGGAGACCTTAATGAACTAATCCTTTTACTTCATGTGCAGGGAGCTTCTGCATGCTTTGATAGTCTTTGGTATGTAGATAGTGGAGGCTCCAGGCACATGACAGGATGTAAAGCCCTCCTCAAAGACTTTAAAATCCATGGAGGGGGTGATATATCCTTTGGGAATAATAGTAAAGGAAAAGTTCTGGGGTCGGGTACAGTGGAGTCTGGAAAAGTAAAATTTGAAAATGTCAATCTAATAGACAATCTAAAATTCAACCTTCTGAGTGTGACCCAAATGAGTGACAAGGGTTTTGGGTCATTCTTCACAAAAGATTGTTGTAGGATTGTTGGACCAGAAATGGTCAAAAAGATTGAAGCAATAATCAAAACTGGTCAAACTAAACTTGTTGCTCAAAGAAGTGGCAATGTTTATGTTGTTGACATGTCAAAAGAGTGTCCCAGAGCTGATCCCTGTCTGTTCTCAGCTGCCTCTAACAAAGAGACAGAACTTTGGCACAGAAGGCTGGGACACACAAATCTTAAGACAATCACAGAAATTTCAAAAAATGGTTTGGTGAGAGGCCTACCACAAAAATTGTTTTCATGTCCTGAACATTGCATTTCCTGTTTAAAAGGAAAACAGCATAAAAGTTCTTACAAGTCCATTGAAGAGTCCAAAACAACCCAGTGTTTGCAAATGCTACACATGGACTTGTTTGGCCCAGTTCAAGTCATGAGCCTCAAAAAGAAAAGATATTGTTTGGTTATTGTTGATGACTTTTCTAGGTTCACATGGACTTTCTTTTTGCACTCAAAAGATGAAACTGCAGGCATTTTGCAAGACTTTGTAATACAGGTTGAAAAGCAATTTGACCTTCCAGTGAAAAGCTTCAGGAGTGACAATGGCACAGAATTCAAAAATAGGGAGTTGGATGCCTTCTGTGTGAAGAAAGGGATTGTAAGGCAGTACAGCATCCCAAGAACACCAGAGCAGAATGGGGTAGTGGAAAGGAAGAACAGAACTCTGATTGAGGCTGCCAGAACCATGCTTGCAGATTCAGGTTTGCCATTAACTTTCTGGGCAGAGGCAGTAAACACTGCTTGCTATGTTCAGAACAGAGTTTTAATAAACCCCAGGCACAAAAAGACTGCCTATGAAATTCTGTATAAAATTAAACCACTGATCTCATACTTCAAAGTGTTTGGCTGCCCATGCTTTATTTTGAACTTAAAAGATTCCATTTCAAAATTTGCAGCCAAAGTTGATTGTGGTTATCATCTGGGATACTCAACCACTGCCAAGGCCTACAAAGTGTTCAATACACGGACCAAGGCAGTGGAGGAGACCTTGAATGTAAAGTTCAATGAACTTTCATCAATGAAAATCCCAGCAAACCCTGCAGATCTGTTTGATCTTGAAAAATTCACTTTTGAAAATACTGCTGTCAAGACTAACAGTGCAGGTACATCAGAAGATACAACACCAGACTATGGGTATGAAATCATCATCCCTCAAAGGTCTGCCACAAAGGGAAAAGCACCAGCTGTTCAAAACAGTTGTCAAAGCTCAACCACTGCTACCTCAACAGTTGTTGACCAAAGTAGCCCATCAACCACTGCTTCCACATCCTCAAACACTGCTGACAAAAGTCCTCAAACAGTGGATAAAAGTCAGCAGTTGTCCACTTCATTACCTCCTATACCACCACCTTTTGAAGCCACTGTTGGATCATCAAAGTCCCCAGCAGTGGTTGGCTCAGATGATACACATTTGCAGCCTTCACCAACCAATGCCATCATACCATACCAAGGAGATTTAATCTTCTTGAGATCTCATCCACCTGATCAAATCATTGGCAACATAAATGAAGGGGTGCTCACAAGGAGTCAAACCCAAAACATTTGTCTTTTTGCTGGTTTTCTATCACTCCATCAGCCAGTCAAGTACCAAGAAGCACTGAAAGACAACAGTTGGGTAGAAGCCATGCAAGAGGAGCTCCAACAGTTTAAAAGACAACAAGTATGGGAGCTTGTACCACTGCCAGAAGAGGTTAGTCCCATTGGCACAAAGTGGGTCTTCAAGAACAAAACTGATGAAAGGGGTATTGTTGTCAAGAATAAAGCCAGGCTTGTGGTTCAAGGTTACAGACAAGAAGAGGGGATTGATTATGATGAAACATTTGCCCCTGTTGCAAGATTGGAAGCCATTAGACTGTTCCTGGCCTTTGCTGTCAACCACAACATGAAGGTGTTTCAAATGGATATCAAAAGTGCTTTCCTCTATGGTACAATTCAAGAAGAGGTGTATGTTTGTCAACCTCCAGGTTTTGAGGATCCATTTTATCCAGATCATGTCTACAGGCTAAACAAAGCCTTGTATGGCCTGAAACTAGCACCAAGGGCCTGGTATGAAACTCTTTCCAGCTTCCTACTCTCAAATGGTTTCAAAAGAGGTACCATTGATAAGACATTGTTTTTAAAATGGAGAAGGAAGGATTTAATGATTGTCCAGATTTATGTGGATGACATTATTTTTGGAAGCACATGTAACTCAATGTGTGAAGAGTTTAGAGAACTCATGACAGCTGAGTTTGAAATGAGTGCTATGGGTGAGCTGCAATGCTTTCTTGGTCTCCAAGTATAGCAATTGCAAAATGGAACTTTCATTCATCAAAGCAAATATGCTAAAGAACTTTTAACCAAATTTGATATGAATGATTGTAAACCATGCAGCACACCCATGGCAACAAATAAGCTGGTCATGTCTGATGAAAAGGATGAGCTGATTGACCAAACACTTTATAGAAGCATGATTGGGTCTTTATTGTACCTAACTGCATCTAGACCAGACATCATGTTTGCAACATGTGTCTGTGCAAGAAGTCAATCAGCTCCCAGAAAATCAAATCTCATTGCTGTAAAAAGGATCTTCAGATACATAAAAGGTGCTCCCACACTTGGTATCTGGTATCCAGCTAATGGGAACATCAAGCTTTCAGGTTTCTCAGACAGTGACTTTGCTGGATGTCACACCACAAGGAAGTCCACATCAGGAGGGTGCCAGTTTCTAGGTGATTGCTTAGTTTCATGGCAAAGCAAAAAGCAAGCAGCTGTTTCAACATCCACTGCTGAAGCTGAATACATTGGTGCTGCAAGCTGTATAGCCCAACTCATGTGGCTTCAAAATCAGTTGCTGGATTTTGGTATCACTGCCTTAAAGACACCACTCATGTTGGACAGTCAGGCAGCAGAAAATATCATCAAAAATCCAGTTTCCCACTCAACCACCAAACACATCGACATCAGACATCACTTTGTGAGGGATTGCTATGAAAAAGGTTTGATTTCTCTGCATCATGTCCCAACTAAAGACCAGCTAGCTGATGTGCTCACAAAAGCACTTGATACAGCCACTTTTGAAAGTTTGGTCTCTAGGATTGGGATGCTGAACATGGAATAACAAGCAACATCTTGTTTTTCTATGAATAAAAGCAACAAAATGTTTTCAGAAAATCAAAACTCCATCCTTAAAAATAGCTAAAAATGAAAATTTTTCATTAAAATCCTTAAAAGTCTGCCATTAACCACTGATTGTTCAAAAGTCTGCTTCCTTCAAAAGTCTGTCCACTGCTGAAAGTCAACCCCTGCTCTCTCATTATTTTGATAAACTCTGTTGTTCAAAAGCAGTGTCTTATCCACTGATATGCTATCCACTGATAGTGAAAATCATCCACTGCTTTCCTACCACTGCCTTCATATGTCCATATCACACAAAGTACTGTCCTTCACTTTCATCAGGGGTTGTCACGTGGGCAGTACATATTGGTCAGACCTTTTGTAACGGCTGCCACCTCAGCATTCACTTTCTTCCCTATAAAATCCCCCACTCACCACCAAAACAGGGTTTTACTGTCGAATTGAATTCTTAAAAATTCTCTTCTCAAAGCAGTTTTTCATCTCATTTCTTCACAAATTTCTTCGATCAATCATCCTCAAAATGACAAAATCAAAGAAATCTTCAAAACCCTCATCCAAATCTTCATCAAAAACAGCCTCTCAAAAGGCAATCTCCACTGAAATCCCACATAAACCATCTCACAATCTCCTGGGTCTTCTCACAAAACAAGGAACCACCAAAAAGTTCGATTCCATCATTGACATCATGGCAAAATCAAAGTACAAAACTTTGTTCACTGCCGATGCACCAATCTATTTGGCGACCCAAAGGGAGTTCTGGAAAAATGCAACCCTTGAAAAACAAGGAGACACTGCAACCACCATAAACTCTACTATAAAGGGTAAAATTTTCCAAATCACGCCACAATCCATTTCAGAGGTCTTTCAACTTGGTGATCAGGAAGGTAAAATTTCTTTCACTAAAACCGAGTTACAAACTAACTTCATTGAGAGAGGGTATGAAGCCACAATGATGAAGAAAATTACCTTAGAAAAAGGTTATTTTCCGTCTGCAACCAGATTTTTATTTCATACCCTCCTACTATGTGTTTCAAACAAAACCACTTCTTTCAATGAAATCCCTTTAAAGATTCAAAATCTGGGATATGCAATTCTTCAAGAAGAAAATTTTAACTATTCTCGGGAAATTTTCAAAGATTTGGTTAATAATGTTGAAACAAAATCATTCTTACTGTTTCCAAGGTTCTTAAGTTACTATTTTTCAAAGAAATTCAGTAAGGATGATTTAGCTATAATAAACCAAGGTGATTCTACTCAAATAAACAGTTTAACAACTGAAACTTTTTCAAGAATGTTAGCACCTTGCAAAACACAAGCAGAGGTGCCTGAGCAGATTTTAGCAGTTACAACTGCTCCTCAGGTATCTGCTGCTGAGCCCACTGCTCAAGGTGATCAAAGCAGCATCACAACTGTTTTGAAACCCACACCTAAAATCACCAAAAAGCCAACAAAAAGAAAAACACAAAACCCCCCAAAACCATCAAAAAGGCATCTCTGGAGGATGAGATACCAGAGCTTCTGCCAGTGACAACACAAAAGTCACAAGAAACCACTGCTGCTACTTCCTCACAGCAGTTGGTACAAATATCTCAACCCATATCCGAAACTCCTCCTGTTTCTTCACAAAAAGAACAGGTTGTACAAATAGGGTCTCCACATCATGATGCTCTGGAAACAATCGTTTCTATCATCCACAGTCCAATGCCCGGGACACATCCTCTTTCTACACCAATCATCACATCCACAATTCCCTCACCAATAAAACCACTGTTGGATGCAATTGATTTGAACCAGGCATTAACCAGTCCTTCTCAATCACCTGATAATGAGAATATACCTCAACAACTGACTGGGTCTGATGTATCAATCTTTGCTAACCCACCAACAGAACCTGAGGAGGTTACACCCCATGAGTTACAAGTAACTCTTGGTGGTAATCCAAGTGAAGCAGCCACTACAACTGTTGAACCTACAGGTTTACAGTTGGACAGTGGTTACATTAATAAGACTTCCTTGGAGGCAATTCCTTTTATAGCACCTCTGCCAACCACCAGTGGATTTATTTATCCTACTGGCAACATCAAAAGGTTGTCAAGTGTTGAAGGAAGAAGACCCAGTACCAAGAAAAAGGGGCATCAGTGGTTAATGTTTGGAGTATACTCCCTACATCTACCACTGATAAAACCACTGCTAGTGGGAAATTAGATGATCCCATTAACTTGGGTGATGGTTTAAAGTACCAGAAATTGACGGATCGTATTGCAAAGCTTGATAACTCTGTTGCAGAACTCAAAAATATGCTACAACAGGTGTTACAAGTTCAGAAGGTACAATCAACTGCTGTTCCACCTCAAGCACCTGCTCCACAAAGGGCACCTGCTACAAATGAGCTCTGGAATCTCTTTCAATCTTTTCTCTAAAAACAAGCACAATTAGCAGATCAGCAACATGAAACACATGTACAACAGCTGAGAACTGCAATGGAGTCAAGGTTCAAGAACACTCAGGCTGATTTAAAGGCTCTCAAAGCTCAGATATTGCACACCACTGGCACTGCTCCTCCAAAAGTACGCTACATTTATCAACTCCCAGAAGATAATGCCAAAAAGGGGGAGAAAATTAAGGAGTGGAAAAAGAAGGGTATAGAAGATGGTCTTTATCTTGAACCAGAGAATTCAAACATGACCAAAAAGATCCCTTTGCCAGATGGCAGCAAGAAGATTGATGTGACAACAAATGCACTAGCAGAAGCAGTTGCAAGTGTAAAAAGAGATAGAGAGGCCAAAAGAAAAGCCAGGGTGGACAGAATGGATCATCCAGATCAGGGTACTTCTGGTTCAAAGGATCATGAAAATCCTGTTGAGGAAAAGAAGAAGCCTACTAGAAAAGTAAGGCAACCCAAATCCATTCCTACCAGACGTTCAAAGTCTGCTAAAAAACCACCATACAAAACAGCTGATGCAACAGGAGTTACAAAAACTACTGCTTTCCAAACAGTTGTTCCATCAACACACACCACTTCAACACACACAACATCCACTGCTTTACCATCATCACCACCAAAAACAACACCTGCTGACAAACAGCAGAAGACAGCAGATGTTAAAACATCTGTTGTAATGACAACAGTGGTTGAAACACCAGTTGTTTCAACAGCTGTTAGTCAATCACAATCCACTGCCACTACATCTACCACCACTGTTCCATTCAAAACATCATCAGTCTCTCCTAAACCAAAAAGGAGAAGACTAATTCTCAAAGATGATGACAATTCACCACCACAAACATCTTCAAAATCTTCAGCTCTTGTCACAATACCAAAACCTATTCCTCTCTCTTCAGTTCCAATGTACAAGCCCTTACCTCCTGCAGGTGTTCAATTTCCTCTTGAACTAGCAGCTGTTAGAGATGAAATAAAATCCTTTTACTATGAGGATGACCCTGCCAAAAGGAGTTTGCCATCAATAAAGGGATATCCTTGGCCTAAAAATGTTGATGAATACTTGGAAATCAAAGCCAAGCAAGCAGAGGATATCTCAAAAAGAAACACACAAGGGAAATCTGACAAAGAAATTTCAAGAAATTATCAATATCTGCTCACACAAGTCAGATCCCTAGAGCAATTTGCAAAAAAATGTTAGTCAACAAATTTCTGAAAGAGCAGCTGAAACTCTGAAGAAAGACTACATTGAAAGCATCATGGCTCACAAGAAGTATAAAGGAGAGAGATACATGGACAAAGAGTGGACTGTTCCTGAGCTTGAAGATGAAGCTGCAAGAATTCAAGACATGATAAAAAGGAAGGTCACTCACACTCCTCCTAACTGGGCAAAGTTTAGAAAGAATGTACCTGACAAACAGGTAGAACTGCAAAGAATGAAAGAGGAACTGGTTGCTGCTGATTATGGAAACAAAAGACAAGTTGCTAGATGGAAAGAAGATGTGGTCAGGGCTACTTACAAAAAGTTGGAACAATTAAGAAAGAAAGATCCCACAGTTCCTCAAAAGCCTGACTATTCTAAAGCAGAGGTCTCTAAAAGACCACCAAAGCTGCAAGTCAAAAGAACCACTGCTCCAGCTGGTGCTGCCATCTACAAAAGAAGGAGCAAAAACCAGTTTAGCATGGAAACAATTCAAGATCTATTAGCTGGAGATGCCATTGTAAAAGCAGGCACGGAAGTAATGATAAAAGAAGATCTTGAATTGGAACAAACTGCAAGTGCTGCTCAGCCAGCCATGAATAGGCCAGCCTCACCAAATACTTCTGCAAATAAACATCTCCCAAGAAACCCACCAGGCTCAAAAATACAAAAGTGGGAAACTGACAAACAGACATGCGTATTGACTTTGCTCAGGTCTGGTGGAGGAGTGGAGAAAATATCAAGGGAACAAGCTCTTGGCCTGAGTCTTGAAGATTTGCAGGATCTCCTTGATCTTCCACTCAGCAGGGATGATGAAGATACAGATGCCCTAGACTTTGAATTACAATTTAAAGGTCAGATAAGGGAGCTGTTGATGAGGCAATAAAGAATTCCACAAATAATGAAGAGTTTTGGCATTATCTGTTCCAGGGGGAGATTGTTGGGATTGAACCCTATCAGAGGAACAGATAATTAAAGCCAAAACTGGATCAGAGCAGTGGATCCAGAATAAGCAGACGTTTACAGATAGTTCATGCAAATCTCTCCCCTTGAAAGTGGCTTTGTATCTGCTGACCTCCTATCTACTGATCTTACCAAGTGCTGATCCACAACTGCTGCCTTGCATCTACTGCCAAATGTTAAAGACTGATAGAAGACCAAAGCTCTGCTGACTCAATCTACTGCCTTGAGTCAAGTACTGCTGATCCGGACAAGCACTGCTGGATTCACAGCAGTGGAAGGATGCAGCAGCTGTTTAAGTGTCTTTTATGTAATAAATTGTAATAGCAGTAGTTACTACATCAGTGTTTGTATAGATCAGAGGTTAGAGTTTGTTAGGAGGTTAGATGTCACTTTCATGGTGACGTCAGCTAAGATGCTCAGTGGTTTGCAAGTGCCTATAAATAGTTCAGTACTATGTACTGTTCTATTAGCTCTTTTGATCACATCGTCTTCTTTGCACGAACAAACTACTGAGCTCTGGCTGAGGGGGAGTTTGCATTCATACATCAATCATTGTAATCGTAGTTGAAACAAATTCAATCTTTCGATTCATTGTGTAAAGATGTTTGATTAAAGTATTACTCCTGTTTGATTGTATGCAAAGTTTGCTTTCATCTTATTTCCGCTGCACAACTCTTTCATTTCCATCTTAATTACAAACAAAAATACAATAAAAAAGAAACTCAGATCCAACACACGTGTTCACATTATTTAGACCCAAAACTTTGACGAGATTTTGAAAACTCAGAAGGTACTAAGCCAAAAAAATGAGTCAAACTGGAAGGGTTCAAAACCTTACAACAGAGGGTTCAAAACCTAGTAATCAATCATCCTAGAACGGATGATTAATTTTCGAAGTAGATTCGTATTTTGTTTTAAAAAAAAACTAAACGCAAATCAACTCGCGTTGGGGTCCTAGAAAGTTATAGTCTAGGTCAAAACATTACTAATAACCTAATTCTCTATAGCCATTGGCTCTGATACCAACTTCTTCTATCACACCCCGACCACGTAAAACAACAAATCGTGGCGGAAACGTCGGGGAGTGTTGTAACAGAATTATTGTTTCAAACCATGGATACAAAGAGTTTCGTTTTATTGAATATTAAACATTGTCTTAAAGTTAAACAAGCAAGTCAAACATAGTTTATCATCGTTATTAAATCACTAAGGCCTCGTCCAGTCCTAAGTGAGCATGCATCCTAATCACAATCAACACTAAGCAACTTCACCTGAAACATATGTAAAAACAAAGTCCGCAAAGAAATGCTGGCGAGTACATAGTTTTTGTGTGAGTATCAGATTCATGGCTCGTTGAAATATCTCGTACAACTTTGTTATTTGATATTTGAAACCTTATTTTGTAAAATGTTTGTATTGTAAAATGAATAACCAAGTCAAAACAGATTGGTTATAATTTATAAACCTTGATGCCAAGAATCTTAACCCAAAACATTTGTTTTTGTAAACCAATTCGTAAATCGTCGTCGTAATAAAACTCGTATGGTTTATATCATTTAGTAAACCTCGTTGTGTAACATCGTTTAAATCGTTCTCGTTATAGATCATCGTTCACTTGTTTAAATCGTTCAAAATCGTTCAATCGTTCAAAATCGAACAATCGTTAAATATCGTTCTCGTTCCAATCGTCCTTATTTTATTTGTGAAAACTACTTTTGGTCGTCTCGCTAATAACATTCAAACCTTTGTGACTCGTCCATCGTTCAACTCGTTCTTGCATTAACAAACCTCCAAAGGGTAAGTTAACAATCATCAGATTTAGTCGTTACCCACCTAACCCACACATAACCATGGGTCCGGTCTGATAACGGGATTTGTCGGATCCTATGGTACCCTAACCTAATACTGGTCGGCTTGATCAATGCTAATGAATGTCATTCGTTATGTAACTACCACTAACAAGTTCGTTCACATTATCAAAATCATTATTAGTTTTGTATAAACCATCTCAATCGTTTTGAAACCATCGTTAGAATATTGAAATCGTTTTGATACATATGAATCACCCCAAAACAATCGAAAACAGTAAAAGAGGGGATCTATGTACTCACCTTTGGGTGCGTTTTTATACGTTAACACAATCCCTCAATTTATTCGTCCTAAATTAAATAAGAATGATTTAATAATCAAAACCCATAAAAATACCGAAGTTTCTCCGATACTTAGAATTTTCACCTAACTTTGAGATTTCTCGAAAAGTTATTATTTTTGATTATTTTGGTGTATTTGTATATATGTACTCGAGCGTAACACACATAATATTGTTAACACTAGCACATCATCATTCACATATTTGTAAAACACATAGCACATTATAACACATAAAATAACTCATGAACAACCCATTCTAGTGTATGTTGAAAAACAATTATTTTAGCGATTCGGTAACATTTTTGGGCGTCGGAAGTCACGTATGACTAACCAAAAACCAAGTAACCTTAATATAAGTTAAAATACTTTTTTTTCTATCAGAAATATCAGTTTGGTTACTGATCTAAAACAGTTTTGTAAAAGTCCTCCGAAAAGGCGATTTTTTGACCGTTTTACCGCATAGTTTTGCATCAAACGTTACCCGAACCATCCCAAATCGAAACAACTTGAAATTTTAACACAACCTATGTTATTTACTGAATAAAATAATGGTTATACTCATGATAGTGCAGGTCTTAAACAAAGCATATAAATCATGCAAATTCACATAATTTACCACTTTTTAAGCTATATGTACAACATGCAAAGCTATCAAACCTATGTCAAAGTTTCATGCCACTATAATACATCAAATAATATTATTTTTAGTGTTTATAACCAGATCTAAAACAGTTTTTGTCATTTAATCATTTTTCATCACTTCTTGAGTTTTAAATCAACATATTTTCACATGTACAAGTGCCTAAAGCATACCATCATAGCAACATCATTTTTTTATGAGTTTAAAAGCATCAAATATGAGATTTATTCAGATTTATTTTCTGAAGTAATTTACATTTAACATATCATACATAAATCACCAAATACTTGCATTTATACCATCCTTCAAGAACATGTAACAACATAAACAAGTATTTAACAAGAAATCGAACTTCAAGACTCACACACACACATATATATGTACGGTTTATACATACATATATACATCACCATTTTTTTATTTGTTTCAAGACCCACTTCATTTTAGATTTCAAGTTTAGTGAAAATCCCAAGATTCAAGAGAAACTTCAATCATCAATAACAACCAAGAATCTAAAGTATGATTTAAAAATAAATTTTATACCTTCAAGATTCAAGTAGGTTGTAGGATGATATTTTGATGATAGGAAGCTTGTAATCACTTGACAACACCTTGGAATCACCTTAGATCTTCACACCAACTTGAAGGTTGCTAGAAAGGAGCATGAATTCTCAAGAACAAGACTTGAAGTTATGAAGAAGATGAAGATGGAGGAGAGAGAGAGTTGGGGACGGTTTGGGTGAGGGAGAGAGAAGGGAGTTTGAGTGTGATCTTGGATTGATTGATCTTGTAGGATTATGTAGAAGATTTAAGGAGATATGGGGCTAGCATGCACGGACACTTGTCAACAACAATCAAAGAAATATCTTGCAAGATCTAAACAAAATTTGGTGGGTCCCTCACATAAAGTGACCGTGAACAAGCAAGGGGGAGGGGGTCCATGTGTAATTTTTTTTATATAAACATGTTATATGTAGGCTAAAACGGATGTTAAACTGGATACCGGGTATTTTATCTAGCGTTTAAATCCCGATTTATGGCGTTCAAATTATTTTTATTATTCTATAAAAATAATCTTGCCAAAATATAACTAAAATAAATTTCAGTTGCCAGGACTGGCTGCGTTGTCTGCGTTTTGCAGTAGAAGCACTGTGTCGCGCCGAAACACAAGGTACGTGCTTAAACTTGAAAAATAACGTTTTTAGGCGTTTTAATTTATTTTTCAACACGGACCTGATTAAAATAAGATTTTAATCATAACAGAATATGTTTTGGGATTTAAATATTATCCGGGCGGTTACCAACGTTCGTTTCGCAGTTTTGTCGTAAATAGCTCTTTAGTCCAAATGAACATGTTTTTGCCATACCGAATCCTTCGAAACTTATTTCTAAGTTATGTAAAGGATATTTAGGGTATGTTCAGCTTACGTCACAGTTCCGGTGTGTACGTTGCGTTAAACTGACTGCGTTTATGCACCAGTTTGCGTATAACCTTCCAGAAAGTGATTTTAAAGCTTGAAATCGGAATCGAATCAAATTGTAAAATCATTAAACACAATTGCACATATAACAATACCAAAACACATATAATAACACCAAAGAACATTGTTTTATTGATAACGAACATAGTTTTACATTATACGATGATTACAGAACACAGTTGTCACAAGAACGAGTCAAAAAGGGGGTAAAAAAAACATGAAAAATCAGCCATTGTACGCTGGGCGTCACCGTAAGCTACGGTGGCTACCGTAGCTTATGGTAGCACCTGGGAGAAAATGGCCACCGTAAGGCAGTAGCCCAGTAGCGTAAAGAAAAGGGGGCCACCGTAAGCTATGGTAGCCACCGTAGCTTACGGTGGAGGCCATTTTCAGCCAAATTCAAATATGTTGTTCTGTTTGATGTTCTTATCACACGAGAGGTATTAAAAACGTTATATTAAGACTTTAAAGAATAAGAAAAGTGATACCAAGGTATATGAGATAAAGAATGCTATGATGTTGGTTCTCGGGAACGTTGGGTTTCCAAAGAAAGTTTAAGTATGATTTAGTCGCGAGTAATTTCTCTTACGCATTAAAAAGAATGAGAGCTACGTATTACTAGCATGGTTACAGGATAGACAGTATGAATGAATGTTTCGATTAACATGTCTAGAATATTCGTAATGAAGGATAGTATGGTTTTATGACCTACGGAAAAGAATTACTGAAAGCAAATAATGCATGAACGATAAAGGAATGAATGATACGGTATCTAATAAAGTATGTAATTGTAGATGGCGGACGAAGTGAGTGTAAATGATGATGATGATAATGATATTAAAAATAATGATGGTAAAGATGATGTCCTATTATGAATGGTATGCGGTGTGCTCACGAAGTGACCATTAACACCGAGAATGATGAATGGTATGTGGTGTGGTCACGAAATGACCGTTAACACCGAAAATGATGAATGGTATACGGTGTGGTCACGAAGTGACCGTAAACACCGAGGATGATGAATGGTATGCGGTGTGGGTACGAAGTAGCCGTTAACACCGAGGATGATGAAAAGAATGCGGTATGGTCACTAAGTAGCTATTAACACCCGGAATTATGAAATAAAAGCATGACAACCATAGTTAAAAGGACAAAGGTCAATGAGACGTAAGCATGATGGCATGAAGAAACATATAATGAAGTGAAAGGTGTACGAAATTAACGAATGTGAAATATGTAAGAGAATGAAAGTCATTGAGATATGTTAGGAATATTGTCATATTTCCTATACTATGTTGTAGAATATTTCTTAAGGAAAATCCGATAGTTTCGTTAAGATTCCGAAAATGCAACCTATGATAATTAGGATCCTCAAAATGTCAACCGGGTCAAGTCGAAATGTTTCGAAGTAAGAACGTATATGATTGGAAGGTTGCGAATGAAGTTCTAGTTGGGTTTATCAACCCTATAGGGAGAGATATGTGGTGTGGTCATAAAGGACCGTAAACACCTAGCATGAAAGAAAGGAAAGTATAAAAATTTAAAATGTTAGAATGAAATGAAAATGACAAAGAATAAATTTTAATAATGATTTCGAATGATATAGTAGGTGGCTGATGAAAACGAAGAAATTGTTAAGAGAATATGTTCCGAGTAGCGGATGGTGCGAGAAAGAAAGTAAGAAGGATGAGGGATTCTATTCCCCTATGAACGAAAGGCATGCATAATGTGGCCTATCGTGACCGATGTTGATGATGATGTACAAGTGGAATGAAAGTTATTAAAACATGATTATGAATACATCAATGTAACTTGAGATGACATGGAAAGTATATGAAGTAATGAATGTAGAAAATGCCTAATGTAGATGACGGACGAAAGAAATACAAACGATAACAAATGACACGGTAGGAAGGAATAAAAGCAATGATTACGGAAGGGGACGGTATGGTCCTAGGATGTAATGAAAGGTAGGAATGATAAGTACGATTAAGCTTAGAAAATATTGAACATGAAAGGATGATAGAATTTCGAGTGTAATATGGTCCTAAGGATGAAAATTTGTCGAACAAAAGTAAATGTTAGTAGAATTAAAATTTTAAAGGAAGATGTTTATGTGGTAAGTAGGGATAGAGCCTTAAGGAAGGGTTGTAGACATATGAAAGTAAGAGTCGTTAGGTGGGAAGGAAAGTAAGAAAGCAATTGAGGAGATGTTTTTCCCCACCTAACTAAAGATAAGTATAAGCATAGCAAGTAAGTGGCACAGATAGCCTATATGTGTATGTATGTATATATATATATATATATATACATAAGTGATGTGCATGTGCACGTATGGGAGATATGTTGCCGCTGGTTGTGGGAATACGAGTAGGGATATATTGATAGTTAATCGTCGTAAACCTAAACGGGAAATACGAGTAAGAGTAAAACATATGACAAATGTGGTAAACATGTGATGATGTAAGTAAATATATATCTACATAAGAAGATGTTGAGGTAATAAGACTATGATGAAAGAGGTATGCACCGGACACGTTGCGTATTAAGCATGTGATGATCGACTTATGAGAACTAAAATGAATAATGGGCTAAGACCTAGATGGATGATTTAAGCACCGACGAGAAAAGAGATTTTGAAAGAGATGGTAAAACGATAACAAGTATGGTTAGTAACTTGGAAGGCAGAAGTAAATGACTCATAACGCTAGTTAGTAAATTATAATTTTCATATCAATACAGGAAATAATGGCGGCTCTAAATTCTTGTTTATTGTAGAGTGCGATTATTACATATCATGATGGAAAGATAGTAAGAGCCGATCCGCATATCAGAAAATGGGTAGTAGAAAGGAAAGAAAAGTGAGGAACTGTTAAGAAAGCGGGGTACACACTTAGTACGCCAACTTTTGAATAATTAGAAAGAACAGTATGAAAGATGTAAAAAGTTAACATCGAAGGAAACTAGAATGAAAATATAAGAATGCGTAACTGTCAGAGGTGGAATGTTCATGAAGAGGGGTTGAATGGAATGTAAAATATAATAAACATTTGAATAGATATTTGAATAAGTCTTACCTTCTGTCGAGCTCCCTATCGTATGTGAGGAATTATTAGAAGATAAACCTCTAAAGAAATGTTCGAGATTTAAAGTTTTATACGCATGCTTCTTGATTCGTATTATGAAACAACCCTACGTGGTAGAGTGTAATCTCAATTATCGAATGAATGGTCGTGCCAAGTTTATGTAACTCATACGTAAAATGGAGGGGCATATGTAATAAACTTATAATCCCGTATGTGGCGAAACCTATGTTGATAAGAATTAACCTTTTGAGGTACAATGTTAGGTAATTGCCTTAGTATTACAATTGTCAGAAGGAATGACGTATGTATGACTGCTATGAAATGTGATGACAAGTATAGCTGAGTATGACACCTCAAGTGTAATATGAGTTACTTAAACGTAAGTATTGATTACACGATCATATTGATAGCGTGATTAAAGACTTATGTTGACCCTTGTAACCTAGGGGCAGACGGTAAAGAGGTTAGAGCAAGATAGTATGTACATGATTGTATAAACGTATACGACAAGTTGTGTTTAACCATGCAGTTATGATAGATCATCAGTGAAAGAAATATTGGTCTCGAGTAAAGATTATATGTAGGTATTGCAAGAAAAATATGAAAAGAACTATCAAGCAAGTGACATGAAAGAAATTTTTCTTGGTATTGGCCCCGAAAGGATGGAGAGTATGTAGAAGCTAAATAGTAAGGAACTATTGAATGATGTTTGAATTGTGATTTTATATGAATGAATAGGAATGAACAAGTATGAATATTATGATAATTGTTTTCCCCTAAGCAGATGTTAGAGGTATACGGGAATGAATAATTTGACGGATAAGTTTAAGAAATCAGCTTAAACAATCGAACGATAATCATGAAATAATGTAATATGATCGCTTTGATTCATACAAGATTGAATTACCAAATGTATTAGACAAGTTTAAAATAGTAACGACCGATTCACCACGAGGGATGGTCGAATGAAAACAGGCTATCAAAGTTCGAGGTATGAAATTACGAAGGGATACAGATAAACTCGTCAGAATATATGTATTCAGGTTTCGGGGACGAAACCTTCTTTAAGGGGGGTAGACTTGTAACACCCCAAATTTCGTATGTCGTAGTATAATAATTTAATAGTGATGATTGAATAATAAGGAATGGTAAAAATAGATTTTTACCATTTTGAAAGTTTTATAAATAATAGTAACCTTAAAACCCTTTTATGTAAATGAAGTTAACCAAAGAAAGGTAACCAAGTTAGTATGGGAAACAACAATTTGGATACACCTTAAAAGACAAGGGGCTAAATGTGTAAATTGAAGTGAAACTTGATAAAAAAAAGAGCCAGTGATTTCTCCTGGCTATGTACGATCGATCAAGAAAGGGGAGCCAAGGGGGAAAACCCTAACATCCTAAAATCATTCAAATTGAAAGGGGAATCAAAGATTTATCGAATGCATGAGCCAGGAACTTTGATTATCTAAGTGAATTTGATATCAAGTAAGTTTAATTTTATATTTTTGGTAAAGTTTGATAAAGTGGGTTATGGAAGTTGTGGTTATGTATGAAATTAAACATCTTTGCTAGATGATATGAACAACTAGGAGTGTAAATTACGCTTGAATATGTTATGTTGATGAACTTGGGGTAAAAACCCACTTGAATGTCATAAAATGATCAAAGATTTGTGAAACCCTTTAGGCTAATTAGTATGATGTTGATGATTGAAGCAATATGTGGATGAAATTTTTATGAGTAATGGATTTAGAACTATATGTTCATAGTTAGGATGGTAAATTGTGGAATTTGGGATGTTTATGTTAATCAATGAATGAATTATGGAAGTTGTGCTTAAGATGCTTGTAAATTATGCTAAATGAATGATACGCACACAACATGTTCGATGAATGCCTAAGTGGGTTTAGTTATGGTTTTATATGAATACTTGATAAGTTGATGTAACACGTTTATGGTAAAGACGTGTGTGACTAGTAGACATCATAATGTGCGGTAAAGAATATGAAAGCAATAAAAGCTAAGCATATGAAATTATGATGTATAGGGGCAAAGAAAGAAGAAGGAATAAGTCTATCCAAGGCACAAGAAATGCAAGACCTCGGTAAGTTCATATGAACTTCACTCTCTCTGTATGTAGATTTATGAAGGTAAATCTTGATATTTGAATCCTAGTGTGGAATTATTATTGTTCATGGTATAATTGTGTTAAGTTGAGAATTTGAAATGGATAAGAAATGCGAAGTTAATGTATGTGTTTTTAACCCGCTTCAAGTGGGTCGAAATGATGGAAAGTATGATGTTGTAATGTTTAAGTAAGAACTAGTAGAAAAGGGGTCAAAATGGCGAAAATATGTAGAAACTGTATGGTATGTATTGATCATGTACGGACGAGTCGAAAAGCTTACATGTTGAATGTGTCGGAAGGTAAGGGTGAAAGAGCATAGAGGAATTTATGCTAGAATGGAAAAAAATGATTATAATAAGAATGTTGGTTTAACGAGAAATGAATGTTAAACCTTGCGAATGGGTCTAAAGTACAAAAATGATGTTATTCTTGATGATGATGTATTAATCCGTAAGTAAACGGGTCAAATAGGATGAAATTGTTATGAAGTTAAGATGACTAGTGGAGTATAATAGTCGAGGAAGTAAGAGTATGCATGATCCGTGAGAACGGGTCGGATGAAATATGATGATTATGGTGATGAAGTTAATTGACATGATATCCGTTAAAGTGGAATTGTCGTATGAGAAATTCTAATGAAATGATGTAAATATGAAGCGACTCGGTAATGAGCCCAATAATAAGGAAAACGTTGAAAATTTATTAGTAATATGTTTTATCTGAACTAACATGCAAGTTTATGATATGAATGTAGGTAAATCTCATGCTTAAGATGGCGAGCTCGGATCGAACACACTACGTCGCCCTTTTATGCGCTTCCGGTTTAAGTCGTCATAGTAAATGGGTCAAAGCACTTTCACAATGTAAATGTTAAGTTTATGTCTTTTGAAACATGTCGTAGATTTTTTTTTGAATGGTGATTGTTAAAAGCAGGGAATTGCTTATGGTACGAATAGGTCATGCCAAAATTTTATAAAAAAAAATTGTATGAAGTTTATGTTATTTAGTGAATGTCGAAAATTGGGCGTTTCATGTAGTATTTGCAAGGTTTTTTGTCACACCCCAACCAATGGCGGAATCATCGGGGAGCGGCACTAGGTGAATCATATTGCTCAAGAGAATACATAACAACTATTTAGTGACAATATTTATTGCGTTCATTATCCCATACTAATAAACAATATCTCAACAAACAGTCATACTGATTTTATGTCTCTCAAACAACACAAAATCCGACAACCTAGATTTTTAAGTGTAAGGACCTTCACAAATGTCCCAAAACGACCCATAAGTAAAAACCCGGACCCCTGAAACCCTATCGTGCATGAAAAACTGAGAAAACAAGAAAACTGGTATTCGGGCGAGCCGCGTAAAGGTTAAGCATGGCCTTACGCGGGCCGCGTCAACCTTAAGTTGACCGGATAAGCGTTCACGGTCCACGTGTCACACACGTGGCAGGCCTACCAGTGACACGGATGCCCTAATCTACGACTAGACCTCCACGCGGGCCACGTAAGGGTCTAGCAAGGGTTCACGCGGGCCGCGTGAGACCCATTTTTCACCTATAAATTTCCTGGACATCGAGCTTTCATCTGGTGTCGAAATCTTTTCACAAAAACGTAATCTCACTGTTCAAAATCTAATTTCAAGATAGCTAGGCGCTGCTACGATACAGGGTATTAACTCGATCGCTGCTACAATTCAATGTCCGATCGATTGAAACTATCCAATGGATGTTTAAGTGCTGCCCACATTAGGGCCATACTTTGTCATTCGTCGTAAATTCGATGGATGTTTAAGTTATGCAATTTGTCATTCGTTGTGAGGGTTTTATCTCGTGAGTTATCGTAAATGCTGTATTAGTTACTGACCTAGTTCGTGTGCATTGTTATTTAAATTAGGTTACAAGGCTAATCAGTAGGCTAAACTATGCCCGTTTAAATCTGCAATGTGAGTCATTCTCTTTTATCAAAAGTATTTTACAATACTCCATTATTTTCAAAGGTCATAATTACAGGGATTAAGTCATGGTTATCTTGAATCACTGGAGTGGGGTATTGTGCACATTACTAAATTTCTCTCGGTTAGGCTAATAAATCCTAACAGTGATAATCATCACTACTTGGGGAAAGACCCAATAGTGGTATGACCATCGTCACCAGGTGACACGGCGCCAGATAAAAATAAGATAAAAACCATGGTAATCGCTCTTATGTTGTAATTTATAACTCATGTGTCGTTTTATTTAACCTGAATGACTCGCCAGTATTTCCCCGCTGATAAAATATTTTTAAAACATGTTTCAGGCGACCTGCTGTAAATCAAGGAAAACGTGCTACGGAGCACCAACAAGTTTGAAGAGGTGGCTCAATAAAATGAATAAACATGTTTTGTAAATCAGGGAATTTCCTTGTGAAATTCCTCTATTGTAAATTACGGGGTTTATCCCGAATTATGAAATAAAATAATCGGGCATTTCAAGTTTTAAAAAGATCCTGTAAAATCTTCCGATGTCAACTCAATTAATAAATACCACGGGTTTCTGTACCGCGGCTCCTGGACCGGATCAAACCGGGACTGGGGCCGTGACAGAAATAAGGTGGTATCAGAGCCACTGATTTAAGCCAATTAAGTATTTAGAAATACTTAATTTTTCCTGATTACCATTTTGTGACTATGTGTTTTTAACTGACTACTTGTTAGTTACAGTATGGGTAAGCAAAGAATTGTGGACATCTATCGTCAATTAGATAGTTCACCAAAAGATAAGGGAATCTCATCCCAATCAAATTCCTCAAGATACTTAGCAGAAACTGAGGAAGGAATATTTGTTCGTAAGGCACAGTTTGAGAAAACACTTACCCCTAATAAAAGAAGTTGGATTATTAGAAAAAGTCAAGAGAAAATAAAGAAGTCACAGCCAAAAGGAGTGATGAATAAGGAAACTCAGGAAATAGGCAATAACCCACCATGGGAAGATGAATTAGATGAGTAATGGGCAAATCTATATATATTGGCCACTACAGCAGCAAATGTTAACTTTTAATTATGTTAAACTGCCAAAACCTTGACCCAGTACTAGCACCCATATCATCTATAAGCCAGAAACTTGCCCATTAAATAAACAACTTAGTAAGAAAAGATAGACTAAAATAAATTATCCCTAGGATATTTTAAATTTCAGTGTAATTTGTAATAAATATATATAAAATTAGCAATATTTTATTTAATCAATTTATTTGTATAAAAAATTAAATTTTTCTAATTGTCTTTCTATGATTATACAATTTACAAAATTTTAACCTAGAATTTTGTGTGTTTCTTCATATCTGCTAAACAGCATGAATGAGTTGTCTGAATCTCTTCAGAATCTCAATCTCTATCCTGTTAATGTGGAAGTTTCCAGAGACTACACCGGTTATTATGCCAACGTGGAGGAGCCTATGGAATTTCAAACCCAGCCTCCGAAGAAACCCAAGCCAAAGAAGAGAAGAAGAATTATGGGCTGGAGACATGTGGGCAGAAGGAAACCAGTAACTCGGAAGGTTGCTAAGACAGAAGACCCAATGGATAAAGGGAAGGGAATAGAGATTGGAGAGAGTTCCAGGCGAGACGAGTAAATGCCATTGTGGGAGGAGTTGGATCGCAAACTGGCGGACTGTGATATCCTTAAGCCTGTTAATGAAAACCTCTTTACTTATCCTGCTAAAAACCAACTCCCAGTAAATTTGGAACCAGCCATCCCAGATCCCCTTGTCAACACCCGACCTTTAGGAGCAATGGATGAATGGTGGACCAATGACTGGCAGTTCCAGAACCTCTTAAATAACCCATATACCTTTTTCGCTCAGTTTGACCTAGAGCCTGCACCAAACCCGCCAATGAGCAATGAGAAATTGGCTGAACTCCGCCATTTTGGTGAGGAGCTGATGGATGCAGGGAATCGAATCCGAGAGGTGGGAGAACAGATCTCCTGGAAGTACGATGAGAGGGAACGTCGTTTCTGAAAACGCCAGTTGATGGGATATTATGGAATGGTGGAAGCATGTGTTTAATAATAATATAATAATCAAAATATACTTATGTGAAATAACCTAAAAATAAAACTTTTGTAAAATAACCAGTTTGTACGGATGCCTATTATAAAATATATAAAATATCGAAAGTCGAAAAAATCGACAATTTTGGCTAATTGTGTTGATGTAATTATGTGCGATTATTTTATTATGCTTGGTTATTAATTAAGTTGGTGCTAATAACTTATATATATTAATTACCAGATGGAACACACTGGTAATGAACAAGTTAATGAGGGTAAGCAATCTGAGCAAAACAATGGAGATCAATTTCTGAATAGGCAAGATATTGAGAATATCGTTGCTCAGGGAATAGCCAATGCTATTCCAACAATTATTCTTGCTGCCCAAAAACCAGTTGAACCTCAACAAATTATTCCTAGCAAACGTACACACGGCGACAATTTCAGTAATAGTGTAAACGGAGGCGGCAACCATACTAATAACAACAACGATGGGATGCAAGCTCCACTCCTTAAGAAAATGAAAGCTGCAACACCTGGTTGCACTTACAAGGAGTTTCTTGCCTGTAAACCGGTTGAATTTGCAGGCAACGAAGGGGCAACTGCTACACTGCGTTGGTTAGAGAAAACTAAGGCGTTGATTAAAATAAGTAAGTGTGCTGAAGAAGACAAGGTCATGTACGCGTCACATCTTTTTAAAGAAGGGGCGCTAGAATGGTGGAATATGGTACTTCAAGCTAAGGGAAGCGATGTGGCCTATGCCATGTGTTGGGAAGAATTTAAACGGTTAATGGAAAGAAAATTTTATCCCGAATATGAGAAAGAACAAATGGCGAATAAATTTCTGAACCACCGAATGGTGGATGTAGACTGTCGAGGGTATACTTCGACATTTTTCGAATATGCTAGAGTGGTACCAACCCTGGCTTCGCCAGAACCGGTACTTATTTCTCGCTACATCTGGGATTTAATCGGTGAAATCCGCGACATTGTCAAAGCTGCGAGACCAAGCACTATTGACGATGCTGTGGAATTAGCTAACACCCTAACTGACGGGCTGGTACGCACAAGAGAAGAAAATCGAAAAAAGGAAGTGGCCCAAAAGATTACCGAGGGATTCCGTATGGGTAACCGTAGCAATTTCAAGAAAAAAGGGAACTGGGCAATCTTCCACTGTTCCATTCTGCAATGCCTGCAAAAGAAAGCATTTTGGAAGATGCAAAGGGTATTGCAATTTCTGCAAAATTCCAGGGCATCAAGAAGAAGATTGCAGGAAGAAGAAAGCAACAATCTGCTACAACTGTGGAGAAGCTGGACATTTTAGGCCAGATTGCCCTAAATTGGCCAAACCAGCTGATAACAAAGCCAAACCTGCAGAAGGAACTACCAAGAAAAACGTAAGAGCCTTCCAATTGACTACTCAGGAAGCAGAACTAATTCCTGACGTGATAGCTGGTACGTTCCTAGTTCACGGCGTATATGCAAAAGTATTATTTGACTCTGGTGCAAACCAAAGTTTTATAAATACTTCATTCTGCCAAGCTCTTAACTTACCTTTAACCAACTTTAGGCAGATTTTTATAGTCGAAACGGCAGATGGAAATTCTGTTAACATAGATAAGGTTTTGCAAGAAGAAAAGATAGAACTCTTAGGTTATAAATTTTCTGCAAACCTGTTACCTATGAAATTAGCCGAATTCGATGTGGTATTAGGAATGGATTGGTTAGTAGCCAACCATGCTCGAATTCTTTGTGATAAAAATTCCATAGAAATTCATACACCCACAGGAGAATTAGTGGTGATTACAGGAGATAAGCCATGAAAGCCACAAAAATTCATTTCAGTAATGAAGTTGGCCAGTTATTCAAGAAAACAATAAATGGTGTATATGATTTCAGTAATCATTAACACGAAAGATAAGGAGCTTAAAGAAATTCCAGTAGTATAAGAATACCCTGATGTATTCCCAGAAGATCTACCGGGATTACCAACCAATAGGGAAGTAGAATTTAGAATTCATCTAATTTCTGGAACTACACCGATAGCTAAGGCACCTTATCGGTTAGCACCCACTGAAATGCTAGAACTGAAAAAGTAGTTAGATGAATTATTAAGCAAAGGATTCATACAACCTAGTTCATCCCCTTGGGGAGCTCCAGTGTTGTTTGTGAAAAAGAAAGACGGGTCAATGAGAATGTGTATCGATTATAGGGAATTAAATAAGGTTACAATTAAGAATCGATATCCATTACCTAGGATTGATGATCTTTTCGATCAACTCCAAGGAGCTAGATATTTTTCTAAGATAGATTTACGCTCCGAATATCATCAATTGAAGGTACAAGAAGAAGACATACCTAAAACTGCTTTCAGAAATAGGTATGGTCATTACGAGTTTACAGTCATGCCCTTCGGACTAACAAATGCTCCGGCAGCATTTATGGACATGATGAATAGAATCTGTAAACCGTATTTAGATAAATTTGTAATTGTCTTCATCGACGATATACTTATTTATTCCAAAAGCCAGGATGAACACCGTCAGCACCTGCATGCACTCTTAACTTTGTTAAGAAAAGAAAAGCTTTATGCCAAATTCTCGAAGTATGAATTTTGGCTGTAGGAGGTACAATTTTTAGGACACATGGTGAATCACGAAGGTATTCACGTAGATCCCTCCAAAATAGCAGCAATCACCAAATGGAAGGTCCCGCAATCAGCTATGGAAGTTAGAAGTTTTATAGGATTAGTCGGATACTATAGACGATTCATTAAGGATTTTTCCAAAATAGCTGTACCATTAACTAAGCTAACCTGTAAATCGGTTAAGTTTGAATGGGGACCTTGGCAAGAAGAAGCCTTTAAGATTTTAAAGCAAAAGTTAACAAACGCCCCAATTCTAGCCTTGCCAGAAGGAACAGAAGATTTTGAAGTTTACTGCGATGCTTCAAAGCTAGGATTAGGATGTGTGTTAATGCAACGCAAGAAAGTAATTGCGCATGCCTCAAGACAATTGAAAAAGCACGAAGAAAACTATACTACTCATGACTTAGAATTAGGAGCCATAATTTTTGCCCTTAAGATTTGGAGACACTATCTGTATGGAAGTAAGTTTACTGTCTATACAGATCATAAGAGCCTAAGGTACATATTTGGGCAAAAAGAATTAAACATGAGGCAAAGGAGATGGATGGAAATTCTAAGTGACTACGACTGTGATATTCAATATCACGAAGGAAAAGCAAACGTAGTTGCAGATGCCTTAAGTCGTAAGTACCATGAAAAGAAAAAGCGAATTCGTGCTCTTAGATTAAATCTACAGTTAGATTTAATGGAACAACTGAAAATCATTCAAGAAACAGCAATCAAGGATGATGCTGAAGGAATGAAAGGAAGAATGAATGAACTAGAACAAGGATCTGATGGAATTTGGAGACTCCACAAGAAAAGGATTTGGGTACCTAAGCAAGGAGAATTAAGAAATAAGATTTTAGAGGAAGCCCATAAATCTAGGTATACCATGCATCCTGGTAACAATAAAATGTACCAAGATTTAAGAAATAACTTCTGGTGGATAGGAATGAAAAACGACATAGCTAGGTATGTTTCTAAGTGTCTTACTTGTTCACAAGTTAAGGCAGAACACCAGAAACCTTCAGGTTTACTACAACAATTAGAAATGCCTGTATGGAAGTGGGAACTTATAACTATGGACTTTATTACTAAGTTGCCCAAAACCAGAAAAGGTAATGATGCTATTTGGGTAATTATGGATCGATTAACCAAATCAGCTCATTTTCTACACATGAAAGAAACCTTTAGCATGGAAAGGTTAGCAAAGTTGTATGTAGACGAGGTAGTATCCTTACATGGAGTTCCACTCTCCATTGTATCGGATAGGGATAGTCGTTTCACTTCCCATTTCTGGACAAGTTTCCAAGAAGCAATGGGAACCCGACTAAATTTAAGCACTGCATACCATCCGCAAACAGACGGACAAAGTGAAAGGACGATCCAAACCCTGGAAGACATGCTTAGAGCATGTGTGATAAATTTTGGTGTAAATTGGGATGACCACCTACCCTTAATCGAATTCTCCTATAATAATAGCTATCATGCAAGCATAGAAGTTGCCCCATTTGAAGCACTGTGTGGACGAAAGTATAGAACTCCAGTCTGTTAGGCAGACATAGGAGAAAGTCAACTATCAGGTCCTGAAATAGTACAAGAAACCACCGACAAGATCACTCAAATCAAGGAAAGACTGAAAACGGCTCGAGATCGCCAGAAAAGTTATGCTGATAATCGACGCAAGCCATTGGAATTTAAAGTTGGAGACAAGGTACTATTAAAAGTTTCTCCTTGGAAAGGAGTAGTTTGGTTCGGTAAGAAAGGAAAGCTAAGTCCAAGGTACATAGGACCATTCCCAGTAATACAGCGAATAGGACCAGTTACTTATCGTTTACAATTACCAGAAGAACTAGCTGGGGTACATGATGTATTTCATGTATCCAACCTCAAGAAATGTTTATCAGACGAATCTCTGGTAGTACCTCTTCAAGATGTAGAGGTAAATGAAAAGTCGAAGTTCATAGAGAAACCGCTTCAAATAGAAGACATAAAAGTCAAGTTTCTCAAACACAAAAGACTAGTACTAGTCAAAGTCAAGTGGGATTAAAAAAGAGGACCAGAATACACTTGGGAGCTAGAATCGGAGATGAAGCGAAAGTATCCTCAATTAATCAACTAAATCTCGAGGACGAGATTTTAAATAAGGTGGGGAGGATGTAAGGACCTTCACAAATGTCCCAAAACGACCCATAAGTAAAAACCCGGACCCCTGAAACCCTAACGTGCATGAAAAACTGAGAAAACAAGAAAACTGGTCTTCAGGCGGGTCGCGTAAAGGTTAAGCATGGCCTTACGCGGGCCGCGTCAACCTTAAGTTGACCAGATAAGCGTTCCCGGTCCACATGTCACACACGTGGCATGCCTACCAGTGACATGGATGCCCTAATCTACGACTAGATCTCCACGCGGGCCTCGTAAGGGTCGAGCAAGGGTTCACGCGGGCCGCGTGAGAACCATTTTTCACCTATAAATTGCCTGGACATCGAGCTTTCATCTGGTGTCGAAATCTTTTCACAAAAATGAAATCTTTTCACAAAAACGAAATCTCACTGCTCAAAGGCGCTGCTACGATACAGGGTATTAACTCGATCGCTGCTACGATTCAATGTCCGATCGATTGAAACTATCCAATGGATGTTTAAGTGTTGCCCACATTAGGGCCATACTTTGTCATTCGTCGTAAATTCGATGGATGTTTAAGTATTGCACGTTGTCATTCGTTGTGAGGATTTTATCTCGTGAGTTATCGTAAACGTTGTATTAGTTACTGACCTAGTTCGTGTGCATTGTTATTTAAATTAGGTTACAAGGCTAATCAGTAGGCTAAACTCTACACGTTTAAATCTGCAATGTGAGTCATTCTCTTTTATCAAAAGTATTTTACAATACTCCATTATTTTCAAAGGTTATAATTACAGGGATTAAGCCATGGTTATCTTGAATCACTGGCTCGTGGGGTGACGTGATGTCGTGGTCACAATCAAATTTAATCCAATTACTACTAAATAGATAGCGGTAAGTGGGTATCGAACACAGGGAGTTTGTGGAATATGTGTTATTTAAAAGACTATCTAACTTGACTAAATTACTCTAATTGCAAATAAAATAAAATTCAAGAGATGATTTGATTGGATTGGTTTTAAAAACTAAATTTAACTAAATAGATTGCAAAAGAAAAGTTTTGGTTGTAAGCAAATTAGAGACAAATGACCATCCTAGATTTCCGGTTTGTTTCGACATTCATATTATCATTTCACTAGAAAGAACTACATAGACATAGCTCATGTGTGATTACTTGCAGTGATGAAAGGGAACTAAGTATTCAGATTCCTAGAACGTGAGGTTGTTACCCGATGATCAATCAAGCCTAACTATACCCATGATATCTCGATTGCCAACGGCACCAAGAATGTATGGTTTCTAATTAGTTCAACATAAGGATTAACAAGTTACTAACAAACAATCACACACCATAACAACAAATCATAACGATAAAGATTGTTATTCTAGAAATTAGAGAAATCAAACATGAAATGTCTCAACCAAACCTTCAATCCAGGACAATCATCAAGTGTTTAGCCACTCATGGCTTGAAACAACATCATCACAAAAGTATTATTGTTCATCAAGATCAAAGCAACAAAAACTATTGATTAAGATAGTGTTCTTCAAGCTAAAAGTCTCCAAAGATGCTCCAAAAATCGTCCCAAGACCAGTGGTAACCGAAAACATATGATGAGCCACCATAAAAACCCATGAAATGACAATTTAATGCATAAGTTACAATTTTGCATCAGTCGGCGCTGTAACCTACGGTAGATCACCATAGGTTACGGCGGTCAGCATATTCAGAAAGTCAATATAGTGCCGTAAGCTACGGCACTTCACCATAGCTTACGGCGAGCAGAATAGTCATACGGTCCTTGTCTTCTGAGCTACGGCAGAAGTTTTGTTCATATGTGGAGACCGTAACCTACGGCCAGATGCCGTAGGTTACGGTGCTGAGTGAGGTTTTTTCATTGTTTCTTGATCAAATCTTCACTCCATCAAACCTTTGACTCCACCAACTTCTAGTATCCATCCAAGCTTCCTAAAACCCGCATTTTAAGCATTATAGCACCTGTATCATCAAACATCTTGTGATTACCAAATTCAAGCTAATAACCGGATAAAGTATGGGATTTTAATCTATTTAAAGGTCTTAAGGGTTGTCCTACGGACCACCCGTCACATCCCCACACTTACCCATTGCTTGTCCCAAGCAACCTATTCAAAAACTATTTTCAAAAATACGCGATCAACATAAACCAAGCAAAAACATGTTGTCATTTTACCAACCCTTCTTAACACCCAAACAACACACCCCTCGCTATATCTCTCCTCTCGGCAACAAGTAAGCACTAGCATTTGTAAGCTAGACACACAAAGGCAAACGGGTGAATGCACAACTATAAGCTTGTACCTAAATCGGTCCACCTCCTACAAGTGCCAAACATGAATGCAACTCAAAGGGGCTTTTAAGGTTGTAACGAGGCTAGGTGCATGGGTAGGAAATGGAATATATATGAAGTAGCGAAAACTTAACCCGGTCTTTTATTATACAATGAAACAAACTAACAAATACCAAACTTAAACTACTATGTACAAGACAACTAAACGTCATTTTTTTTCTTTTTCATTGTTTTTTTTTCTTTTCTTTTTTTTTCTGAAATTTTTTTTTAGACTAGTAAACATTCCACATAACATCAAACAAGATTACATACTACTAAACAACCACTAACACTATAAGACCGGGTCAAGTCGGGTAAATTTTTAGGTAACTAGCTAAGGGGTAACAAACGATAGGCTTTTAGGCACAAAATTGGGCAACTAAATGTCCAAACCCCCGCCCCTCTCGCAACCATGCTCATATATATAATTAATGAGGTCCAACCCCCCAAATCCCACACTCGCACTCAACAAGACGAGGCTACCTAATTACCCTTATCCTTTTTACATTCACATTCAACTAAGGACTCAAATCGTATTAAGGCACAAGTTCTAATGCACCCCCACCCGTTGCCACTCTCATCAAAGACAAGTATTATTTATTTACATGTGTGGCTTTAACTCTCACCAAGAACAAAAAGGTATTAAGGGTTGCCGGTGCATCATTTGGGGTTAGTCCAAGGTGTTCAAATTCTCACAATGTTTTGCTTGATTTAAAAATTTTCAAAAACTTCAAAATTTCCCCCATCCCCACACTTGGGATACATTGACCCCAATGTATGGTTTTAAGAGGATTTGATCGCTTAAACTCTTAAACACCAACTAAAAGCTTATACACTCAAACCACAAATTTCTTTTTGGTATTTTTCATTTTATATATTTTTTAATATCTTTCTTATATTCTTAAAAACATCAACACCACCAACTAGCACAACCCAACACAAAACATCAAACTAATACACCCCCAAACCTCCCAACCATAAACAAAAGCAAACAACTAACTACCAATATTTCAAAGCTAAAGAACACAACAAGACTAAGGAAAGAGTACATTGACTAGGTGAAGTTTGCCACAACAGATGTTGTAGATAATCCGACTTCCTATCACCACCTTCACCCAAATATCCGTACATCTTCCCCACACTTGAATGTCGCCATGTCCCTGAAACATAGAAAGATAAAAACAGCAAGATCAATATAAAACCCCGGGTTGCCTCCCGAACAGCGCTAAGTTTCAAGTCTTCAGCCAGACCAAGCCACCCCCATTTATGGTGGCTCAAAGAATTGGTTCCTGCCACTTCCATCACTACATCGTGCCATTGCGTAGAATGCATCCATCTCGTTTCGAATCTGAGGGTAATCAAATACACTCTCTCTTGAACCCATATGCTTTTCTTCACTATCCGGTGGTTGATTTCTTCTCATTCTTTGAAACACCTTTTCACTAAATCTGCTATCCTTTGCCTCAACAAAATCGTAACTAATCATCTTAGTCTGAACATCAAATGACAATTTACGGTTCTTTTCAGTCATGGTAATGATTCCTTCTCTACAATTGATTTGAGCATTTGCCGTATAGGGAAACGGTCGACCCAAAATCACCCTTTGTTGTGACGCCATCATGGTAGAAGCATAATCTAGAACTAGAAAATCCACCGGGTATTCGAATTCTCCCAATCGAATCATAACATACTTAATTATTCCCCGTGGACGCCTCCAACTTTCATCCGCCAAACTCACCATGGTGTTTGCATCTTGAAGCGGCCCGAAATCGTACATGTCATATAGCTCACCCGGTAACACACTCATGCTCGCCCCATAATCCAACAATACATGAGGAATTTTTAGTTTCCCCACTCGGATAGGCACGATTGGCGCTCCATACTCTTTATCATTCTCAATTTCGGCATCTTTTTCCAAACCTGTATTCACTTGATACGAAGAAGTTAGCAATGTTTCATTAAATTTAGTACTAGGAACGGTGCTTACCACATTGATATTAACACTTTTAATGTTTTTTGGATTTATCACCGTGTCACTTCGTAACTGGCCTTTTGCTTTCTTCAATATCGCCACTTCACTTGCAAGTTGACCCATTTGGGTGGTCAAAGTTTGAATCGCTTTATCACGGGCCTCGTCCTGTTGCATCCGAACCTCATCACGTTGATTCATTCGTTGCATTTCAACTTGCATCGCCTTCAACATCTCCATTACTTCGTTTCCACCCGAAGAGCTTTGACCCGTTTGATATTGCCTTTGAAATCCTTGGTTTCCTTGGAAATTCGGGTTAGCTTGATTTGAAGGATTCCCATACCGAAAATTTGGGTGGTTCCTTAACCCGGGGTGGTAAGTGTTAGAGTTCATGTTATAATTTCTACCACCCCCTCCTTGACCTTGTATCGCATGAACTTCTTCATATTTCCCTTCCACCATTCCTTGGCAATTTTCAGCCGCATGACCTATTTCATTGCAAATAGCACAAACATCATAAATATATCATAAATATGGTTAGAGGTTTGAACATTACCATCATTGACCGCATGCACTTGAGTTTGGGTAACGGCCGGTCGTGCTCTCCTTGAAGCTTGAGCTTTCCTCTTTGATGTAATTGCCATTTACTCCAAGAACTCCCAATCGTCATTCTCGTAATTTGTGCCAAAAGACCCATTTGTAATGGACATTAAATCACGAGCATCTTCGGCACTCAACCCCTCGTGGAAGGCATTCATTAACTCCCACAGTTCAATTCCATGATGAGGGCAATTCTTGATCATCATGTTGAAACGCTCAAAGGCTTCATGGAACATCTCACCTTGTTGTTGTTGAAAACTTCTCAACCCTTTCCTAGCATCATTTGTCTTTTGAGCGGTATAAAATTCATCCAAGAGTATTTGTTGCATTTCCGCCCATGTGTAAATAGATGCTGAAGGTAGTGTGTAGAACCACTTTTTCGCCTTATCTTCCAAGGAAAATTGGAATAATACCAATTTGACATCATCGGCCGAAAATCCTTGACTCCCAAGAGTGTTGCAAATTGGGTCATAAGCCTCCAAATGAAAGTAAGGCTTTTTCGTTCCTAAACCCCTATACTTTGGCAAGCTTTGTAATGAATTGGTTCTCACTTCAAATGTCCTTCCTTGATCATTGTGAGGAATAACTACCGGAGAAGGATTATGAGTGATTACCGGCCTAAAATGTGCCTCTATACCTCTAGCATGTTCTCGAAGATGTCGTCTCGGTACACCCACCCGAGCTCTTGGACGTATAGGACCCATTGGTGTTTGAACTGGCATTCGTGGAGGCCCAAAGTGTTGTGGAAGTGGTTGGAACATTGACCTCACATTTTGTTGTTGTTGCACTTGCCTTTGAATCTGTGGACCTTGTGGTGGCACTTGTTGTTGAGGGACAATTTGTTGAATAACTGGTTGTTGAACTCTTCCATAACCTTGCATCCCTTGACTCACACCCCGACTTTGCACATAAGTATACTCTCCTTGGTCTCCATCACCTCCATACATGTATCCTTCTTCATCGTATCCCCCAAAATCATCATCATACCCATCGTCATACCCATCTTGTCTTACTCCCGAAGTATGTTGGAATTGTTCTCCCGGTTGAAATGGAGTAGAATGAATAATGGATGGACCGGTTTGAAATAGGTTAGGTGGTGGTATTTGTGATGATGATGGTTGACCGGATGATGGGAAGAATGTTGAATAGGATGGAACGGTAGATGATGTAGGTTGATAGCTAAAAGAGTATTCAGATTGAGTGTTCTCGGGTAAAGTAGTGTTGGTTGGTTTGATTTCTGGTGTGGATATAGGAATGGTAGTATTTGGTGAAGGTTGAGTGGATGATGGTATGAAAGGTGGTAAAAGTTCACCCGTAGTGGGTGGTGGTGGTGGATCCATGTATCTAAGTGGTGTAATTGGTGTAGTTGGTGTTGTTGGTGAACCACTGATTCTGTTTTCCCTTAACAATATTCTGTTTCCTCTCAAAGTTCGTTCAATCTCTGGATCAAATGCCAATGGTGATAGCTTGTGAGAGCTTCTAGTACGCATGCACCTGTAAATACCTGCACACTAACACACCCAGCGTAAACCAGAAAAATAACAAACTTAAAAAAGAACAAAAATAACACACGTTGTGCACTACTCCCCGGCAACGGCGCCAAAATTTGACGTGATGTCGTGGTCACAATCAAATTTAATCCAATTACTACTAAATAGATAGCGGTAAGTGGGTATCGAACACAGGGAGTTTGTGGAATATGTGTTATTTAAAAGACTATCTAACTTGACTAAATTACTCTAGTTGTAAATAAAATAAAATTCAAGAGATGATTTGATTGGATTGGTTTTAAAAACTAAATTTAACTAAATAGATTGCAAAAGAAAAGTTTTGGTTGTAAGCAAATTAGAGACAAATGACCATCCTAGATTTCCGGTTTGTTTCGACATTCATATTATCATTTCACTAGAAAGAATTACATAGACATAGCTCATGTGTGATTACTTGCAGTGATGAAAGGGAACTAAGTACTCAGATTCCTAGAGCGTGAGGTTGTTACCCGATGATCAATCAAGCCTAACTATACCCATGATATCTCGATTGCCAACGACACCAAGAACGTATGGTTTCTAATTAGTTCAACATAAGGATTAACAAGTTACTAACAAACAATCACACACCATAACAACAAATCATAACGATAAAGATTGTTATTCTAGAAATTAGAGAAATCAAACATGAAATGTCTTAACCAAACCTTCAATCCAGGACAATCATCAAGTGTTTAGCCACTCATGGCTTGAAACAACATCATCACAAAAGTATTATTGTTCATCAAGATCAAAGCAACAAAAACTAATGATTAAGATAGTGTTCTTCAAGCTAAAAGTCTCCAAAGATGCTCCAAAAATCATCCCAAGACCAGTGGTAACCGAAAACATATGATGAGCCACCATAAAAACCCATGAAATGACAATTTAATGCATAAGTTACAATTTTGCATCAGTCGGCGCCGTAACCTACGGCAGATCACCATAGGTTACGGCGGTCAGCATATTCAGAAAGTCAATATAGTGTCGTAAGCTACGGCACTTCACCGTAGCTTACGGCGAGCAGAATAGTCATACGGTCCTTGTCTTCTGAGCTACGACAGAAGTTTTGTTCATATGTTGAGGCCGTAACCTACGGCCAGATGTCGTAGGTTACAGTGCTGAGTGAGGTTTTTTCATTGTTTCTTGATCAAATCTTCACTCCATCAAACCTTTGACTCCACCAACTTCTAGTATCCATCCAAGCTTCCTAAAACCTGCATTTTAAGCATTATAGCACCTGTATCATCAAACATCTTGTGATTACCAAATTCAAGCTAATAACCGGATAAAGTATGGGATTTTAATCTATTTAAAGGTCTTAAGGGTTGTCCTATGGACCACCCGTCATGGGGTATTGTGCACATTAATAAATTTCTCATGGTTAGGCTAATAAATCCTAACAGTGATAATCATCACTACTTGGGGAAAGACCCAATAGTGGTATGACTATTGTCACCAGGTGACACGGCGCCAGATAAAAATAAGATAAAAACCATTGTAATCGCTCTTAGGCTGTAATTTATAACTCATGTGTCGTTTTATTTAACCTGAATGACTGGCCAGTATTTCCCCGCTAATTAAATATTTTTAAAACATGTTTCAGGCGACCTGCTGTAAATCAAGGAAAACGTGCTATGGAGCACTAACAAGCTTGAAAAGGTGGCTCAATAAAATGAATAAACATGTTTTGTAAATCAGGGAATTTCCTTGTGAAATTCCTCTATTGTAAATTACGGGGTTTATCCCGAATTATGAAATAAAATAATCGGGCATTTCAAGTTTTAAAAAGATCCTGTAAAATCTTCCGCTGTCAACTCAATTAATAAATAGCACGGGTTTCTGTACCGCGGCTCCTGGACCGGATCAAACCGGGACTGGGGCCGTGACATTAAGTGAGTTTCTAGACTTCCTAATCATGTTTCATGATAACATGCGATTAACCTACAACATACGTTAAAATAAAGTCAATACATAAAGTAAAGGTGAGTACACAAGTTTGTGTGGCATATAGTATAAAAAGTGTTTACGCATAACCTGCATGTAACACGTAACGGGCGAAGCATGTAACTATCAATCAATGATACCACCTAACCATAAGACTATAGTACTATCGTTGCTAGAGGCGGTCTAGTGTAACATTGTATAGCATAGTACAAGCATTCAAAATCACGAATAGCAAGCGGGAGCGGTTAGCGTTTAGAAAGTGTTTGCGTTGTGTGTTGTGTTTTGATATAGAACGTATGTAACACTCAAAAGTGCGTTAAGTGAAAATGGGTTCGAGTATACTCACAGTGTGTGTTTAGCAAGTAAACACAAGTTGGATTGGATTGAAGGGAGCGCGTTGAGTTAGTCTGTGTATGGAAACGGAATCATAAGTCGTTGAGCAGAGTGTTGAATGGTTTAAGTGTTCGACAGGTGATCCGAACGGATGGGTTCCGTCCGAGCGGATGGTCATCTGGACGGATGGTCATCTGAGCGGATGGCCATTCGAACGGATGGCCATTCGAATGATATGTGATTGTTTGTGAAAATCAATAAAATTCAAAGTTTCATTAAATCGTTTGAACAATAGATAATATAAATGTCAGGTCATCTGAGCGGATGGTCATCCGGACGGATGGCCAATCGAACGGGTGATCTGTAGTTTGAAAGTTTGTAAAATTTTCTAAGTAAAGGTTTTGAGTAAACGGAGACGGCGTGGCGACGTGTCAAACAACGGAAACGTACTAAGTCCAGTTCATTCAGTCGGATGGTCTCAGCCCATTCGAACAAAACTCACAGTCCTTGATGAATATTCATGTTTGACCAGTTAATCGGTCCATCTCTCCAGTGGAAATCCGTTTTCAAGCCGACTCTCGACTAAGAAACGAGTAGAGAGTCTGAACGAGTCTAGATTCCATCAGTTTTGTGTAGCAAAGTGAAGAAAAGTTCAAAACAGATGAAAAAGTGTTGAAATCTTGTTGTGTTTAAGTTGAAAAGTGTGAAATCCTTTAGATCTAGAACCAATCTCGACCAAATGGTATTCCACAACAGTTTTCCTGAGCAAAACGGGTGGAAACCACCTTCAAGAGGTCCGAATAAGTTATTTCATGGAAAAAGTTAGTGTTTGTGTGTGATTTTGATGAAGAAGATGATGTACAATCGATTAGAGGTGAAGATTAGCGAAGATTTGAGGGAAAAATCTTACAAATTGGCCTTGATCCGCGATTGAGAGCTTGGGAGTGGATGAGAGTGCCAAAGTGTGAGAATGAGGGTGTACGGCTAGTATTTATAGGGGGAGAGTGAGATTTAAGGCGGTGCCGAAAGGCAGTCGTTCGGATGGCTCCATCCGGTCGGATGGTCATCCAGACGGATGGTCATCCGGGCGGATGTCCATTCGGATAGCCGTGTTTGCGCGAGTTAGTTTTCCAACTTTGGTTAGTTTGATGTGTTTTGTTGTGTTAATCATTGTGGGTACTTTAGGCGTTTTAGTGAGATAAGTAGTATCGTGTTATGTTGCATTCTAGTGCGATAAATTGAGTTGCTCGTGCCAGCGTGTGCGCGTTTAAACATGTTTTAATATTCAGACGTTTATATCTAACTATTATCATAATATAATGGGTCATAGCATAAGTAACTGTGTTTCTAGTTTGTGTTTGCGGTTGCATAATAGTATATGCGAAAAGTGTAAGCGTTGTGATATAGCGTGTTGCAATAAGCGAGGTGTTTGTGAAAATATGCTAAGTAGCTTAGTAAGCGTTATAGTTTACATTATCATCCGAATCTATGGTGCTAGGCGTAACGAGAGTAACAAGCGCGAAAGTGTGGGTTGTTACATTTTTAACCAAAGAATCTTATCAAAAATAAGTTTTACAACACTGTTTTAAGTTATTTATGTTCAGAAATGTTTCAAAATACAGAAAAATAATTTAAAACAATAATATTCCTTGATTCAAAAACTTGCTGAGGTTTGACCACGGGGCCGTGGCCAGAGTTACAATTTCATTCTTTTAAAATTTTCGTCTTGTTTTCTTAGAATGTCGAGCCAAAACAGCTGAACATCTTCAACTCACTCGAGAAACAGTCGAAGGGAGAGAAGGATGTCGATAGAAGCTACCCTTGTCCGATACGTGTGTGCACTAAGGGAAGCACTTGATGAGATGACATCCATGGAAGAGGTTCTCATTGACCGTATCAACTATTTTATGGTGGGACTGGAGAGTAGCTTTCAAGAAATCAACCTTTTGCACCAAAGGTTGAACATTCTTGCAATGCCACCCATGGAACCAATCTTCCCACAAGAAGATTGGAACTTGGAGCAAGAAGTTGCCAATCCAACTGGATGGGATGACATTCCTCCGGAGCCTCCTCTAGACGCATTACACGAGGTTCCGGTGGATGTCGCACCTCCCCCACAAGAGGTTATGGACAATGAACCCGTCTTCCTTCTCCCTCGGGAGATAGATGAGTGGCTCAATGATGTTTGAGGAGCACCCTCCGGGTTGAAGTTCTAAGAGCCTTATTCAACCGATAAATTCATTTTTCAGGTTTTTGTTGTTCTTGTCATGAAAACATCTAGAACTTCTTCATGGTTTAAATTTCTTGCATTCTAGGACCTACCTATCTATCTTAATTTCTAGTTTGTAATTTTATTTTTTAGGAACTATGTATTTTGCACTCTTAATGAATGATGGTTTAAATTAATGTATGGTGTTTGGATGATGTTATAATGGTTTAACAAACGAGAAAAGATGGAGGTTACCAAGGGAACGTTAAAACCACACCCCATGCACGAAAATAGAGCTTTTCGTCAACTTTTCCAGCATTACAGCAAGTTCAGCACGGGGCCGTGCTCAGCCCAACACGCTCCGTGCCCAGGTTCTGTAAAAAAATTTCCCAGTTTAGGTAACTGGCCACGGGCCGTGATCGCTGAACACGCCTCGTGGCCAGCCTTCTGTTACATTTTGATACTGGCGATCTGATCACGAGGTCGTGCCCGGACCTCACAGGGCCGTGGCCAGACGCCCAGTAACAGAAAATCTTTTTTTTAAACACCTTTTACGCATTCGAATCAACCTAAAAACTTATTTTTGGGACACATTGAGGACAATGTGTAATTTAAGTGTGAGGGGGGGGGGGGGGGTTTGCTAAAACCTTGAATCTTGCAAGTCTTAATAACAAGCCTTACATAAAATTCTATTGGAACCGCTAATCACCCCCAATTTTTTTTCCAAAATTTTCATTTTTTTTACTTGTCTTAGTTTAATTCGGGAATAACAAGTTCTAAAAAGGTTATATTTTTACAAATTTACAATCGATAGCGTCGTGATAAAAAGAACCAAATAAGAAAATTATGAAAAGGCATGACAAATCTAATTAAAATTTGATTATATATACTTGATCACATTATAAAACCCATTCCAACAACAAGTGAGTTTTGAGCCTTTATTGAGCATACATGCATATATCTTTAAACTAAATGCTCATTTTTCGTTTCTTGTGTGAATAACTGCTTGGTTCTTATGACTCTAGAATTTGCCACGACGATACATTCCCGGCTTTTACCAACTTGAACCCAAGTAAGTAAATGATAGAGGCATTAGGAATAACACATTTTCCTTTCAACAACATTATTTTTCATTTTTTTCATCACCTACCCAAAAATCCCCCTAGTTAACCCCTTTGAGCCTAAACCTTTTTATTTCAAAACCCACAAAACAAACACCCTTTACCCACCAAAACCTTTTTCTTTTCAACCCCTTTGTTTTAGTAAAAAGCTCGTTTATTTTGTGACATGAAAAAAAAATGAAAGTCTTACAATAAACAAATAAGTTCCTCAAAGAAATTTTGTTTGGATATGCTTAGTTTGAAAAAAAGTCACAAAAACAAAAAGTTTTACAACGACCGATGCTTTTTACGCTTTTCGCCATTTTTACTAACTACTAACCAAAACCACCTACCCTTAGCCCAAGCCTAACCCTTCTTCAAGTCCTCTTGATATTTACGAAGGTTTATAGTTAAAAAGGAGGAGGATTGATCGCTTGGCAAGCATATGGTAGAAGTAAGTTCCATGCCGGTCTCGAGTGTTTCACAAAAATACACAAATCGGCCGAGTGTTGAGTGATCTCCCATGAGGTATGTGAACTTGTATATAAATGAAATTTTAAAAAGGCATGTTATGCCCAAATAAGTAATTTTTCTTATAAAATGTTCTAAATAAATCATGACAAATAGGATTGTAAATAAAATAAAAATAGAACTTAATAAAGATCTTGGATTCCCGACACACAAGATGAGCCCAAAAACTTCTCCTCTACCTCTTCCATTTGGGTGTGTAAAGCCACATATTAAAGAGTTTTGCTTGAGGACAAGCAAAGATTCAAGTGTGGGGGTATTTGATTTGTGCAAAATGCAACATATAAATTACATCAAATGAGGCATAAAACTAACCATTTTTAGTACTAATATTGGAAAAAGCATGTTTCTTTCTTCCTTTTGAATTTACAGGACCAAATGAGCTTAAACGAACAAAAGGAGCAAATAAGCAGCCAAAACCAACATAAATACTAAAAGAAGGAATAAACGTGACATGCCCGACCCCTCGGCAAGAACCCCAAAGAAAAAAACAAGGCAACAGAAGCCTGACCACAGGGCCGTGCCCAGCTGGGCATGGGGAGTGGTCAGGACCATGCACAAAAGACAAACCTGTTGAAGCTTCCATGCCCACCACGGGGGCGTGCCCAACTTAGCACGGGGCATAGTCAATTCAAAGATACGCAGAATCTTGATAGATCTTGATAGTACAGATACGAGTTGACCACGGGGCCGTGCCTAGGAGACACGGGGCCGTGTGGGGCCCTCTGTAAAAAAGAAAAGACTGGCCACGGGGGCGTACCCGCTGGACACGAGGTCGTGGCCAGAGCTCTGTGTAGGCTATAAATAGGGGTGCTTGGTTCACTTGAAAGACATCCTTTGGCAAACCACTACTCTCCCACTTTGCCACCACTCTACCACCACTACAACTACAACACCAACACCCACCACCATCATCCGTCATCCATCTTTAGAGTGTGTAGTAGTCTCGGGATCCAAGATTGATTGTAAGGGTTCTTGCCAATCAAAGGCCATGTTTGGTTAAGCCTCTTACATCACTTGGTGAAGACAAGTCTTTATCGTATTACTTTTGATTTTTAATCTTTTGACACTTTTTATTTGGGTTTGTATTAATGAATTTAATAACTAGTTTCTTATGTTGAAGGTGAATTTTCTTTATCATTTTTCCGTGGTGTCTTGAAGTTACTTTACTGTCTATATAAAGTAAAAGATTGCATCATTCATGTCTTTACGGTCTACATAAAGGCATGTTGACTACCTGGTCGGGGTTAGGGGAATGGTATGGTAAGGTTCTTGCCTTGTTCAGTATATAGATCCTGCAAGAACCTAGTTCAAGCTTACTAGGACCTCCTTCAATACCCACTGGTATTGGATGGCGGGGGTGCGAATAGCTTGAACCCCTCATATGTAAACTACTATTAATACGTTAAACCGGCTTCTTGGGATTGTATCATTGCTGACTCAAACCACTTAGCTGAGGGTAACGTCACCTTCAAAAAAGGGGCCTACTACTATAACAAAGATAATCTCTTAAAAAGTCTGAAAGTGCGAAAATCATCAAAGGATACGTTAAAGGCGAGTCGGATCCAAGTGATTCTATCTTGTCTATCTGTTTTTATTTTATTCATCTTTGCATTTTTAGTTTTTTTTTATGTTTCAAAACTTTTCTCAAAAATTTAGATTGATTAGACGTTGAGAATAAACCGGTATTAAAAGCTCTTATGTCCTTGGACGACATCAGTATCTTACCAACGTTATACAACGCTCACGATGGGTGCACTTGCCCAAGTGTGTGTTTAGTGTTAGTAGAATATCGTGTTTTATAAATTTAAAACATGACTAATGTGTAAAATGGGCACAAAATATTAATAAAATCATATCACGCTTTGCACACACCAATACCCCCAATGATGCATATGACTTTTACAATCGCTATGCATTTTTACATGGATTCGGAATACGTATTTCTTTGGCATTTAAAAATAAGACAACAAATGAGCCTTATCGAAAGAAATACGTATGCAACAAACAAGGTTTTAAGGACATGAATTGTAATAGTTCTAAAGGAAATATTAAGAAACGCCATAGAGATTTAAGGACCGGATGTGAAGCGTTTATTCGGATTTCGAAAACTAAAGATGGGAAATGGTTAGTGGATAAATTTAACGATTCACATAATCATGAGCTAATCGCCACTCCAACGAAAGTATTAAAACATCGGTCCCATGGGAAGTTTCACCGCTCAATGGCATGCAAAGCTCTAGTGACAAACCTTTGCCAATCTGGTTTGAAACCTTCTCAAATCAAGAAGGTAGTAAATACTATGAAAGATCCACATGAAAATGATGTTACATCAAAGCAATGTGTCGATATCTTGGTAGATAAACGAAAAGAATACAAAGGTAAGGAATTCTATGGACTTATTAAATATTTCCAAGATGAGTTATTAGAAGACCGTAATCTTTATTTTGTTGTGGATTTATTTGATGATGGGTCTCCAAGAAATATTTTTTGGGCAGATGGGAGATCAAGGGAATCGTATATTAAATTTGGAGACGTTTTTGTGTTTGATGTCACATACATGACCAACAAATTTATGATGCCATTCGCTCCATTTCTATTCGTGATCCACTAGTTCATACGAATACTAAAGGTCGTCCCAAAAGTGCAAGCAGAATCGAATCTTCCCTAGAAGCACCAAAAAAGAGAAGTTGTTCTTTATGCAAAAAAGTGGGTCATTACATCAACCGATTTCCGGAAAAGAAGGTAGGATTTGTATTTATTAATATACGATGACCATTTTTTTGGTCATTATAATTCTCATATTTACATTTTTTTCTTCAGGAACTTGAGTCTGAACTAGAGAGAGAAGGATGAGTAGTGCAGCAGAGTCTAAACTAGAAAGAACGATGAGGTGTGCGTCAGCTTGAAGTCCAGTAGAATAGCATATACTAAGATTTTGGTTTCATTAAAAGTCGAGTAGATACAAAGACTTGGGTTTTTTTGGTCATTATAATTCTCATATAAAATGACACGGGTCAAAAGTGCCAATAAGTGGTGAATTGAAGTTAAACGGGTCAAAATAAGAAGGTAAAATAAAACGGGTCAAACGTGCCAAAAGTGGTGAATTAAAGTTAAATAGGTCAAAATATAGAAAATTAAAATGACACGAGTCATATATGCCAAAACGTGATGAATTAAAGTTAAATCGGTTAAATTATAACAATGAAAAAGAAACGGGTCAAACATGCTAAAATATGATGATATAATTTGTGATGAGTGAATACATAACAATTAAAAATAAAACGACTCAAACACGCCAAATATCGATATGAAGGTTGGCTCTGCTTGATCACAACAGGAACAATTATTAGACCAAAATTTAGTGAAACTACAATGTCATGAATAAATTTATATTAAATAGCATCACATTACAAATTACTATCTACAATGCTCAACGATACTAATTACATGAAAATCACCTAACTAAATAAAGTACACAACGTATATTATCATGAAAAGTGAGCAGCCATTCATATCAGCAGCCCTATAATAGGTGTATGTTGATATATCGTCCAGAGCCACGTCCAAATTTTTCCCCATCTAATTGAAAATATTCATACTCAAGAGGCACTAGAAGACCGGGCAAAAAAATTCACTATAGGCGAGCCCATTCAAACAGTTCTGGACAACAAGTGTCGCCTTCTGATAATGCCAAATAAGGATCTGCAAAAAAAGTTTAGAAGATCAAGACCATTTCAGACAATTTGGAAAGAAACATTAATCTTTTTTTTTTCTATCTTTTGAGTTTAATATATGTAAGAACCTTACCGGATCAATTACAAATATAACTCTTCACTTTTCAACACACATGGAAGCTGTTATGGTTATTTGTCCCTAGAAAAAAAAACAAAAAAAATGTTAATCAAACCCCACAAATAAGATAAGAACCATCGTTTAAAAGAACACTCGAGGCATCCGTTTTGAGGCGCCCCTCGAGGCGGAACGGTGATGAATCGTACATGAGGCGGCGCCTCAGTGCCAGTTACTATACGTACGCCTCAGTGGTACGAGGCGGACATTTCGTTTCGAGGCGGAATGGTAAATGTAGACATTTACACAAACACATAATGTGCATAATCAAACACAATTAGTTAGATCATGATCTTATAATAAACCTTTCAACTCTAAACATCAGTTTCATCAGATTATTACTAGATTGAAAAAAAATATTGAGACATGGATTTAGGGCTTTAAACTTTCTATTTCCCTGTATGTTTGATCAATAAGTATAAGAAAGCACATTAAACACAAATTCTTAAACACAAATTCCTGAATACAAATTCCTAAATAGGCCAATCGAAACAAATAGTAGGAATCTAGATTATTCAGTTACAACTCGGAATCGAGTTAACACTATTAGCTAATCAACCAAATTACGCAACAAGCAGGAGGTAACAATTGACAAGATCAAGCTTTTGTGATGTAAATCTTAATAAATCTAAGTATACCAACTGGAATTAAAGAAAAGCACTTAAAACACAAAAGTTATATGAAAAAGTTGCGAGTACGATGATCGGAGAAATCGAAGGAAAAAGAACGACATCGATAGGTAGTGAAGAAGTTTGACTTACCATCATAACATTCAGTTTGCTCGGCGAGGTTAGCAGTGTAGATGGAGATATCCCAATCGGGAGAAGCCATGGGTTTGGATCTGTGAGAAGAAGAGGAGGTTTTGTTTGGTTCTGTAAGAAGATGAGGAGTTTGGTTTTTTTCTCGTTTGAAGAGAATAAAGTGGGGATTTAATTTTTTTTTTTAATCAAAACCACGTAGTTTTGGATGGTTTTACATCTAACCTTAGATGTGAAACAACCCCATACTCACTCTCCCCATATAATAATATAATAATACGTTAATTTCTCAAAACATGTGAATAGTGTCATGCTAAATAGGTTAAAGTCGAAGAAAACTAGCCAAACTAATAGATTTAGTTTTTCAATAACAAAGGTTACTTCTACACTATATTACACCAATTAAATAACTCTCTTTGCCTAGATTCAAACATAGGATCTTCCCTCTAAGATTATAGAGAGTGGGAGGGAATTAAGAAGGGACATTAGGCATAATGTGACAGCCACGTCAGCAAGGGGACATGGTAAAAAAAACACAAACTGGGAGGGGCGTGAAATTGGCGTTTTAAAAAATAAAACTAAAAATCAACCAATTAAAACAAATCCAAACAACACCCAACAATCAAGAGTCTCCACCTCATCAAGCATTCCTCCTCCATATTTCTCCTGCCCCCATCTCCACGCCACCAGCATGGTGGAGCCTTTCACATCACCACAACACCTCCCATTCTATGTGCTTAGGCATGATCAGGGGCGGACCCACATTGAGTGGGTCGGGGTCCACGGACCCCAATCTTTTTTAAAAAATTAGTAGATTCGGTATATTAATTTTTGTAAGGACCCCATAAAAATATTTAGTTGGACCCCATAATATCAAAAGCAAAGCTGTTGTGGTGGTTAATCCTTTGTTTGTTAACAAAGAGGTCATGGGTTCAAGTCTAATACCAGCCGATTTTTTGTTAAAATACACTTTTAAAATGTTAAAATGAATGAAAATTTACTCAATTTATGCCTTTGTGCTTAGACATGTGTTGTTTTGTTTTTTATTTATCTTTTTTTAAAGGTTCCAAGCTCAATAAATCACCCCGACCCGACCCAAACGTCGACCGACCCGAAAATTCTATCGTTTGGGTGTAAAAAATCAAAGTATCGAAAAAACTGGACCCCATTGGAAAAAAATCCTGGGTCCGCCACTGGGCATGATGACCCTCTACCTTAAGGGTTAGCCCCACATTAACAATACACACATCTATTAATAAAAGTTTGCATTTTTCTTTTAAAGTTGAGAAATTAAATACAAAGAATACGTATTCTTTCGGTTAAGTTCTAACTTTACCAATAGAAAACCGTATGAGTAATCACAAGCTTCACATGATGAGAGCGGGAGATGCAACCATCAATCACATGGTTGTCCACCGCCGTTATACTTTTAGGTTTAATATTAAAGTATTTACTATATACTTAACTAAGGGACTGTTTGGCAACATCTGAATGGTCAAGTACAAAACAAGTAAGAGGTCTAAACCATTAAGTGCTGCAGTAAGAAGTCTGAACCATTAAGGGCTAGTATAAAGCTTAAGCGTTTAGAGGCAAATGTAAGACCATTTCAGATTAGAGGTATTAACCATTCAGACTCAGTATAATGCTTAACCATTCAGAGACAATTGTCTGAACCATTTAGACATCTGCTCGTGAAACAAATAGTCTGAACCATTAAGTGTTAAACCAGTAAGAGGTCCGACCCATTAAGAGCCGCATTAAAAAGTAAACAAAGAACCCCTAAAAGTACTACATAAATACAAGAACATGTAAGCATCTTCGCGTTCGGATAGATGTACATTTTTCAACAACTATAATAAAATGTCATCATTAATGTTATTTTTTTCAAGTAACACAACGTGTTAGTTGAAGACTCAAGAACCAGTTGGTACGACCTGGTCAGAGTAGAGCTTCAGATGACCTAGCAAGGAACCTGCAAGATCACAAGGGAACAAGCACACCGTTAGCCTCGTCACAGGGAGGGGGGCCTCTCTGTGACCAAGCTCGGGCGTGAGAATAAGTATTTGTGAGGAGGAAATAAGTCAGGGAGAGAGAGAGAGAGAAGAGTTAGAGAGAGAAAGTAGTGATTACCCTTTGCTGGAAATCTTGGCGGGGTATTTATAGCTTTTGGGTGTGCTGACGTGGCAAGTTAGTTAGGGTCGGACCAGTCGCTGTCATGGCAGTTATGGAGGTGGGACCCAGTTAGTTATGCCGCACCAGCGTGTCTGTCCGACTCGTCTTATGGTGCAAGGTTCGGTCCGACCTTAGTGTGCCATGATTCGGTCCGGTCAGGGACGTATCCTCATCAAGTCCCCCTAGTTCGTTGCGTTTCTTAGATAACGGCTTCGAACTATGACGGCGCAATTTTGGCGGTCTAAATCTCTGATTTGTCGCTTTGTGGAGTTTTTTGAATTTTAAATTTCTAGGCGGTGACCTTAGTTGGGTAACCGACAGTCACTTTATGTTTCCCGCCTGATGTGACGGTTGGTGTGCGTCAGCTGTCATGACGTGTCACCATCTGATTGGTGGTTTAAGTCGGTTTCCATATCCCTATAAAAAAGGGGAAAAAACAAAACTTCCGATTTCACTTTCCACTTTTCATCTTCTTCATCTTCTTCACCTTTTTTACCTTCTTTTCTGAAAATAGGCGATCTGCGAGACAGGTTAGTTTTTTTCTTTATACAATGGCAAAGAATAATTTGTCCGGTTGCTTTAACGTTTTGAATAAAAACGGTTTAGCTTGGTACGTTGAGAGATATGCGATCCCTGCGTCTCTGCACCCCGTTCTCCCCAAAAAGGACACGCCTATTTACCCGTTTCCTCCGGGGAAGATAGGGGTTTACACTCGTCTGTTCGATTATTGTAATTACCGTCTTCCTCTGACGAAATTCTTGATCGGAGTTCTTACGTTTCACGAGGTTCATATTTCTCAAATGAACCCCTTCGGCCTTGCCAAGGTGTGTCATTTTGAGTTGGCCTGTCGTAGTTTAGGATCCGACCCGGACTTGGATGTATTCCGGGCTTTTTACAAATTGAACCGGTCCGGTAACTGGTATACCTTCGAGGTTAGAGACAAAAACTCTTGCTGTTACACATGGATTACCACTAGCATAAAGGATTGGAAAGAGCGCTTTTTCTATGTTGACGATCGGTGCGTTCCGGAGTTTATGGTATGGAGGACAAAGAAGTCGAAACTCCCACCTCCTCTTCATGAAGACTTCGAATTTGATAGGGAGCTATATGCAAACCTGATTAAAGAAGCAGGTCGCATACAGAGTTATCCGGAAAACATTCTTGTCATGGGACGGATCAGCACGATTTGGTCCGAACCGGAGTGGTATCCTACCCTTAAGTGGAACGGACAGGGTTAGTCATGCCTTTACTTTTGATACGGTGCTCATCGTGTCGCGTGTGTAACCATATTATTTTCATCATCATTTCATTCATTTTTTTTATATATGCATTGGACTTCGGATGTTACTTGGTTGCCCTCTTTTTCTTTTGTAGCTATGGGTTTGAGAGAAGCATTGAGGCTAAAGTCCTTTGATTCTAAGGAGCTGGAGATCCGGGCCACTAGGACGCCGAAAAGTGATCCTCCGTACCTCACAGTCGTGCAGGAGAATCTTTATCAAATTCGGGAATCCGAGGTTCCGGAAGTTCATGGTGGTTCAGCTGGGCAAGGAGGTTCGGGCTCGGCTCCTGTGGCGCAAATAGCGGATGTTGCACCGGCTCAGACTGTGATGGTGACCGACAGCGGTAAGGGTAAGGGTAAGGAAACTGGTTCGATCGGGTCCAAAGGGTCCGGTTCCAAGTTTGTGATCGATGATGAAGGTGTCCATCTATCTGTGGGGGATGAAGAAGAACGTGCTGAAAATTTAAAGGAGGGTGGTGATGATGATGAGGAAGAGGAGGACGAAGAGGAGCAGCCTCAGATTAACTTGAAGAGGAAGAGGGCTCCGTCTAAGTCTGGTCCGAAACCTAAGCAAAAGAAGACGAAGACGGATCTTAAAACTATCACCCTAGATGACGATGATGACCAAGTTACTGAGTTTTCTGCTGCTGGAGGCGTGTTAGCGAATTTAGACGCTCATCTTCATGGGGGTCGTACCCCAAGGGACCATCCGTTAAACATTCCGTCGAGCCCATTGTCCTTCGGGGGAGGTGCCACCAAGGTTGTCACTGATTTTCTTATGTCCGATCCCAAGAAGATCGAACCTTCTCCTTCGGGTAAGTTCACCACGGGGGTTGCTTCTAACGTGTCGAGGCCGAGCCCCAAGCCCGTTGATGGTGGGGACAGTGCCTCTTCGTCGCCTTTGTGGTTTAATACTGAAGCTGTTTTCTTATCACGGGAGTTAGGTTCGGGCGGCATTGAGGATATGGACTCAACTCGAGCATTGGAGAAGTACGTTCTGGAGTGGTCACTGACGAACAAGGATCGGGTAGTGGATGCTCTATCGGCGAAAATGGCATTATTTCATTTGGGGACTCGCGCTGAGCATTCTCATTATCGGAAGATGAGCGGCCCGGAACTTGGGAATGCCCTTATGATAAATCAAGCTCAATCTAATTCATTGGTGGTGGAGTCGTACAAACGTTGGATCGAGTCGGAGTCAACTTGTAACAAGCTCCGACGCGAAATTGCTAATTTGAAAAACGAAGATAATGTCCGATCGAAGACAAAACAAGAGCTATCTTCTCTCCGGTCTCAAGTTGAACGCTTAAAGGAGCAAAACTTGGAAGCAAAGGAAGTTAACAAATCTGCCCAAGCTTCGGCTGCGGCTGCTTATGAAGCGCGAGACAAGGCCCTTCAAGACTTAGAAGCTTCCAAGTTGCGATTCGCAGATTCGGAGAAGAGATTATCTGATGCGGAAAAGAAACATGCGGCTGAACTAAAGGAAATACAAACATCTTATGATCAGCTTCTAGCCGACTATCATCGCTTGGTTGATGGTACGTTCACGATTTGCTTTTTATTGCTTTTCTTTTCTACCTACTGAATCATGTTTCTTTTCAGCTAAAGAGGAGTTGGAGAGGTCTCGTGACAAAGAAGTTGAATCACATAAAACAACGATTGATGAAGCGAAGGGGATGTTGATCCGTTGCGAACGTGATATGGTTGAAGCATACGCCCAATTGTCAGAGCTCATGCTTACCAAACGATGGTTTTTGACGGAAGGGGTTGAATGGGTGGTCAAGTTGGTGCATCAAAGTCCGGAGTTAGAGAAGGTCGTGGCTGACCTTGTCAATAGTGTTGAGGCGACAGGTGTGAACGAAGGTATTAATCGAGGTTTTAAAGCCGCCCACGACTCGATTCGCTCTGTCGCAGAAATTTCCGGATATGATGAAGGAGCTAAAGACGCGTTAGAAGCTGCCATAAAGGCTTTTGACAACTTTCATATTTCCGTTCTTCATAAAGTTGCGGACTTGGTGGATAAACCCCTATCCATTATTATTCAACAAAGTGAACTCCCTATTGTGAAGGAAGACTTTGAAGTTTGAAGTTCAACCTTCCTTATTGTATGACTTTTTGACTCTGCCTTGTAACCGTACAATTTCAAGATTCTGTTTTCTTGGCATGTATCCCATACATTTTACTTTTTGTTTAAGATATTCAATTGATGCATTTTGCATGAAATTATGACTTTGTTAATAGTCATTCTTTTTGGCTACTTAGTTCTTAGTTTGAGTCCAAACTTCACTGTTCGACCAGGCTTTTGTTCGGCCATCTTAGGTGACCGGAACATAACTAGAAATTCTTTGATTTCTTTTACATAATTGGTTTGCTTATAGTCGGAACGTTTTAAATACGGACCGCTTTGCTTAATAGATTTAGTTATTTTTTTGAACTATTTAAGCCTTCTCGATCGGCGCGAGGCATGGGTCGAGGCCCGTTTGTGCACATTTATGGAGTTGTTCGAACTTATACGCATGCTATTCTTTATACTTATAAAGGTACAAATCGCTTTATTGATTTATTAATCATAGATCCGGGGAAAACCATCCCGGTTACAAATGGAAATAGAAATTTGTCGGGGCATTACCCTCCCGACTTGTATATGGAAATTAGAAACAAAAAACAAGAAACAGCGATCTCTTTTAGCCGCAGCAAGCTGTTTACATAAAACATTTTTTTCAAATGCACCCCGTTCCATGTCCGGGGTACGGGGGTTCCGTCGATTTTTTCCAATACGTACGAGCCCTTTTCACTTGCTTCCTTGACTCGGTACGGTCCCTCCCACTTAGGGGTTAGCTTGCCGGGGGCTTCGACGCGACTCGCATCATTGTTTCGGAGCACATAATCTCCGACCTTAAACTTGTATAGTTTAGCCCGGGCGTTATAATATTTTTCAATCTTCTTCTTGTATCGGGCTTCCTTGATTGCCGCGATGTTCCGGCGCTCTTCTAACAAGTCAAGGTTGGACCGGAGTTCATGTTCGTTTTCCTCCCAATTCTTACACCTCTGGTTTGGGAGTCCGATCTCGGCGGGAATCACTGCCTCGGTACCGTACCGTAAGTTAGACTAAACGGTGTTTCTCCGTTACTAGTTTTGTGCAGTGTTCGGTGCGCCCATAAAACGTTTGGTAACTCATCCGCCCAGCCTTTTCCTTCGTAACCAAGCCTCCTCTTTATCCCATCGACGATTCGTCGATTAATCTGTTCAACCTGCCCGTTACCCTGAGGGTGGGCAACCGAGGAAAAGACTTGGTTGATTTTTAGATTTTCACACCAGCGCTTGTATGGGTTTTCTGCAAACTGTTTTGCATTGTCGCTTATGATGTAGAGTGGAAGACCGAATCGGCATACTATTTGCTCCCAAAAGAAACGCGTTACGTTATAGCCGGAGATGATCGTAAACGGTCGAGCTTCCACCCATTTGGTGAAATAATCCACTGCGACTAGCAAATACTGAGCGCTTCCGCTTGATCTTGGAAAAGGCCCGACAATATCAACGCCCCACTTTTGGAAGGGCCATGCAGCAGTTACCGGTATCATTTCATTCTTGGCTCGGAGGCTGATGGGTGCGTGTTTTTGACACTCGTCACACTGTTGGAGCTCTTTTACCGCACTTTCATGCATCCCGGACCAGTAATATCCTGCATTTTTTACCTTTGTTACAATCATCTTAGGTCCGGCATGGATGCCACAGATGCCGTAATGTATTTCCCTGATGATGTAACTGGCTTGCTCCGGATCCAGACATTTTAACAGGGGCCCGAGGAAAGTCTTTCGGTACAAGCCTCCTTCTTGCATCTGGTATTGAAGAGAGTTGATTTGGACCTTTCTTGCTTCCGCTTTATCGGTCGGTAAAACGTCATGCACCAAGTAGTTAACTATTGGCGTCATCCATGTTTGCGATGGTGCTTCGACCTGCATAACCTGCGGAATTGCAATTGACGGTGCAGTCAAAACTTCCACTCTTACTTCTTTGGCTAGGTGACTGAATGACACCGATGCCAACTTGCTCAAAGCATCAGCCTTCTTGTTCTTGCTACGGGGAATATGCTCGACCTTACATGCTTGAAAAGATGCCATGGCTTGCTTCACTTGTTCGAGGTACTCGATCATGTTTGCTTCCCTTGCCTCGTACTCCCTGTTTACTTGGTTTGCTACGAGCAACGAATCTACATGGGCAACGACATTTTTTGCTCCGACTTTTAGCGCTAAACGTAGACCAGCCAAGAGAGCCTCGTATTCAGCTTCGTTGTTTGAGCTTTTAAACTCGAGCCGGAGCGCGTATGTTATATCCGTTCCCTCTGGATCAGTGAGAATTAGACCCGCCCCTGCTCCTTCGGAACTGGGTGTGTTGACGTGGCAAGTTAGTTAGGGTCGGACCAGTCGCTGTCTTGGCAGTTATGGAGGTGGGACCCAGTTAGTTATGCCGCACCAGCGTGTCTGTCCGACTCGTCTTATGGTGCAAGGTTCGGTCCGACCTTAGTGTGCCGTGATTCGGTCCGGTCAGGGACGTATCCTCATCATTAGTTATATGACATATTTTGATTGGTTTATTTCTTATGAAAAAGGCACAATTGTTTGACACAAAAGTATACTTAATGCAAGAAGTAAAGGGAAAGATTTGCCTATATAGGTGCACAGTTACAATTTTTATTTTATTTTTTTGAAAGGTAAACTTTTTATTAAAACACAAGCTGCCTCAAACCGAGGCAACCAAAAACAACATTACAAATTTACATCAATCTGCCCAAGACGTAGAAAGGTAAACTTCATTACACCAATTTACAAATATACATTTTTTTCATGGTATGCATGAATTACATTTACTCCTTAAAATATTCATTATTCTATATACTTTCCTAGTGGTCTCCACTTGTCATTTTATCCCACTTCATCTCATCTCAATTTCAAATACATTTGCCCCCCTCACTATAAGAATCCCCATTCCGTTACATACTACAATTCTACACATTCAAAACAGAATGGAACAACATTTGCACGAAAAAACATTAGCCATAAACCAAGAATCCGAATTCCAAAACGACGACGTTGAAGCTCTATCTCTATGTGATCTTGCCACCAACGAACCCGATGATCCACAACAACAGTTGTTTGACGAGCCCGAATTTGATTTTGCTTTCGGCTGCGGCTCAAGCTCAAGCCAGCCAGAAAGTAATATGTGCAGCGCGGATGAGCTGTTTTTCGGTGGTCGAATTCTTCCGTTACGCCACTCGGTCACTTTACCCTCTCGGTTCATGACCCGACCCGATGAATTCATATTCACCAGGTCCATATCCGTTTCAATATCCGAACCCGTGAGTGTTGCTACCAGCAGAAGCAGCAGCGCTCGTAGCAGCACGTCACTATCCGAATTCAACGGGTACCGAACCCGAAACCAGTTCCATTCTCACCCAAGTCCCACACCACATGTCCGAACCCGTATCCGAAATTTCGGTAATTCGAACAAATCACTGTCGAAATGGCGGTTTTTGCAGTTGGGTCCGTTAAAGCCACAAGAGATCGGGTTGGCGGATCTGAAGAACCGGAGCTTGAGAAGCAATGGGAGTGGTAGGATGATGAAGAATGAAGATGAGAAGAAGAAACATGTGTTGTCGTGTAAATGCAGTGCAGAAGATGTGATTGAAAGTACGGTTTCTTCGAGGATTTCGATGGTCAACGAAAGGAGTTTGAATGAAGAGGAGACAAAGACAAGGTCGAAGGTAAGTAACGTTGGACGGTGGAAACATGTAATGTCACTGTCAGGTCATCATCGGACATCTGAATGGTTGAAGCAGCTTTTTGTTCAAAAAAATGATCCACTTTAGTTTGTAACGGGGAATAATTACCAAAATTCACATATTTATCAATAATTTTTCAGAATTAACAATAATGTGTAGATTTTTTATTTTTACTTTTTTATTAAAGTCGTCTTAGTCTTGGCTCTAAGGTAGTGTTTGGTATGCAGGAATGAGGGGTGAAATGGAATGGATGATTACGAGGGAATGAAGAAAAGTGTGTTTGGTTGGTTAATGGAATGGAATCACCCATTCCAAAATGCATTCTATTCCCTCAAAATCATTCCTTCCACCCCTCATGTTTTTTTTCCATTCCATCCCCCCTTGCACAATTCATCAACAACACCACAACCCACAACCTTCGCCACAACCCACCACCACCACCACCCACCACAGACGCCATCGCCATCGCCGCCACCCGCCACTACCTGACCCCGACAGCCACCGCTGCCGCCACCACCCACTCGCCACCGTTATCACACACAGCTGCGACCAACCGCTAACGACACTCCCCCCCGCCGCCCACCACCATCGTCGACGCCACCACCACCGCTACCATTAACCGCCGCCGCCGCCACCAACCGCCACCTCTGCTGCCACCCACCACCAACGACCACCTTGCCACTAGCACCACTCGTCGTCGCCGCTGCACCGCCACTCGCCGCCACCACCACCCATCGCCGCCGCCGACACCCACCACCGCCACCTATAACCACCCACAATCACTATCACCGACCACCACCACCACTCACCGCTAATTTTATTACTCCGTTTTTCTTGCCTACAGAACAATACACAATAATAACTCATTCCATTCACACATGGTAACCAAACAAGACATGGAATGGTAATGATCCATTGCATTCCCTCGTCCATTCCATTACCTCGTCCATTCCATTCCTTCGTCCATTCCATTAACCCCCTACTAAACAGACCCTAAGACTAATGTGTAGATTTTTTATTTTTACTTTTTTATTAAAGTCGTCTTATTTTTACTAAGCGGGATGGGGGCCGGCTTAAGCCCGGCGAGGCCCGGCGCCGGTCCCCCACACCGCCCCCCTCCCTTCCGTTCCGTCGTCCCCGGCTCACCACAGACGAACTCGACGTACCACTTTCAAACATATAGCCGTTATGTAACGGCTAGAATTATTAAAAAAAAAACTTTTTCACTTTAAATATATACTCATTCTTCTTCCATTTTTTTATACCATTTCCTCAATATTTCACCCATTCTTCTCCCATTCTCATCCATTTTTATAAAAAAACACTCCCATTTTTATACCAATCTTTTATAAAAAAAATATATTTTCATCCACAATGGCATCTAATTCTTGGTGGTCCTCGTCTTCTTCGGACGAAGAGGAGATGTTTTTCGCAAACGCTGTGGTAAAGGCGGCGCAGATTCTTTTGGAGGAGGAAGAGGAAGATGGCTCGTCTGAAAACGTTATTACCAGACGAATACGGATTAACAGACACCGCGAAGGTTTGTCATTAATAAATTGTATATATTTATATATTTCCTCGTATTTATATATTTTTTACGACAGGAGCGCACGAGAAATTGGTTAACGATTATTTTTCGGATGCACCCCTTTACAATGCCGACATTTTCAAATGAAGGTTCCGAATGAGTCGCCGGTTATTCACACAGATTGCTGATGATTTGGCGGGGCTAGACCCGTTTTTCACGCAACGACCCGATGCTCGGAATTATGAAGGGTTCACCACGTTACAAAAGTGTACTGCGGCCATTCGCCAATTGGCGTACGGGACAGTGGCCGACGCTTTGGACGAGTACTTACAGATGTCGGCAAGAACTTCGCTGGAATGTTTGTATCGGTTTTGCCATAATGTGGTGAAACTGTATAGCAAACAATATTTGCGGAAACCAAACGCGTATGATGTTCAACAGTTGTACCAAGCTCATGAAGCAAGGCACGGGTTTCCGGGAATGCTTGGTAGCATTGATTGTATGCATTGGGCGTGGCATAACTGCCCGACTGCGTGGCGATGCCAATACACGCGAGGTGATCACGACCATCCAACCTTAATACTTGAGGCCGTGGCGTCACAAGATTTGTGGATCTGGCATTCTTTCTTTGGGCTCCCTAGTTCACTCAACGACCTCAACGTGCTATACCAATCGACGATCTTTAGCGATGTCGTTAATGGAATCGGTCCGGATACCCGTTTTTACAGTTTCAGGGGTTGAGTATAGACGCGGGTATTATCTTGCTGACGGAATATATCCGTCTTGGTCTACAATTGTGAAGACTATTTCATTTCCCGAGGACGAAAAAAGGAAAAAATTCGCCAAGCGTCAAGAAGCTGCAAGAAAAGACATCGAACGTGCTTTTGGTGTTTTAAAAAAAATGGGCCATCCTTGAACAACCGGCACGTGCGTTCACACCGAAGAGGTTGCTCCTTTGTATGTACGCTTGCATTTTGCTCCATAACATGATTATTGAAGACGAAGGTTGAGCGATTTGTGAGTATGATGAGAATGCATCTTACGGGAATACTGTCCCGGTAGATCCGACGCAACAGGATTTAAACTCGTTCGCGCTAACCAACGACTACACGCATGCAAACCTTCAACAGGATTTGGTAGAACATATATGGAACAACGTAAACGTCGGGGACGGGGACGGTGACGGAGACGAAGAGTAGTGTAATTTTTATTTTTAGGAAATGTAAATTTTTTTCCGAAAATGTTTTTATTTTTATTTTTAGGAAATGTAATTTTTTTTATGTTATGAAATGAATTTATTTATGTTGTATTTTTTAATTTTTATAAAGTTTTTATTAAGTTAATAAAAAAAACTTAGGAAATTATAAAATATTAAGGTGGGGTAGCCCCATGCTCTACCCCCTCAAAAGTGAAGGAGGCCCATCCCCCATTAGCCGGTGATGTGGCGCCTAAGTGGCGGTCCATTCTCATGGGGATGGGCCTCACCATACCCTCTAGTCTAATCCAGAGCTTTCGCCAAAAGCTGGGTTGTGCTTTACTAGCCGTCTCAATCAAAAGCGTAGGCGCAAAATCCTAGCCTTCTCAGTTCTCAGTCGAAGAACATGATGTGACCGCTTGTGATTTGAGGAAACGGTACTGATTACTTTAGTGAAGCTAAATTTCATTGTCTATATTTAGTAAAAGAATTGGTAAACGTTGACTATATTGGTAATTTAATGGAGGGGGGTGATTGATCGGTACGAAGTGTCATATATCTATATTTTTTATTGTTTATAGTCTTACATATGGGATATAAGACTATAAACATTTCAATCCTTTAGATGTCTCTTCACTTAAATGCCAATCATGTTGCCTTAGTGATAAATCCATTGGTCACATATTGATTCAATGTCGAGCTGAAAAGAGGTTTTGATCTAGCCGACGTACACTCTATTCATGATAACTTTGTAGAATTATCACCAATGGTGGGTTACAAAAGGTACAAGATATCAGGGTTTGCTATTGTTACACTACCAAATGGTTTATCTAGATGGCTAGAAACTCACTTGTGTAAAAGAAGTTAAAGACCCCGGATTGTTGAAGATATCAATGGATCAGTCATCAGCCATAGGAACAACTTCAAATCCATCAGTATCACCTTTGGAAAAGTACCGGTGCAATTCAGCAACATCATGTTTTTTTTGAGTTTGTTGTTAATAATTTAGCTTTGGAACTCGAATGAATGTTTCTTGGTGTAATTTGTGGTATCCCGCTGGTTTTCTGATTAGTGATAAAATTTAGGGAAAATAGCCAAAATGGCAAAGATTTGGTCAACATTTCCAAAATGGCCAATTCAAACGTCTCATAGAGACTGTAGGATCGTGTACGAACCCGAATGAGTCGTTCAGAGGAGTTTTTATCAGTTTCAGGTGCGGAAAACAAGAAACTGACTTTGAAACAGCAAGCAATTCACTTTTAACACCTTTCTGATTGATATATAACAGATTACACGTACAAAAACACACCGGCAGCACTTCGGTATAATATTCTGATTCCCCTCGAAATGACATGAACACAAGCCTATCTATAGTGTTTTTGATTCCCCACGAAATGACATGGTGTCATTTCGAGCGGAATTAGAACTTAAATTTCGAGCGGAATTAGAACTTAACTTTCGAGCGGAATTAGAAACTTATGTGATTCTCCACGAAATGACAAGGTGTCATTTCGAGCGGAATCACCTCTAAAAACCACTATCTCGTTTTTCGTGCCCTGATCTAACTATTACAGTACAAGACTCGATACAAGACGAAGTTGACAGATGCATGCACTAACAGACTCCCCCTCAGATGTTGACGAGTCTCACGTGTCGAGTCTTCGCATCTTCAGTCTCTATCAGTCTTTGGGCTTCACTCTTTCTATCAGCATCAACAGACTCCCCTTAACAATGTGCTGGCATTCCTTCAGTTCTTCAGCATCATTTTCTTCAGGATCGTAATCTGACTTTCACAGGTTCAAGATCGTTGTCTGACTCAAACTTTGTCTTCAGAGTCCTCAAATATCGAAACCTGGCTTTTCAAACATAAGCTTCTCAGAATCGATAAACCTGGCTCACATCCAGCTTTTCCTCAAACCTGCACCATCTCTACCTCAAAGTAAATTTTACAATTTTAAACAATAACATGTATACATCAACTCAAACTCTCCCTCAAATCAAACAAAAAATTTTATCAATAATAATCCTGATGAACCACTTGTAAATTAGATTAAAACACATTTGATTAAAAACATAAACTCCTCCTCACAACATGGTCATCATGTCTAGCACTTGGAATTTTGAAAATCAGCTCTCCAACACCAGTTGTCGAAAATCTTTTTGACTTTTTCAAAAATTTATGCTAAAACTCACTGAAAATCTTTTTGGATTTTGAGATATTAAGAAATACAGTAAAGAAATATTTACATACAATATTTTTGTGAGTTTGTGTAAGAGGATCATATCAGCTTCTGAGACATATCAACAACACCGTTAAGCTTCATTTCATTTTAAGTTCTAAACAATTCACCTAGATTGTCAGTATATTGGTCCACTTAAATTCTCACACAAAGTTCAACTGTTCCGAGATACGAAATTAATGTCTTAGGAACTTAAACTTATTCGTGTGTCCCACTACTTGAATATACTCCCGTATCCAGATCCCAATATTCAGTCTTACAGGTGAGTATACCACAGATGATATATGTAAAGAGGTTAAATTGCGAGGGCCGTGAGAGCTCAGGTCGATACTTCCGTATACGCAGATAGATGACGGCTTCGACTTTTGGTGTGTCCCCTTTAGAGGATCTTTTCTTTAACAACAATGACTATCGATTTTATTGTTTCATCAATTTGCTGAGGGCTGCGCTATGTTTCAAGCAAGCGGAAAGTATTCTCCGGGGACTAGGCCATTGCTTCCGCAAAATCAGAAGTCCCGGGATAATACCCTAGATATCACTGAGCATAAAGACCTAGTATCTCAGAAAGAGGGACCTTTCAAACAAGATTTCGGGGGTTACCCATATATCCAAGAAGTTGTTCCCCACGATATAAGCAAGTTTGAATTTAGGTTTATATCTCGTCACAATCTACTAAATGTGCAAAAACCTACTGGCATATCCGCAGTGAGATTGTTTATCACAATTTAACTTTACATTTCTTTAGCATGTTATGACAGTCTACTGATGTACTATCATTTCCTCTATTTCACAACAAAACTCATTTTTGATTTTATCATGTTTTTGTATTTTTCAAATTTTCTAATGTTTTTGGATTTTCTAAAAAAACTTACTCCCCCTAAAATGCAAACACATTTCAGGAAATTTGAAAACAAACTGTACAAGAAAAATTGACAACCGATATCGAATCACTTCAATTCGCCATCCACTTGGCATAAACAATCAGAACTCCCCCTTACACAAAACTATTTTCTCATTATGATTTCAAAACACTTAAGTTTGTTTTAACCAAAATGATTTTTCCGGAAAATAAGTTTTGTTAAATTTACCACTTGTAAAGTTAGGGGTTTGGTTCATCACATTTTCCTCAATCATTTTTAGAAAATCAAATACAACTTAATGTCCCTGATTTACCACTTGGAAGTGAAAATTTCCATCAACCACTTGTAGGAATACCTCATCTACACAAAACCATTTTACCAATAAAAATGCCGATTCCTGCTTCACACTTACCAACCTGGAAGCTCCGGCAATTCCTCAATCTGTAAAAATTTAGACAATTTTAAAATTTTTCACAAAAACAAGTTTAACAACAATGATGCCGATTCCTGATCCACAATTACAAACTTGGGATATCCGGCAAGTTCGTTTTTTAAGCAAAGAAAATGTTCACCCAAGCCTGACCAGCCTTGGGTGTTTTCAATTCAGATTCAGTTGGGATATAAGTTGCTTTCTTTGTAGCGTAAAAGTCTTTAACCCCTTTAACCTTCCCATCAACCATCTTTCCGAAAATTTTCTTCACATTTCCATTAAACGCTTTCTCAACATCAAAATTATTCTTCTCAGAATAAAACTGATTTGAGATTTCAACCTTCCCAATCTTTTGTTTAAAATTCTCAGTCCTCAATGGTGGAAAGTTCTCATCATCCATTGAAGGTACTCAGTTTTCATCACTCTCATCAAATTGTGGCTCCTCTGATTTTGTGAAATCAGATTCATCACCAGTTTTCTCCTCAGATTTCTTAACAACCCATTTTTGGCTGTCAAGCTTCACACTTCTCCTGTAAAACCTTTTTGAACATTCACCAACTTCATATGTAGAATTTTTAAACACTTTAAATTTCTCAGTTGGTGGTTCGGTTTTATCAACAACTACTTCTTTTAGTTTTTCTGAGACTCCCTGTTTTGTCTTAGTTGCTCTGGGACAGTTCCATGCAATGTGACCAACTTCATTGCATCTGAAACAGGTTCTAGTCTCTCTCCTCTGATGAGCTTCAATCTTCTTTTCATCAAAAAAATTCTTGATTTGATTGTCTCCAAAATGAGCTCTTCTTCTCCTCTTCAGCAGACGAGCCTGAAACAAATTTTGTATATGTTTTAGAAAATTTTTTATTTTTATAGTTTTCTGGTGGAATAAAACCAAGACCTTTCTTTTTGTAGTTACCATTTTGGTTTGGTTTCTTTTGAAAACCAGAACCAGAATTGTAACTCCTTTTCTTGTTTAAACGTTGTTGAACTCTTGAAGTGTATTTCTTAGGTTTTCCAGTAAGATTTAAATCTTTTATTTCAGAAATATTAATTTCTGTCATTTTGAAAACCTTTTTGATCATGTCAAAACGAACACTTCTTATTGGAAACTCTTTATCAAAATATAATTTGTCAGAATCATTCAAAGTGTATACAACTTCAAATGTTTCGTCATTCAAATTAGATTTTGACAACAAAAATTCTTTACTATAAACTCGTTTTCCCGATGATTTTGAACTCTTTTCGGACAAACTCAAACTTCCGACAGACTGACACGAACTTTCTGTAACACCTGTGCCTCCACGGCCATCAAACAAATACCAAACCAATGAAATATTATATTTTATACTTGGGATTTGTAAAAATATGTGTATCATTTGCACAATTCAATTCTTGTTCGATTCCAAACTCTAAATCGCTTTCTGGAAGGTTATACGCGCACTGATGCGTAAATATAACCAGTTTAATGCAACAAACACTCCGGAATAGTGAAATAGGCTTAACATAACTTAAATAACCTTTACATAACTTAGAAATAAGTTTTGAAGGCTTTGGTATGGCAAAAACAAGTTAATTCGCTTACAGGGACTAAACTTGACAAACTGCGAAAGTATGCCAATTTGAACTGTAACGAACATTCCGAAACATGACCATAAGTTAAACATACCATAAATATCCTTTACATAGCTTAGAAATAGGCTTTGAGGTGTTTGGTATGCTAAAATAAACTTTTGGGTCATTCAGGGACTAAAAGTGTCAAAAAGTGCACAAGTTTGCATTTTCGCGTATAACTTACGTTCTGAATACATCCGGACATCCAAAAATTTATGTAAGCACTAAAACATTTTATTTTAGTGTTTGGCATAAGAAAAATCCATTCTTCACGCCTTTTGGATCGTTTTTCGCGCTTGTGCGCATTCCGTCGTAATTAAGCGAACATCGCGATCGTACGGCCAAACGAACCGACATCCGACATATTTCTGAGCATGTTTCTTGTCCACAATGTTTAGGAATCATTTTAGGGCCTTAAAGTTGGCTTTACGGTCCTTAGAAGTGTCGGGAATGGCCTTAAACACATGCAGGGACTGAAACTGTCATTTCTGAAACATATTGGCTGATCAGGCAGGCCAGGCGGCCCGCATTACACTTGTCTGATCCTGAAGCGGGCCGCGTCCGACTATCAGACCAGATTAAGTGTTTCTAACAGCAGGTTCCAGCTGTTTTAACCACACCCACACATTCTCAATTGCCTAGTCAGCTGATAAGGATCATTTTTAGCTACCATAAGGTTCCGACACTTGTACGGATGCGATTAAGGCACGATATTCGACAAACGATCTTAACGGTTCGGGTATTCCTATAAATACCCATCCACCCCATTGCAAAACTTACAAGAATCTTGATTTGAGAAACTCTAAGTTGGGACCCTTCGTAAGTATTCTTTCGTTCTTTTATTGCTTTTCGAGTCTGAAAGTCAAACTTTGTTTGACTTTCTGCGTTGACCAGTTTATGGTCAATGCGAAGTTCGTTTGAACTTCGCAACGTGAGTGTAATCACGTTGGTTATAGTCCCTTGGGACTATGCCTACTGATTACCACGTTGTCTAGGGTCGTAGGGTAAGCGATCTAATAAATCGCTTATACCTTCGAACCTGACCCATTTGGTCGATCATTAGGATCCAACCAAATACTTTAGGTGACCATAGTAGGTAGGGAATAACCTTCCGAGGTTATACCTAATGGTCACATCGTTTGAGTAGTTGTATGATAGGTAGTTTATATGCCTTAGGTAAATTACCAGAATACCCTTTTCATGTATAATTGGTAATTAAGCATATGTAACCTAAACTTTTGTCACATAACTGATTATGTAACATGTTTAGGCATATAACACTTGTCATAGGACTAGTTAGGCGGTCCGAACGCGTTTCACGCGAACGACGCGTTAAAGTAGCATAAACTATCTAAACGGGCCGTAATGGGTTGTAAGCAATTATGTTAGGTTTCATTTAGTATGTAGGCTTTGTTAAACCATATTACACGAGTCTTCACACTCGTTTGGTTTACGAACCCTCATGCTACCCGATCCTCCGATTTAGGTCCGGTTTATTAACATAGTTACCTATATTAGGTGCCGTTTGATTCCGTGATCTCTAGCATTGCTTGGTGGTTATCTTAAGACATCTGAGCAATATCAAGTGAGTACATAGACCCCTCTTTTACTGTTTCCAAACGTTTTGGGGTGGAACACATGTGCCTACTTGTTACTTTCATGCTTTCCTGCTTTCACATCATATACTTGCTATATTCATTAGTACATTTATAGTACATGATTTCATTGTTTTACATTACATTTTATACTATGTGTGCCCATTGTGTGCATACTTAGTACATTGTTTTACATTTACATTTTATGCTATGTATGTCCGTTGGTTACATACTTAGTACAGTGTTTTCATCACATGCTTACATTTTGTTATGACATTTGGGTTGTTTACAATGGAACAATACATTCATTAACATTAGCTACGCCGTTCGTTAGTAGGTAGTGGTACCATAGGAATTGACAACTCCCGTTCCTGAAATCCTGGGTTGGTGTGGATTGGAAGGAATGACCGAATTCGATATACATAATTAAGATAAACCTTTAAGTTGTTTAAGGGTTTATCGCCGCAGTCTCAAGGCTTGGATGTATGCATTATAACAATACCGCATAGATGTTCGTATCAGTATAGCATGCATTTCCACAAAACATAGCTTTGATTTAAACCATGTTTTACTTCAATACTTTGTTTTTGTGCATATGGTTTAGTTGATACTTTTCACTAGCCATACAGATCATTTTGGTTACACATTACATGATTTACATTTGACACATGAACATTATTGACATTGGTTACACATTACATGATTTACATTTGACACATAAACATTATTGACATTGGTTACACATTACATGATTTACATTTGACACATGAACATTATTGACATTGGTTACACATTTCATGATTTACATTTGACACATAAACATTATTGACATTGGTTACACATTACATGATTTACATTTGACACATAAACATTATTGACATTGGTTACACATTACATGATTTACATATTGACATAAACATTTTTGACATATTATTCAATACGTTTGACAATTTGTTTAAACATAGACATCTTACATTGGTGGTTTGTTTGGGTAAGTGATTTGAGTAACGGTGCGTGTGTAATATGATACAAGCATGGTGGATGCGCCGCTGGCACTTCCTATATATAAGTGTTTGTATGGTATTACATATCGTAGCGTTATTTGAATCATTTCAATTTAAGATATATAACATTTTATACAAATAACATACTTTTCACAAGACATTCTTTTACAAACAACTTATCTTATACAAACTCATTTTTACATGGTTATTCATTTAACCATACATTATTCTCTTATTTATACAAATCATCTGATCTTATCGTTTTTCAAATGATTTACAAGACAAATCAAATTACAAGGTTCATGACTAAACATTTTCTTAAACAATAAGTCATGAATCCTATTTTCATAAACCTATGTATCTCACAGGCATTTTTATGCTGACGTACCCCTATTTTCACATGTGTTTTTCAGGAGATGATGCATAGGATTTATCAAGACATACTTAGGCGGACCTGTGCCTTAGTGACTTAAAACGAGACAAGAACTAGTTAAATTTTGTTATGTACTCTTTATTTCTTGATTAAAGACAATGTAACTCGCTTGTTTGATGAATAAAACGAAACTTAAATTTCCATGGTTGTGAAACATTAATTCTGTTACAACACTCCCCGATGTTTCCGCCACGTTTTGTATGTTCTACGTGGTCGGGGTGTGACAGAAAAGATGGTATCAGAGCTCATGGTTATAGGGAATTAGGTTATTAGTAATACTTTGACCTAGTCTATAACCTTTCTAGGACCCTAACGCGAGTTTACTTGCGTTTAGTCATAAAACGATACCGTCACCTATCCTTAGGCGACGACCTCAACAAGAACATAAATTTCCAAACCGCTTTGAAAACTAATCATCTGTTCTAGGATGATTGATTACTAGGTTTTGAACCCTCTATTGTAAGGTTTTGAACCCTCTGTTATATGGTTTTGAACCCCCTTTGAATTTTCAAAATCTCGTCAAGGTTTTGGGTTTTAAATAATGTGAACACGTGCAAACTGGAAGGGTGAATGCCTGTATTCTGGGTTTTCTGTCTAGGCAAGCACTTCGTATACATCTCATCAGACGCGAGACCAGTTGTGCTTACCTGGGAATTCTTGGGATGAGTGTTCACTTATAGGCGAGCATGTCTTTGCGATACATTATTTTTGACCCATTTACTTTGATTTGTCACCATCTCATTTGTTTGCCTTAGATAACAAACAAATGATCGCAAATTCTTATGCATTACCATTCTGCATTATTTACCCGATAACCTTTCACTTGTTTCTTCCTATGCCTTTCATTTTCTTCTAGAATGTCTCTTCCTCTCAGCGACGGTCAAATGTCCGAGCAAACAGCTAAATTTGCCCAACAAATAGGCGAAGTGATTCTGAAGTCTGTGGATTTAGGCATTGCCATGTCTCGCCTTAACAATGAAGCCTCTCGTCTCAACAATGAAGCCACTCAAGAGTCACCAAAGGAAGCAGAAGTCAAGCCTGCACCAAAATCAAGGAAGCGTAAGGCTTCAAGGAAACCCGCAGCAGTTGCACCTAATCAAGCGAGACCTAGCCAAGTGACAGCAATACCAGCTAGGAAGCCATACAATGGAACTTCACCATTGTGCAACCAATGTAGCCTTCATCATCATGCTAATGTGAAGTGCCGCAATCGCCAAATTTGTGGACTTATAGGTCATACGGCAAGGGTTTGCCCAACTACAGCAGTACCAAATCAAACAGGACCCATCCGGGTGGCAACACCACCTGCTAAGAAGCAATACAAGGGAACGGCACCACTATGCAACAAATGTAAGGGGCATCACCTAGCTCACTTACAGTGTCATCTGTGTGTATCATGTGGACGAGTTGGTCATCTGGCAAGTACTTGTCGATATAACCCGAACCAAGGTGGTCCAAATCAACCCCAAGTCAACCCTACTCAAGCTCGTTTTCCGCCTGGTACTTGCTACAACTGTGGCGAGACGAGCCATTACAGGAACAACTGCCCGAAGATTGTCAGTGCAAATCCAACCCGTGGATGAGCAATTGGCTGAACAAAGGATGTTGCTGTCTTATGCCTTTGTTTCTTTTGTTTTCTTGTGATGTGAAACAATCTGTTTTGTTCATAAATAAATTATTGTTCACAAATTCTGATGTACAAGTGTAGTTACTTGTGTGTATGACTTTTCCTATGATACCTACATCAAGAAACTATGTTCCTTACAAATTACTCTTGTGATTTCTCCCTTTCAAGTGATCGCTCATAATTTCCTCGAAAGTTCTAAGTACTCGTTTCATTCTAAGAAACGAAGTACATGAAATAAAGTGAAATTATGAGTAATCGTGCTTTTTGCACATCAGTACCTTTGAATCCTTGGTTGGATAACTAAGGGTATTTTCAAATCTCATACCCATTACGTTTTGATTTTTCAACATATACAGTACAAGTATTTCAAAAACAATCTTCATGATCTCAAAACATTTCATATAGTTTGAAAACAATTTTTCTAAATACATTATCTATGTTATTTCAAAAACATTGGCCATGTTATCAAAACCAACCTTCCTAATTTCAAAATATTTCATATAGTCTGAAGGCAATATTAACACAATACATTTTCTTATCAAGTGCATGATTTCAAAAGCATCATTCATGTTTTCCAAAAACCTTATACATAATTTCAAAAATTCATTCCGCATGATTTTAAAACATTTTCATAAATATACCTACCTAATACAACTACTTTATGATTTCAAAAGTATTATATATAAGGTTTCAAAAACGTTAAACACATTTTTCTTAAAAGAACCCCATGCATAGGTTTCAAAAATATTTTCTTCACACATTGACTTAACCTTCAAATTCTGCTTCATATGTCGCCTTGACATAACAAGCTACTCAACTTCATAAGCATTTTTACTTCATGTTTTGACTTAAGCACATCCAGTGCAAGGTTTCAAAACATCTTCAACTTCTAAAATCCATATAGGATCTTTTTATCTTCATATTTAGACCCTTGTGGATGATCATCATTCAAATCAGAGTCCTTAATTGGATTCCTTATGTACCTGAATTCGAACATTTCGGTTCCTTATAATCGAAATCGAACTTCTCTTTTAAAAATCTTTCTATCTTTATAGATAGATTCTTGTAATTGTTTAAAGTGCCAAATGAAATCCATGAGATGGATTCCTATTGTACTTTAAATGCATGTGCTCTGTCAACAAAACAAATTAACAAGTAAACAATCTTTGTGGTTATATGACTATGTGTCTATGCATCTTGTGTTTTCTTTTATGCACTTTGTGTTTTTATACTCTGGATATTCGTTATCCAAATCCTCGCAGATTCTTTCATATCTTCATATGAGGGATTCGTAGCAGGATATTCAAAAGGTACTACCTTAAATCCTTAATGGGCTTCTACGTAAGAGTTAAGACCCTTGGATTATATAGTACTATTCCATGATTCATAAGAGACCCTTGAGTGGTCTAGTTAAAGATTGATTCAAGATCTGGTTAAGAATGGCATGTGATGATACAGCTGAAAGGACCCTATGGTGGTCCAGTCACACTCATCACAGGATTGTTCATTTGGTTTTACCCTACACATTATAAAATAGACTGTGTGAACTGTGCAAGGAATTGTCTAATTATGGACGCGTACATAATTATGAAATTTAGTGCACAGAAACCCAGTAAGATTTATTATGTGTAAGAACCGATAGTGACAACAATAACAAAATGAGAACGATGTAATGGAGGTATGGTGGACGCACCAATGACGCTTCATATACTTGTATATAAGTATCCCTCTTACATTGCAAACATGATGTTATTAAAGGTTACTAGAAGTTCAGAACCCTAACCAATGTTGTTTGATCTTTTCAAATTTTTTTAAACTCTCACAAGTTTCCTCTAAATAAATTTCGGGACGAAATTTCCTAAAGTAGGGTAGACTGTAACACCTGTGCCTCCACGACCATCAAACAAATACCAAACCAATGAAATATTATATTTCATACTTGGGATTTGTAAAAATATGTGTATCATTTGCATATATCAATTCTTGTTCGATCCCAAACTCTAAATCGCTTTCTGGAAGGTTATACGCGCACTGATGCGTAAATATAACCAGTTTAATGCAACAAACACTCCGGAATAGTGAAATAGGCTTAACATAACTTAAATAACCTTTACATAACTTAGAAATAAGTTTTGAAGGCTTTGGTATGGCAAAAACAAGTTAATTCGCTTACAGGGACTAAACTTAACAAACTGCGAAAGTATGCCAATTTGAACTGTAACGAACATTCCGGAACATGAACATAAGTTAAACATACCATAAATATCCTTTACATAGCTTAGAAATAGGCTTTGAGGTGTTTGGTATGCTAAAATAAACTTTTGGGTCATTCAGGGACTAAAAGTGTCAAAAAGTGCACAAGTTTGCATTTTCGCGCATAACTTACGTTCTGAATACATCCGGACATCCAAAAATTTATGTAAGCACTAAAACATTTTATTTTAGTGTTTGGCATAAGAAAAATCCATTCGTCACGCCTTTTGGATCGTTTTTCGCGCTTGTGCGCATTCCGTCGTAATTAAGCGAACATCGCGATCGTACGGCCAAACGAACCGACATCCGACATATTTTTGAGCATGTTTCATGTCCAAAATGTTTAGGAATCATTTTAGGGCCTTAAAGTTGGCTTTACGGGCCTTAGAAGTGTCGGGAATGGCCTTAAACACATGCAGGGACTGAAACTGTCATTTCTGAAACATATTGGCTGATCAGGCAGGCCAGGCGGCCCGCATTACACTTGTCTGATCCTGAAGCGGGCCGCGTCCGACTATCAGACCAGATTAAGTGTTTCTAATAGCAGGTTCCAGCTGTTTTAACCACACCCACACATTCTCAATTGCCTAGTCAGCTGATAAGGATCATTTTTAGCTACCATAAGGTTCCGACACTTGTACGGATGCGATTAAGGCACGATATTCGACAAACGATCTTAACGGTTCGGGTATTCCTATAAATACCCATCCACCCCATTGCAAAACTTACAAGAATCTTGATTTGAGAAACTCTAAGTTGAAACCATTGTTTCATACCTGAGATTCTTGGATCGAGATTAGCATTCGGGGACCCTTCGTAAGTATTCTTTCGTTCTTTTATTGCTTTTCGAGTCTTTTCGAGTCTGAAAGTCAAACTTTGTTTGACTTTCTGCGTTGACCAGTTTATGGTCAATGCGAAGTTCGTTTGAACTTCGCAACGTGAGTGTAATCACGTTGGTTATAGTCCCTTGGGACTATGTCTACTGATTACCACGTTGTCTACGGTCGTAGGGTAAGCGATCTAATAAATCGCTTATACCTTCGAACCCGACCCATTTGGTCGATCATTAGGATCCGACCAAATACTTTAGGTGACCATAGTAGGTAGGGAAGAACCTTCCGAGGTTATACCTAATGGTCACATCGTTTGAGTAGTTGTATGATAGGTAGTTTATATGCCTTAGGTAAATTACCAGAATACCCTTTTCATGTATAATTGGTAATTAAGCATATGTAACCTAAACTTTTGTCACATAACTGATTATGTAACATGTTTAGGCATATAACACTTGTCATAGGACTAGTTAGGCGGTCCGAACGCGTTTCACGCGAACGACGCGTTAAAGTAGCATAAGCTATCTAAACGGGTCGTAATGGGTTGTAAGCAATTATGTTAGGTTTCATTTAGTATGTAGGCTTTGTTAAACCATATTACACGAGTCTTCACACTCGTTTGTTTTACGAACCCTCATGCTACCCGATCCTCCGATTTAGGTCCGGTTTATTAACATAGTTACCTATATTAGGTGCCGTTTGATTCCGTGGTCTCTAGCATTGCTTGGTGGTTATCTTAAGACATCTGAGCAATATCAAGTGAGTACATAGACCCCTCTTTTACTGTTTCCAAACGTTTTGGGGTGGAACACATGTGCCTACTTGTTACTTTCATGCTTTCCTGCTTTCACATCATATACTTACTATATTCATTAGTACATTTATAGTACATGATTTCATTGTTTTACATTACATTTTATACTATGTGTGCCCATTGTGTGCATACTTAGTACATTGTTTTACATTTACATTTTATGCTATGTATGTCCGTTGGTTACATACTTAGTACAGTGTTTTCATCACATGCTTACATTTTGTTATGACATTTGGGTTGTTTACAATGGAACAATACATTCATTAACATTAGCTACGCCGTTCGTTAGTAGGTAGTGGTACCATAGGAATTGACAACTCCCGTTCCTGAAATCCTGGGTTGGTGTGGATTGGAAGGAATGACCGAATTCGATATACATAATTAAGATAAACCTTTAAGTTGTTTAAGGGTTTATCGCCGCAGTCTCAAGGCTTGGATGTATGCATTATAACAATACCGCATATATGTTCGTATCAGTATAGCATGCATTTCCACAAAACATAGCTTTGATTTAAACCATGTTTTACTTCAATACTTTGTTTTTGTGCATATGGTTTAGTTGATACTTTTCACTAGCCATACAGATCATTTTGGTTACACATTACATGATTTACATTTGACACATGAACATTATTGACATTGGTTACACATTACATGATTTACATTTGACACATAAACATTATTGACATTGGTTACACATTACATGATTTACATTTGACACATGAACATTATTGACATTGGTTACACATTTCATGATTTACATTTGACACATAAACATTATTGACATTGGTTACACATTACATGATTTACATTTGACACATAAACATTATTGACATTGGTTACACATTACATGATTTACATATTGACATAAACATTTTTGACATATTATTCAATACGTTTGACAATTTGTTTAAACATAGACATCTTACATTGGTGGTTTGTTTGGGTAAGTGATTTGAGTAACGGTGCGTGTGTAATATGATACAAGCATGGTGGATGCGCCGCTGGCACTTCCTATATATAAGTGTTTGTATGGTATTACATATCGTAGCGTTATTTGAATCATTTCAATTTAAGATATATAACATTTTATACAAATAACATACTTTTCACAAGACATTCTTTTACAAACAACTTATCTTATACAAACTCATTTTTACATGGTTATTCATTTAACCATACATTATTCTCTTATTTATACAAATCATCTGATCTTATCGTTTTTCAAATGATTTACAAGACAAATCAAATTACAAGGTTCATGACTAAACATTTTCTTAAACAATAAGTCATGAATCCTATTTTCATAAACCTATGTATCTCACAGGCATTTTTATGCTGACGTACCTATTTTCACATGTGTTTTTCAGGAGATGATGCATAGGATTTATCAAGACATACTTAGGCGGACCTGTGCCTTAGTGACTTAAAACGAGACAAGAACTAGTTAAATTTTGTTATGTACTCTTTATTTCTTGATTAAAGACAATGTAACTCGCTTGTTTGATGAATAAAACGAAACTTAAATTTCCATGGTTGTGAAACATTAATTCTGTTACAACACTCCCCGATGTTTCCGCCACGTTTTGTATGTTCTACGTGGTCGGGGTGTGACACTTTCGGACTCGGATTTTAACTCTGACTCCTCATCCCTATCCAACACCTGATCGACCATTCTTTTAATTAATTCGGACTCATGATCTGTGTCGGACGCTATGAACGTGACGTCAATGTTGTCTGGTAATACATCGGTTAACTCGGACTCTAACTTTCGATTAACTGCCTTTTGGACTTGTTCCTCATTCGGTTTTCTAGGCGAATACCCTTCCCAAATTGGAGGCGGACACTTGTTATAACATACACTCTGTTTCTTACCAGTATCCGTTTTCTTCTTTGACTTCTTATCTTCGTCTTTAAAAGCCTCAAAACCTGCAACAGTAGGATAAATTCTATCAATTATGTAATCACAACTTGTATAACTTCGCAGCAATCGTCTGATTCTTTCATTCTCGGCTGCTTCACTATCCAACTCTTTCTTCCATTTCGCACATTCTTCAATGTAAAAATTTATCTCTTTCTGCTTCGACATCATTGTTGCATTCAACATCTTCAAAGCAGCTTCTCTTTCTGAATTAGTTTTCTGCAAACTATTCACTGTTCTGTTTAATACATCGTATGATTCTTTCAATTTTTTTCACATCAAACAACAACTTTTCTTTCATCTTCTCTGATTCACTAAACCTCTCGTCTTTTTCTTCACATTGTTTGCAAGATACTGAACATGTAAGACATGGTTTTGTGACTTCAACAATCTTCTCTACCTCCACAATCTTCTCAACTTCAACTACCTTTTTCACTTCCACTATCTTCTCAATCACTTTGACTTCCTTCAATTCTTTTGCAGCTTTTCTCTCTTTGAGTTTCTTCAATTTATCTGCAAAATAAAATTCAAATCTGTCAGAAGATAAATGTATTTTTCCAAGGTTTATCTGTTTAAGCTCTTCATCATCACTGTTATCTGTTGAACTATTTTCAGAGGAAACAGATTCTTCATCTTTTTCTTCATCATCAGATAACACAGCCATCCATTCTTTCACCAATTCTGGTTTTTGAATAATCTGAGCAATAAAAGCTTTAACATTGGGATCAGCTGGAATATACTTATCCCAGCTAAAACCTTCAGCCACTTTCTCGTCATCTTGATCAATGATGCCATAGTAAGCTTTCTTGTTTGCATCCTCGATCATTTTTCTATGTGCAGTTTGAGAATCCTTTTGTTGATGCGGTTGATAAGTGATTTGTTGATATATGGACTTCTTATAATAATCATCTTTTCCAAAAGGATCCTTTGCTCCTCTCGGCTCCTGATTCTTGCACTCTCTTTTGAAATGACCTTTTTCCCTGCATTTAAAACACGTAACTTTAGATTTATCAAAACCTAAAGATGAAAGATGAGCATCCAAAAAGTCATTTCGTCCTGTAATCATTTTGAACTTTTCAGCTCTTCTCAGGACACTAGCTAGACACCATTTGATGTCCATGAGCTCCAACTCTTCTGAATCAATCTGATCGTAATCCTCATTGGTTAGCATAGGATTTCCGATCTTTCCGGCAATCAATCCTTCATAAGATTCCAATGCAGTAACAAGTAAACTCATATGATTTTTCACCACTTCTTCAGAAAAGTTTTGACCATTTTGAAGATGCAATGCCACATTGCACTGAATCATATGCCCATTTCCTACACTTGCACTTTGAATACTCGGAGGATTAACTGTTGAAAACCCACTAGTGTTTATTGTACTTTGATTGCCTGATCCAGATGAGTTTCCTGCACGAAATGCGGTTTGGATCTTTGGACTTGCTTCAACTTTCTCAACATTTCCTTTGTAATATAGCTTGATGTCTTGTTGAGCATTTGAACTATTCATTCTTGCAATTTTTTTGCTGTTCTAGATCTTGACCTTCAAGCTTCTCAATGAATTGTGAAATTGATAATCTACTAAACACTCCTGTATTCTTCAGAATCATGAGATATGTACCCCATTCTTTTTGAGGTAAAGCATCAGCTAACTTCTCGACCCATTCTGCTGGAGTTTTAGTGATTTTCAGCAAAGACATGGTACGCACAAGATGGCAATATCTTTCTATGATACTCTTCGTAGTCTCCCCAGGCATACTCGTAAACAATTCAAATTCTTTTTTCAGCAAAGAAGCTTTACTCTGTAGCATCTCAGTACTTCCTTCAAACTTTTTCTTTAATGCTTCCCATATCGAAAACGCATTTCCATTATGTTGAAGCAACACAAATATGTCTTCTTTGACAGCTTCTTGTAACAGACTTATCATCATTTTCTCTCCTTTGTAACATTCCCTCTCCGTGTCTGAAAATTCTGATATAATCTTATCAACTCTCATAGCGTTCTGAGGTCTAACATATTCAGTTTCAATGCTTTCCCAAGCTTTCAGATGGTTCGCCTGAACCCAGTTTTCAAATCTTTCTTTCCAGCCATGGTATTCTTCAATGTTCATAAGCTTTGGGGGTTTTGGCAACGTTCCGGTTTCATATTCCATGTTCATCTTTTGAACCACAGCAGTTGGAGTAGTCGGAGTAGCAAACGCATTGTAGAATTCAGAATCCATGTTTTGGTATCGAAGAATTTTTCAAACAAGCTTTCAAACTAACTGGTTCACCTCGTAAAACACCTGTAGACACACAAACAAAACACAATCAATTTAAAGACTTATCAATTAACAGAATAAGACTTGTACTCGAACTGGTGAATATTCTGTGCGGACTGAAGGTTGACAAACTGTGCGGACTGCTATGACCCGGATCAAAATCAAACGACCTTTTCCAATGACCTAGCTAAACCACACGACCTTGAACGAGTTTGAATTCAAACGGACTGAACCACCTCTCTTGTGAACTGATTTGATACGATATTTCAATTGAACTTTTGATGTGAACTGAGCAATTTATTGTAATCACTTTACGACAAAAATGATTTGATTACCTTTAACAACACATGGGTTGACAACAACAGATTAGATATGGAATGTGATTGGGCCGATTTTTATATTGATAAATGGGACAACACAAATGAAAACTAAAATCTCATTGGGTCAACACAAATATTGATTGGGGCGTCAACAATTAATGACTGTCAACATAATTAACTATTTGGGTTTCAAGTACTGGCCGACAATTTTAAAAGCATGCAATTTATAATTGGACCAAAAACCCACTAATCAAAATGTTGATTGGACCGAGATGTGTTTCAAATGTCTTGGGTCTATACTACTGATCACGTGAACTGACACACGCAATAATAATCATGTGAGCAGAATCTCTGATTTGGTATTTATTTGAAGCGAAATCAATACAACCTTTGTAACTTTGTAACTTGGAACGGAATCTCTGATATTGTAAATTGGAGCGGAATCAGTCAACTGAAATCACAAATTTGTCAGTCTGGAGCGGAATCAGAAGTATGATAGTTTGGAGCGAAATCAGTAGTATGGCAGACTGGAGCGGAATCAGAAAATTTCTGGAGCGAAATCAACCAATAAAACAAGTCTGGAGCGGAATCAAGATAATTTTGGAGTGGAATCAATACTTTCGAGCTGAATCAGACTGAGGTTCGTTCGAGCGGAATCAGTTCAAAGATCTGTTTTGATCATTTTTACTCCGAATTTAGCTCTGTAACTTTCAAGGATTTGTTAATAGGTAATGTTACACAATCTGTGAAAATTTGGACAGATTTTGACCGTAAAATCTTGTTGAACTGATAAGAAGGTGTAGAAGATAGAAAATGCAATAAAAAACGGCTGTAATCTGTAGCAATCCTCCTCCTGAGCTCTGATACCACTTGTAGGATCGTGTACGAACCCGAATGAGTCGTTCAGAGGAGTTTTTATCAGTTTCAGGTGTGGAAAACAAGAAACTGACTTTGAAACAGCAAGCAATTCACTTTTAACACCTTTCTGATTGATATATAACAGATTATATGTACAAAAACACACCGGCAGCACTTCGGTATAATATTCTGATTCCCCTCGAAATGACATGAACACAAGCCTATTTATAGTGTTTCTGATTCCCCACGAAATGACATGGTGTCATTTCGAGCGGAATTAGAACTTAAATTTCGAGCGGAATTAGAACTTAACTTTTGAGCGGAATTAGAAACTTATGTGATTCTCCACGAAATGACAAGGTGTCATTTCGAGCGGAATCACCTCTAAAAACCACTATCTCATTTTTCGTGCCCTGATCTAACTATTACAGTACAAGACTCGATACAATACGAAGTTGACAGATGCATGCACTAACAGAGACGCCATAAATATCCTCAAACGTCATGGCGGCTGATCAATGAAACGCAGACACGTGTCCGACACGCAGGTCAGACGTCTCGACGTCTTAGCTGAGACGTTTCGGGCGGCTTGAGCCGTTTCCTCATGGCTGCACATGGCTTTAGACGGCTTGAGACTTTTCCACAACGCTTGAGACTTTTCCACATGGCTTGAGCCATTTCACCCTCTTTAGCCGGCTTCAGCAGCTCAAGCCGGATTGCTATTTTTAAGACGTTTCCGATTTAAATTTAAGACGTTTTGTACCAATTTAAGACGTTTTGTACCAATATAAGACGTTTTGTACCAATATAAGACGTTTTGTACCAATTTAAGATGTGTTCGATTATTTAAATACTGTACATTGTGAAAAACCGTATTTAAAGTAATTATCTCACAACATGGAAAGAGGTTGGGTCACTATTTAAAGTATAAATTTAAGAATTTGTTTTTTAGTAATTATCTCACAACATGAGGGTTAAGTTCGTTATTTATACTGGGGGCAAGTGGGATGTCATTAACGGAAACATTGAGTATGTTACTGATGGCGATTCAAGGAGACGTGGTTTAGAAATTCAAACATATCATTCATATAATAGTTTTTTAAATTATGTTTCTGAGATGTGTGATACTCCAAACATTACACGCTTGTCATACCGGATGCCTACGTTTACTGATCCGATCGATATAATTAATGATCGAGATCTTAGATTTTTTTATTTGGCGATGCAGAATCCTTTTGAATTATATAAATTATATGTTATTGAAGAGTCTGGTGTTGGTTCCTCTGGGTTTTCTTCTTTAAACAATTTCAAAACTCCAGATCTAAATATTCTAGTTAAAGAAAGTGTTGATGTTTATACGATGAGTGTCCTATTTCAGAAAATAATTTTGAAACATCAACCACGTCTATCAACGAATCAGCTTTTTCATCTATAGTGTTTAAGCCCGGTCATATATTCAATAACAAAGAAGAGATGAAGCTTGAGTTGGGAAAGAAATGTTTGTTAGAGCATTTCGAGTTTAAAGTTGATAGATCATCTAAGACACGGTATGAAGTGTCATGCATGGGTGATGGTTGTCGATGGCGATTTAAGGCATACACTATTCCTGGTTGTAGTTTATTTTTTGTTAAACATATGAATGATAGACACACCTGTTCGAAGACGGAAACACACCCACATTTCCGTCAGGCTAACCCAAAGGTTTTGGGTCACTTTTTAAAGGAACAACTAAAAGACAGTGGTAGGATATATCGAGCGAAAGAGATTGTCAACGATTTTAGACAAAGGTTCGAGGTTGAGATAACAAACCTTCAAGCTTGGCGTGGTAAAAGCCATGCACTTGAAATTTTACAAGGAACAACCCAAGACTCTTTTGCTGAAATACCAATATACTGTTACAATTTGAAGCTTGCAAATCCTGGAAGCGTTACTCACATCTTGGTTGATGACCAGAGTCGTTTTGAAATGGTTTTTGTTGCGTTAGGTGTTGCGGTAATTTATACCTTTTTGTTTGTACTTGTTCTTATTTTTTTTAAAGTAACATGGGTTTGATCTAATTTTGTTATCATTAATTTTCAGATTCGTAGCTTTATGTTTAATCTAAGACCGGTCGTTATCATTGACGCGGCACACCTAAAGGGTGAATTTAAAGGGACGTTGTTTTTAGCAGTGGGCATGGATGGAAATAATCAGATTTTACCAATTGCTTATGGCATAGGAAAATCAGAGGATGGTGAATCTTGGACATGGTTTCTCTTAAAGCTTAGAGAGTGTGTTGGTGAAATAGTAGATATGGCGATCATTTCGGATAGGGCGAATTCTATACATGTAGGTGTTAGAAACGTGTTTCCACGTGTTTACCACGGGTTGTGTTGTCATCGTTTAATGATGAATTTACGTTTGCCGTCGTCTAAAAAAAGAATATGTGGAAGACATGTAAATCTTATCGGATGTCTGACTTTAACGAGTCATTCAATGATTTGTGTCTTGCCGTTCCTAGAATACGCCAGGTTTTAGCAAATATTGGGTTTGGTAGATGGGCAAGAGCCCAATGTCCCGGGAATCGATACCACTATATGACATCTAATAGTGCGGAGTCTATTAACTCTTTGTCTAGATTCTCGGGTAAGATGCCGATAACGCAACTTATCGAATTCTTCCGCCAGTCCGTACAAAAATGGTTTTATGACCCCCGACTGCAGGGCATGCAGGAGAGCCACTCACTAACTCAGTGGGCACAGAAGAAAATTTTAAAGAAAATTGAAGGGTCTAGAACTTGGACTGTAGCAGGCATCGGTGTAAAAACTTTTCTTGTTGAAGACGGTACGAAAAGGGGTTTAGTTGATTTTTTGAATCGTTCGTGCAGCTGCCGTGTCTGGCAAGTTTCTGGTCTACCTTGTGGGCATGTGATTGCTGTTTCAAGATTTTTGGGTGAAACTGACTGCAGTCATTATGCATTCTCGTGTTATTCAAACGAAGTATACAAAAAAAAGTATGAAGAATCGATTAATCCTCTGCCTCATAGGTCTGAATGGGTAATACCAGAAGGCCTTAGCAGTATATTACCGCCGCATATTACAAAACGTCAATCTGGCCGTCCAAGAGAAAACACCCGAATCTTATCTCGTGGGGAAGAGCCCGTTCAGGTATATTGTTCGCGGTGTCAAACATACGGCCATGGTCGTGACGTTTGTTTAGATCCCATGCCATCACAGATTCGTTCACGTAAATCATCAGGGAAAGGAAAAGGGAAAGAGAAAGAAACCCAGAGTCCAACGGATGACATTTTTCCATCTTATAATCTAGCAGAATTTTAATAATAGCGTTTTTTTATGTTTTATTTAGGAAAATCATGTAACAAATTCTCGTAACCGCAATAGTAATTAGTAATTCTAATTTATATAAGAATTAAATTTTACAATGCGTACGCCCAGCCTTCAAAAATTAGTTGGTGTGTAGCGCTCGGCGTAGAGTTCATCAGCCATGTAGCGTCTATATCTGACACAAGCATCCTTATGTTTACTTCGTTCCATGTCAATGAACGATTGTAAACTAGATTTTCCACTAGCATACATATGATAACACCTGAGTTTCGCCCAATATGAGCTCCGTGCTCAGGCCACACAACATCCCCGCAATACTCTAAGGCTTCTACACTATCTATCCCCGAGTGCTGCCAGTACGATATACGACCCAGAAACCATACGAATGGAGATTCAAATTCTAAAAAAAATTTGATGTATTTTCCTGTGTATGCTATATGCATCTCCGCAATTACTTAGGTTACAGTTATCGGGAAAATAAGCATTTATTTTAGGCGAACGCATATTTATTTTTAGAAATAACCAGTGGTTTTCGTTGTGCGCTACGGGTATGTAAATCTGCAAAATCAATGAAACGTAAATAAGCCCCGGAAAAGGTATTCTTTTTAGGGAATTTTTTAAAAATTACAAATTATTTAAAAAATTCAATATTTTTTTTATAAAAGATAAAATATAAAAAACTTCTAATTTTTTTAAACAAAAAGTTTTTAATTTTTTTTTTTAAAACGTAGACCTCTTTATTATTTCCTTGTCAAATGTTGGTGTAAAAATGTAAAGCTCTACAAATTTATAAAAAGCGTACACTCCGAATAAGCATATTTAAAAACGTACCGTATCAACGTCCCAAAAGGGAGGAAAATTTTCTTTTGAACCGTCTGCATATCCGTAGGCCTCTCCATTTTTTTCTATTATCATGTTAAAAAAACTAGGCGGAAGAACTGTCCAACGATAATCCTTGGACGACATCGCCGTTGACCGTCTGTGAAGCTCCCGTTGATACATTAGCTTGTTACACCATGCATTGATATGCTAAGAAAAATATGGTAAAAGTTTGACTAAAAAAATACAAAAACACTATCATTAACCGGAAAGGTATTTCGAAGGTTCCATTTCCAGAATAAATCCGTTTCCACAAAATTCAAGTAATCCGCCCGACCATTCTTTTCCGAGAGGTCTTTTACCCATGTAGGTTGAGTAGCAAGTTGGAGTATCGCCGTCATAGTATAACTCTAGAATATTTGGTGACCAATGTTCAAACCAATCATTTTGGTATATCCAAATGGTGCGTTGCACGGAATGAGGAATGTTTGAGTAAGAAATCCGGTATGGCATTCTTGACATAGTGAGGGCACATATATACACACATTTTCACAAATAATATAATATAATATAATGAATTTTTACTTAATATGTCATCGAAACGTATATACAAATAACTATATATAATTTATTTCTCTTTTATAAAATATAAATTAATAAAAATCATTGAAAATATTCAAGATCGTCCTCTTCTATCTCATCGATTGTATCTTTAGGTATAAGCGAGTTGTAGAAAAGTATCGCAAGATAGCGCCTCATCCTTGTAGCCGTTATGCTTGTGTCTTCACCATCATTTAGTGGTTTTTTGTTAATCAACCGGTCCAAAAATATGCAAACCCAAACCCTACAGTCCCCTAATGGTCCCGACTGCTGTGGCACATCATTTTCATATATTATTTGAAACGGAAAAGTTAACGGCAAAAGGTTTGTCGTTATAATAACCATGCATACGAAGCCAATGGTCAAAAACAAAATTTATAAGACAAACCACTTCCGTTCTTCCTTTTTCCAATTGTTGCATGCCCATCAAGCTACAAAAGAAAAGAGCATTTATAAATTTTTAAAGTCATACCTTTTGAGAGACCGTTAACTAAAACTATTAAATAACTAGCTACAAAAAAACGAGCGTTTATAAATTTTTACCTGTCGTAAATAGTGAGGGTATAGTTAACCAGGTTGAAAACGCCTAAAAACCAGTGAATTGATGGTATATATAACGGTACATACACCTCGTCAACGCTAAATATCGGAGGAAAAGGTTCGACCGCCCCGGTGAAGTAACCTTTGAACGTCTGATCTATAGTTTGACAATGCATCTGGAAATATGGGGGTAAAATGGACCAACGGTCGGTTGCAACTCTTGAATGATACATGTGGATCATCCATCCAAAAATGTGTTGTTATAGGGTTGGACAATTTTAGTGTAAGTTTATAGGAAAATTTAGTATATTTAGTATTAAAAAAATTATCTATAGTGCTTACATCATCGCTTAACCAGCCACTACGGTCGGTGCCTAGCAACGCCGCCCAGAAATCAGGACCAACACTTTCACCTGCCGTGAGGGTTAGTTCTCTAATGCCACTACTTGGTGCCCAATCTTTTATTGTTTTGATTAAATTATCTTCATCATTTGCTATCTTTTTTTACCTCCGCTTCATGTTTTTGAAAACTAGAAACGGTGATAGCAGAGACTTGGCGGGCTTCACAAGCCTTTCGGATTGCCTTAGTTTGATCATCTCCTGATCCTCATTCTACAACAACATTAATTTAAGGGGAATCTGTAACACCCCAGTGTTCAAAAGTCAAAGTACAAGTCAAAGTCAAAGGAAGAAAAGATTGCTAATTGTGATCTGTCACTCCTTGCTTAACTATTGATTTGACTTCCTTGACTTGTAATCAAATCCTGTATTTCATTTGCTTTAGTTGTATTATGTGGAGTATCTATAATAATCGAGGCTTAACCGATGTTAATCGCTAATCTATTTATCGCTAATCACATCGTAATCGCATTCGCAACATGATATATAGGTTCTGTATATTGTTTTACGTGTGTGTGTTATTTATGTGTTATTTGTGCATGTTTACTTTATGTTTGTGGTGGTTATTCGAAACGCAATTCAATCGCAAACGCTAAACGCAAATTAGTTATGTTGATTGTATGTTAGATATAGTATTTGTGTGTGACTATTATTAATCCATCGCATTGCTAAATCGACACTCGCTTAAACGCATCACAACGCTCAATACGCAAAACAAAACGCCGAAACCTAACCCGCCAGACCACTTCGATCGAATGACCATTCGATCGAATGGTCATCCGAACGGATGAACATCCGATTGGATGGCCATCGTCACCAGTGCCATTTTCGTCTTTTGTCAACCTATAAATACCCCTGTCACATCACCAACAATGATGTGACAACTCTCTCTTCCGACCAGCGTGCTCAAGCTCTCTTTTCTCTCGATTTCGCGCGATTCTTGTAAGTTTTCAACTCAAATCTTGTACATCTATCATCTACACACACTTCTTCATCATTTTCACCTTTGAATCTTCACTTTTAACCGTGAAATCAGTGGATTTGAGGTGTTCTCGGATGATGTCATCATGGGGTTCTTATGAACTTCAAGTTTTGGCCTCATTCCATAAAAAAACAACTCAGATCCAAAGGATTTCCACATGATTAAACATTGTTTTCGCATAGATCTGCACATTTTTAAGGTTAAAAGGATTGAAAGATGGTTTTGTAACTTTCTTTCAACTTTTTTACGCTCAATGCACTCAAAACCGATAGAATCGGAGCTCATTAAGACCTTCTACTCGAAGTGTCGGTCTGAGATCTGACTCCTATCAAAGAGACAAACGATTTCGGGTTGAACATGAACAACCGTCACGGACAGTAAACTGATCGGACTGTGGTGATTCCCACTTCGGTCGGACGACTTGGACTGACGAGGTTCCGTTGTTTAACACGTTGTCATACCGTCTGGTTCAAACCGCAAAACTTCCAAAACTTAACAAATTTTCAAGTTCCAAAACCATCAGGACATCGAACGGATTGCCGTCCGATCGAATTGCCATCCGATCGAACGACAATCCGATCGGATTGCTCATGAACTTCAACATTTTCAAACGATCAGAATGTCGAACGGATTGTTGTCCGATCGGACTGCCTTCCGATCGGATGACATTGGGTCTCCAACACTTAGACTTTTCAACATATTCAAAACATATTAATCACTAACAGATTACCATCCGATCGGAAGACCATCTGATTGAATGACCATCCTGCTGTCGAAATGTCTCGCCGATCGGATCGCCGTCCAATCGAACGACCGTTCGATTGAACGACATGAAAGGTAGAGATAATTCTCTAAATTTTAAAATGCTACAACGAAAACTTCAAAGCCATCATACACAAACACATCCATCCCAAACGAATGTCAATCCGACCGGATGACCATCCGAACGGATTGACATCCGATCGAATGACCATCCGATTGGATTTTCATCCAATCGGATGACCATTAGTCACTTAGTCACTTCGCACTGTTTATCGCGTCGTTCAATCGCTTATGCTATCGTTCTGTAATCAGGCTAACTTTCCAACACTCCCTTCAATCCAAGAGAGTGTTTATTTACTAAACACAATCTGTGAGTATACTCGAACCCTTTTTGCTTTACGCACTTTTGGGTGTTACATACGTTACTTATTCAAATCACAATCGACACACAACGTAAACACTATTTATACGCTAACCGTTATTGCAGGTTACGTGTTATTCGATAAATGCTTGTATGTTATTGTTAGGGGTCATTTTCTTAACATACGTATCCTGACCAATATCCTGCCTTTGTTTGTTCATTTGTGACCAGGATGCTGGAAGAGGATATTGCTAACATCTTGGGCGATATCCTGAGGCTTATTGAATTAACCACGTGCAGGTTAAGGGCTGAGACTTGCTAACGGTCAAGAGGACTTCTTCTCCTCAAGACTCTGACGAATTTGTTGAGGAAGAGACGTTGAGCCCGAAAGACCAGGTCTACAACGTTCGAAGAAGGAATATTCGGTGGATTCCGCAAGTTTAGGGCAGTTTGTTATTTTATCTTTACTATAAATAGATGGGGGCGGATCAGCTTAGAACACACAATTTTTCACTAACACTCTCATACACTTTCACTCTCTAGCTCATTGCAAACACCACACTTGTATTCAAGTTTCGTTGTAACACTTAGTCGATCCGCACCACATCCTGCACTGTATCCTGATTTTTGAAGCAATAGAAGAACTAGGCAGCTTCGATTGTCAGCTCTCGAGGTTTTATGCCGGCGATCTAGATTGATCAAGGGCTTTCCTCGTACATCTCGTGTCGTTTACTTTACTTTTGCTCATTGTTTGATCATAGATACAGCTCTATATCTTGAGCCGTATCCTAAAACTGTTTTTACAATTAACTTGATTAACATATTTTCGACACTCATTTCTAGCACACTACCTCACTTAACTAATTTGATCACTTAATTACTTCGGTAATTTTTGACCAAAACAATTTGGCGCCCACCGTGGGGCAAGTGGTGCTCTCTTTACTAAAAAATTTTGTCAAATCGCTAATCGGTTTTCTATTTTCAAAACTTTTTGCCACATTGTCCATAATGGCCTCAAGATCAAACATGAGTTCCTCTACTGTGTCTGCTATGACTTCTGCTACTACCGGTTCGGTGCTTCCACCACCTCCTCCAAGGACGCCAGCCTCTTCACGACCTCAAGACATTATCCCTACTCGCAGTGTTCAAGAATCTGCTCCTGTTTTAGCTTCTAATGATGAAATTTTAACCTTATTTGGAAGTGTGCAGGAACAAATGAGGCAGCAACAGGAAACAAACCAAATGCTTTTGAGGGAAATACAACTCCTGAAGTCTGGCTCGAGCTGATCTGCTGAGGACAATATCACTCCATTACACCCCAGAGCGTTGAACTTTAGTTCAGCTGTGTATACCGAGGATAACAGGGGGAATATCGTGCCCAGTCTTCCTCAGAATCATACTCCTGAAATACTCTCCTCGGTCAGGATGTCAACCATGAGGAGCTCAGGATATGCTTCAGGATATGGGCAAAATCCTCCAATGGGTAACGTGTCGAATAATAATAATACTCATGCTACTAACAGTGGTGGATCTTTGCAGGATACAGGTGTAACATCAGCACTTACCAGGGAACTACAGAAGTTGAACGACATGATATCTAGTGTACCTGGGGTGGTCCAACCGATCCCGGAAGTGTCTCAAGACAGCCACAAGATATCTCGTTTTGCATATCCTATCTGTGATGCTGAGATCCCAAAGAGATTCCAAACTCCCAACATGAAGCTTTATGATGGGAGTACGGATCCTGAGGAGCATATTGCTCAGTATAGGGAAAGAATGGAGATTAACCCTATCCCTTCGGAGCTCAAGGAAGCGTGCTTGTGCAAGGGATTTGGTTCTACTCTAACAGGATCGGCCTTAAAATGGCTATTAAACGTTCCTCCTCACTCAATTACTTCATTTGTTCATTTGGTTAATTTATTTAACAGTCAATTTTCTTGTAGTCGGAGTTTTGAGAAACTAACCAGTGATCTTTACAGGATAACTCAAGGGCCTCAGGAATCCTTGAGGGATTATGTGAACAAATTCAGTCGAGAATCCTTGGATATCCCACATCTTGATGTTGCAACAGCTGTGCAAGCTTTTAAGATGGGATTACAAAAGGATTCTCAGTTTTATCAGGATCTTGTAATGAATCCCTGCAGGAATCTCGACGAAGCTCGTAACAGGGCTTTGAGATATATCCGTCTGGAAGATGACAGGAAGATGCAAGAAAGGATGAACTCATCCAACACTTATGAGTCAACTAATAGGAAGTCAGAATCCTCGTTCAAGTCATATCGGCCTAAGCCGTATAGTAGAAATGAAAACAAAAGAGTGAACGCCGTCGAAGATGAGGATCCTGAAGAGTATCCTGAATTGTCCGAATATTGCTTTTCTGTTAATATTCCTGAATTGATGTATGCTATGCAGGGTCTAGGAGACAAGGCTAGGTGGCCTCGAAAGAATCAACAAAAGGCTGACTGGAAAGATAAGTCAAAATGGTGTGCTTTCCACGAAGATTTCGGACATGTGACTGAGGATTGCATTGCTCTAAGGAAAGAAATAAGCTATCTTCTAAGCAAGGGATATCTGAAAGATCTCTTAGGAAGAAAGAAGAATAAGGGTCAGGATACTGAGAAGGATCCTGAACGAGCAGCATCACCTCCCGCGGATGCCAAGATAATCAACTTCATTTCGGGAGGATCCGACATTTGTGGAACTTCGTATTCGGCAGCAAAGAGACATGCAAAGGAAGCCAAGGCCGAAAGGGGAGACAAACCTGTCAGGATGACTACCCTCACAACTGACAAAGTGATCACTTTTGATGCTGATGACAGGGATACTGTCCAAGATCCTCACCATGATGCTCTGGTAATAACGTTATATGTGGCTAACCATTTTGTACGCAGGATACTGGTTGATAATGGCAGCTCCGTCAACATAATCCAACTAGAAACTCTGAAGAGAATGAATGTATCTCCAATGGATATCACTTCAAAGTCTACTGTGCTTGTTGGATTCAGTGGAGAGGCTAGAAACACAGTGGGAGAGATAAAGTTGCCAGTATACGTTGAAGGAGTCAACTCGATACAACGTTTCTGTGTGATGGATTCTCTATCCTGCTATAACATCATACTGGGAAGACCGTGGATTCACGATATGAAGGCCGTGCCATCAACATATCACCAATGCATCAAGATACCTACCCCTTGGGGAGTGGTCAAAGTTGATAGTGATCAGCAGGAGGCGAAAGAATGCTACTCATCCTCGATGAAATCCTCAACCAAACCTAGTGCAGCATAGCAATTAAAGACACGGGCCCAGGATATCGTGGAGGATCCGGAGCAGGATGTGAAGAAAATTATCCTGGACCAGGATAATCCCGATATTTCGGTGCTCGTAGGGACCAATATCCCTCAGGATATTGAAGAACAATTAATTAACTTTTTGAAATGCAGGATGTCTACGTTTGCATGGAAGCATGAGGATATGACAGGCATATCCAAAGATATTATCACTCACAAGCTTGGAATTGATAAATCATTCAAGCCTGTGCAGCAAAAAAGAAGGAAATTTGCTCCTGAGCGGAACACAATTATCCAGGAGGAAGTTGAGAGATTATTAAAATCCAGAATGATCAGGGAGGTTAAGTTCCCAAGGTGGCTAGCAAACGTGGTTGTAGTACAGAAGAAAAATGGGAAATGGAGAGTTTGTGTGGACTACACAGACTTGAACAAAGCTTGTCCTAAAGACCCATTTCCTCTTCCCCACATTGATGCAATGGTAGATGCCACTGCCGGGCATGAAATGCTGACCTTCATGGACGCATCTTCAGGATTTCAACAGATCCAAATGGAACCTTCTGACCAGGAGGATACTGCCTTCATGACACCAACAGGTATTTATTGTTATACAGCTATGCCCTTTGGTCTGAAAAATGCAGGTGCAACATACCAAAGATTGGTAAACATGATGTTCAAAGACAAACTGGGGGACACCATGGAGGTATATATCGATGATATGGTGGTGAAATCTAAAAAGGCTGAGGATCACCTCCAGGATATCAAGGGAGCATTTGATATCCTGGATCAATACAACATGAAGCTGAATCCTCCTAAATGCCATTTCGGAGTGGGGGCATGAAAGTTTCTTGGATATATGGTGACAAAGAGGGGGATAGAAGCAAGCCCAGAGCAGATCAAAGCTATCCTGGATATAAAATCACCCTTAAACATGAAGGACGTACAAAGATTAACAGGCCGAGTAGCAGCTTTAAACAGGTTTATCTCGAGATCCTCAGAGAAATGCAAAGATTTTTATGATATCCTGAAGAAGAACAAAAGATTCGAATGGGGGGAAAAGCATGAAGCAGCCCTGCAGGATTTGAAACGGTATCTCTCAACCGCACCACTATTGATGAAGCCGGAAAATGGTGAACCACTATCCCTGTACCTTGCTGTATCAGGGAATGCTGTAAGTGCCGTTCTTATAAAAGACCATGAAGGTCAGCAATATCCTGTTTATTATGTTAGTAAAAGTTTGTTAGATGCTGAAACTAGGTATTCTCATTTAGAAAAATTAATATTAGCTCTAGTCATGGCATCGACAAAGCTTAGACATTATTTCGAGACACATAGGATACATGTTAAAACGAATTATCCTGTCAAAAATGTGCTTAGGAAACCAGAGATGTCAGGCAGGATGGCCAAGCGGTCAGCAAAGTTGAGTGCTTATGATTTAGTATACGAACCTAGAAATGCCATAAAATCTCAGGCTTTAGCTGACTTTGTGGCTGACTTTAGTAGTGACATTCAGGACGAGGTAGACCTAGAAGTTCAACAGTTAGGAGAATCCTCAGGATCCTGGACATTATATACTGACGGTGCATCTAATGTAAGAGGAGTAGGATTAGGAATACTACTAAAATCGCCACAGGGGGACATATTACCCCAGGCTATTAGGTGTGAATTTCCTGCTACTAATAATGAAGCAGAGTATGAGGCTTTAATTGCAGGATTAGAGTTGGCTAAGAGCATGAATATCAAAAATTTGCAAGTATATGTTGACTCTTTGTTAATTACTAACCATTTTAATGGATCCTATGCAGTTAAGGGTGAGAAATTAATCGAATATCTCGATATTCTCAAAAAATTAGCAGGATATTTCGATGTTTTTATACTTGAACAGGTACCAAGGGAGGATAATGCTGAAGCGGATGCCTTAGCAAATTTGGGATCATCGATCAAGATACCTGAAGCGACGCAAATACCAATATTACATGTCCTATATCCTGCAACGAATCCTCAGGATAAAGAAGTAGCTGGTATTCAGGATCCTGGAGTAGAACATCCTGAAGAGGATCCTAAATCCTGGACGGCTCCAATCATGAGATATCTCAAAGAAGGACACATCCCTGGAAATGAAAATCCTAAGGCATTTAGGATGAAGGTATCACGATTCACTATTATAAATAATATTTTATACAAGAAATCTCTTGCAGGACCGTATTTGAGGTGCTTGGAGAATCCTGAAGCCAGAGAAGTACTTCAGGATATACATGAAGGGGATTGTGGTAACCATGTTGGGGGCAGGTCGTTATTCTCAAAAGTATTAAGGACAGGATATTATTGGCCAACAATGAGAAAAGATGCCACAGAATATGTTCGAAGATGTGACGCATGTCAAAGACACAGTAACATAGCATCAGCCGGCTGAACCATTATATCCTATTCTTTCCCCTTGGCCATTTATGAAGTGGGGTATGGATATAGTGGGAAAGCTACCAAAAGCTCCAGGAGGAAAAGTCTTTATGCTAGCAATGACGGATTATTTCTCTAAGTGGGTTGAAGCAGAAGCATTCGTTCAAGTAAGAGACCAAGAAGTAGTATCCTTCATCAAGAGAAACATCCTGACCAGATTCGGAGTACCAACTGAGATAATCTGTGACAATGGTTCTCAGTTCATAAGCAAGAGAACTACGGACTTTTGGAAGAGTTGGGGAATCAAAATGATCACGTCTACTCCGGTAGATCCTCAAGCAAATGGACAAGCAGAATCCTCAAACAAGATAATTGTCAATAACTTAAAGAAAAGGCTTGGAGCCAAAAAAGGAAGATGGGCAGAAGAATTACCCTTTGTTTTATGGGCTGATAGGACAACGGTAAAGAATGCAACAGGCCAAACCCCATTTTCCTTGGTGTTTGGAGCAGAAGCAATGATTCCAATGGAAATGACAATACCTACTGCAAGATCTGTCTTAAGTGATCCTGAGCAGAATCCTGAAGCCTTGAGTCAGGATTTAGACACTATAGATGAAAAGAGAGATGCGGCAAGGCTAAGGATGGCAGCATATCAACAGAGAATATCCAGGGCATATAACAAGAATATTAGAACCAGAAGATTTAAGGTTGGAGATTGGGTGTTAAGAAAGGCTTTTCAAAATACTACTAATCCTGCCGATGGCAAGTTAGCTCCAAAATGGGAAGGACCATATGAAGTTGAATCAGAAGCAGGGAAAGGAGCATACAGACTCAAGAATATGGAGGGGGATATGCTACCGAGATCTTGGAATGCTATACACCTTAAGCTCTATTTCAAGTGAGTTTAGAATTCAATTTCTAACTCAGAATGGTATGAATTCTATCTTTTTTAAATATGTTTTGGTTTAATTTATTCTTTGAAACTCAATACTGACTTAAGCATCGGAGGGGTGTTAGCCAAGCTAACACCCACCTTAGTTTACAATTGTTTTGCAAGATATGTTTCAGGATATAGCTCCAGGATATGCACTCAGGATAACTCAGAAGATTAGAGGATTGGCCCCCTCTCTCACGTTTACGGGATACTGATCCCTTCACAGGTTTAAAGGTATTCACCTTTCTTCGGAATTGGGTTTAAACACCCCGCCTGGAGCGCAAGTTATTCAGGGATAGTTCAAGGTGGCGGGACCAGTCCATGTAAAAGTGGCTGACAATTTCGTTACTGTTGGCTATATCCTGAATCCTAAAGGTATATGAGGATTGATCACCCTCTCTCACGAAAGGGTATTTTCATACTCTCTAAGGTTTAAAGGTTTTCACCTTTCTAAGTCTTGGAGTTTATACACTCCCGCCTGTAGCGCATGAAAAGTTGGGATTTTCCCCAGGATACAAAGGATTTATCTCCAGTACATCCTTGGGTTTTACCCTTGGGACGTAAAAAATTGCTTATGCAATGGGAACTGACATTAAGTAGATTTCTAAGATACTTGAAGAGATTGTACACAGGGGACATCCCTGCCGAGATGGTGATATAAAGCTAAAAGGATGAGGCTCAGAACTAATGCGCTAAGTGCCTTGCACAGGGGACACCTTTATTGGAAGAGTTGCAAAGGGATTGAAGTTTGGTAATAGGTTTATACCCTATTTCTGGTATGATCTTTCCTTTGTAAACATCGTCTAAGTTTTTAATAACATTATTTTAAGTATCCTGATATATTTTCGAAGTCCTTTTCAGGATATTTGATTAGGGTGTTTGAAACCAGTATTAGTTTGGAACTCTGATCATTTAAATATTATCAAAACTTGGTTTTGAAAAGATAGACTATTTTTTACTTTCTAAAGAAATTTTTACAAAGTTGAAGGAACGTTTGGAAGTTCTATCTAATAAAAGGCTTTTGCAGTATGTTGCTGAGCATACTGATCAGGATATTTTATAAGATAACAGTATGAAATTTTTTGCAAAGCTAAGATTTATACTTAGAAAGATGAAATTATTCTTGAAGCAATCAATACTGGTTGATAACCGAAGGTTTCATCCTGAAACCCAGGACCCATCCACCTTCGGCTATCAAATTGTTTAGAGACAGAAATAAAAATTGTTCATAAAAACATAAAAGTGTTCGAATGACTTAAAGAAAATAAGCTCTAGGGGGTAGTGCCTTCTTGGTCCATAGCGGTTTCAGCAACATCCATCTTGGGATCCGCCTCAGCATCCTTCTCAGCATCGGTTGCCTTTTCAACTGCTTTAGAAGGTTCATCGACAGTTGATTTGGAAGAGGTACCGCCAAGATTCTTCAGCTTGGTCTCCCAAGCACCAACGTCCCAAGAAGGGCATTCGAAGCCTAATGTTTTGGCTTCATGAGCCATCTTCAACCTGGCCTGGAGAAGAGAAATGACGACGGAACTTTTGAGGCTTTCTCGATAACTGACCATATCCCGCTCGTACTGCACATGGGCAGCTTCCAGATCGGCCTGGGCTTGAAGAGTAGCTTTGTTGAGAGCAACTTGGTGTTCTTGGGTCATAGTTTTGTATTTTTCCTCGTAATGACGAGATTTAGCGGCCGCGATCATACCTTGGTCAGAGATTATGATTTCTGCTTCCTTTAACTTAGATTCAAGTGTTTTGTTAAGCTTGCAGGATTCTTGATATAAATGAACTAAACGCTCAAGACCCTACAAAGGTAAATGGACAGGGGTTAACATTGTTAAATCTTTGAAAATAATCTAAATTGCAGGATATGCTATGAGGATACTAACCTGGTTAAGAAAAGAAGTCATAAACCCGCTGGCTTCAATAAACCCGTGCTTCTCATAAGGAAAGGTATCAGAAATGACAGGGGAATCGGGTTCTTTCCTTTTGCGGGAACTTGAACTCCGGGGCTTGGTAGCCGGTGAAGGTTTAGGAATGATGATGGCTTTGGAGCTGCTGGGTTTGGATGTAGCAGTGGTCTTGGGGCTAGGTTCTTTCTTGACCTGGATCTGGTCAGAATAGCTATCCAATTCGTCAAGGTCAAAGACTTCAGGGATCTTAGCTGGTGCTGCGTAAAGGGAAAAGTTTTATTCTTTATTTTATCATTATAATGTTTTGACTAATTATTTTGAAAGAAATTCTTACCAGACATCTCGGATGATGAGTATTGACTTGAACTCGGGACGTGTGTGGTGAAAGTCCTGTCTATTGCAGGTAACCGGTAAACGGTATTGATTCTCTCTTCTGACTCAGCGGTAGGGGGAGCAACTTCCTTGAAGTTCACTGCATAAAGATCAAAAAGAAGAATATTAATAGAAGATAACAATCAAATCGTCTATGAGGATATTTATGATCCTACCGGTGGTTAACCACTCCACCGGAAGGTTGGCACCCTCAGCAATGGAATCTCGTTTGACGAAGAAGAATTTGCGTTGCCATCCGTCTTCGTTTTTGGTGGCTTTGAGAATCAGGGGTTTGCTGGAGGTCGAGAAGAGCAAGAACCGGCTAGAGCCGTGAGATCGGAGGCGATAAGCAATAGGTAAATCCTCGATGCAGAGGTCAGAGCAATGGAGGTTTTTGATTTGGTTGAGTACAATTAGTACTCTCCAAACCATGGGCATGGTTTGAGCAAAAGAGATGCCAGTAATACGAAAGAATTGCATCATGAATTCAGGAAAAGGGTATCGAAGACCTAATGAAAAAGGATATGCTGGAAAATAGATCCATTCGGTAGAAGAAACATCCGATCGGATTGACCGATCTAATGGCCTAAAGATTGTGCTGTCGGGGAAAGCGCCGGAGGCTCTTAAAGCTGCAATGTCTGCGTTGTCAAAAGCGCAGATCTCCTTTTCGGGATTTTTAAGAAGATTCTGCTGGGTGAAGGTCTCGGGGGCCATTGCAAGTAAGATGAAGTAAGTTGACAGGAAGAAAATCAGAAATGGAGAATTACCTGAAGGTTCTGTTGAAGATATCTGCTTTTCAAACAAGAAAAGAGAAGATATAGGGGCATCGTGGATCTCCATTGAGTAAAAAACGCGTTGGAAGTTACGATGTGATCTTGACCGTCGCTTCATTTTAAATGCCTTGAGTTGTGGGATAAGATTTTTGAAATATATCCGTTGGATTGGTATACCAACCGATATATTTGGGGACAATTGTTAGGGGTCATTTTCTTAACATACGTATCCTGACCAATATCCTGCCTTTGTTTGTTCATTTGTGACCAGGATGCTGGAAGAGGATATTGCTAACATCTTGGGCGATATCCTGAGGCTTATTGAATTAACCACGTGCAGGTTAAGGGCTGAGACTTGCTAACGGTCAAGAGGACTTCTTCTCCTCAAGACTCTGACGAATTTGTTGAGGAAGAGACGTTGAGCCCGAAAGACCAGGTCTACAACGTTCGAAGAAGGAATATTCGGTGGATTCCGCAAGTTTAGGGCAGTTTGTTATTTTATCTTTACTATAAATAGATGGGGGCGGATCAGCTTAGAACACACAATTTTTCACTAACACTCTCATACACTTTCACTCTCTAGCTCATTGCAAACACCACACTTGTATTCAAGTTTCGTTGTAACACTTAGTCGATCCGCACCACATCCTGCACTGTATCCTGATTTTTGAAGCAATAGAAGAACTAGGCAGCTTCGATTGTCAGCTCTCGAGGTTTTATGCCGGCGATCTAGATTGATCAAGGGCTTTCCTCGTACATCTCGTGTCGTTTACTTTACTTTTGCTCATTGTTTGATCATAGATACAGCTCTATATCTTGAGCCGTATCCTAAAACTGCTTTTACAATTAACTTGATTAACATATTTTCGACACTCATTTCTAGCACACTACCTCACTTAACTAATTTGATCACTTAATTACTTCGGTAATTTTTGACCAAAACAGTTATGTTTACACAGTGATTGTTGCCTGACACCTTAGCAACGATAGTACTATAGTTTGGACTCAGCACCTATCGTGGACAGGGGTTGTTAAGGGCTTTACTTCACGTGTCCCAGTGGGGATATGTGTTGCGCATTCTACAACTCGCCGTCACGTCTATGCATATTTCAGTGTTGATAACCTACTAGCTTCACTTTGCTACATGTTACATGCTGGTTTTGCGTAAACGATTTTTTTGCTATCTATTATACTATCAAACTTGTATGCTCACCTTTACACTATGTGTATTGACCTTTATTTTAACGTATGAGACAGGTGGTTGAATGCTTAGGATGCTGCGCTCTTGCTTTTATGGAATCAAGTAGGAGAGTCTAGAAATAAACAAACAATTTAAATTCTGAATTGTCGAAACAATTTATTGTCTTTGAGATACTATGTCTGTAATAATTATTTTGCTGGATATGTTTTGGTATGGGACTTAACGTTAAATATTCGGTAATATTAGTTGTTATGGATTTCTCCTGGACAATCTGTTTCGCTCAGTGCCACACCCCGATGTTTCCGTCGTCGGTTGGGGTGTGACAGATTGGTATCAGAGCCATAACTATAGAGAATTAGGCAAGACTTGACCTAGTCTGGGTCGATGTCTTAGAAACGGCCTAGTCTATAGTCTAAGTACCAACAGACCGCCTTGTGCGAACCCGTTAGGGGTTCTGCACGAGCCTATTTTTGTTATTTGATCGACTCGAAATCATGCTACACTCTATCACGCTGCCTTTCCTAAGGCAGTCGCACTGCACCATTTTAAATGAATGAGTGGTTAGATTGAGACTAGGTGTGAAAACCGTAAACACTCGATTGGATCGCTTGTTCGACCCGCATTTTTTTACTATAAATAAGAGAATTTGCGTTGAATCAGGAGTGAAATCCGTACTTCGACGTAATTTCCTTTCTCAAATCTCGATTCTATCACACAAACAGGAACACAATCATTAAGTTAGGGTGAAACTCGAACCTTGATGACTCATTCCATTCCCTGCTTTTGTTTTACAAAACTCTCACCAATGTCTCGACAGACTCCAATGACTTAAGTCACGCTGCAACTGCAAGGATACGTGCCGATTGCCCGGATTGAGGCGAGAGCACATTCCAGAAGGCCAAAATGCGCACTCGAAGTCCTTGTGAATAGTTGAGTCACTTTGGATAGTCAACGTCTCACACCCAGACACTCCCATCGCTGACTTTATGTGTTTTGATTTTGGATTTTGCCGCCGCTAACCCTGATTTTTGTCGCTCTTATATGGGCTTTTATGCGTTTTATGTGGTTCTACCTGTTTATGTGTTTTGATTTTTGGTGGTTTATACGCTTTTCGCTTTGATCGACACACACAACTGGCACTACATGTTACTCGCTATACTACTCGCTGTATACTCGCTAATCGCAGTCGCTATTCTCGAATGCGCGACCCTGAATGATAGGTGAATATGTGCAATATATGTAGGTGAATACGTGCAAAATATAGTGTGGTTTATGTGGTTTACGTGCTTCGGTGCTCTATATGCTTATGTGTTTTCTGTGATTATGTGCCTAGGTGAATATGTGCTTAAGTAATTGAATGTGTTCCCGAGCTTTAGTAGTATTAAGTGTGTTGTGTGGTGAGATTCGACATATAGTGTCTGAATCCTGTGGCGATGTCTGTTGCAGACAATGTTGTCATTTGGATCGCACACCGCTCGCTCCGCCCGTCGTAACCACGAGGACAAACGTATCGCCTCTCTGGTCGCTAAGCAGATGGCGAAAGTCAATCCACAAATAGTCAGCGAGCTGAATGAAAACGCTAGCAAGTCCTCTGAAGAGACTAGGACTGATTCTCCAAAAGCTACTTTTAGCTTCAAGCAGTTTAAAGCCTGTGGTCCCAAAGAGTTCACCGGAGAAGATGGACCTACTGCCATGTTTCAATGGTTTGATTCTATCGAAGTCACCCTACGCCAAAGCAGTTATCCTGACAACCTTCGCACTGTTAACGCCACCGGCATTTTACAGCCTAGGGCTCTGGACTGGTGGACTGCCGAAAGAAACAAGCGAGGGAATGATGCAACTTACGGGCTTACGTGGGATGAGTTGAAGGACATCATGATGAAGGAAATCTGCCCTCCCCACGAGCTTCAAAAGTTGGAGGACGAGTTCTGGCATATCAAATAAGAGGGTGGCGACAATGCTGGTTTAACTGCCCGCTTCAAGCAGCTGAGTAGAATCTGTCCGGGCCAAGTTACTACCCCCAAAATCACCATCAAGAAATACATCCGTGCTCTACCGGATTGTGTGGCTGATTTTGTGCAAGCCGCGAAGACGACAACTATTGAGGAAACCTTCCTGCTCGCTGCCGAGATCAATAACAAGCGAGTTCGAGCTGGTTACTTTGATAAAGCCTCCAAGAATCTTCACCAAGTTACCGCTGCTCCCACCGCTGAACCCGCCGCCGCTCCGCAAGCTTCAAAGTCCTCCCACCGCAAGAGAAAGAACAACAACAACAGTAGCAAGAATTGCGCTGTCACAGCTGCCGCTCCGCTCCAAGCCGTTCCAGCCCAACCGCAACCCCAGAAAAGCCAAGTAGCGGCCCCAGTAACCCATGCACTGCCAGCCAAGCGTGCATACACTGGTCCTCACCCGCTCTGCCCTACTTGTACCTATCATCATCCCGTGGGGATTGCTTGCAGATTTTGTGTTCATTGCAACGTGTACGACCACTTTGCCGCAAACTGCCTGATGTGTGCAAAATGCAACATATAAATTACATCAAATGTTGCATAAAACTAACCCTTTTCTAGTACTAATGTTGGAAAAAGTGTGTTTTTGTCTTCCTTTTATATTTTCAGGATTAAATGAGCTCAAATGAACAAAAGAAGCAAAAAGGCAACTAAATCTAACATAAATACAAGAAAAGGAATAAACGTGACATGCCCGACCCCTCGACAGCATCTTCCCAAGCAAAAACAAGAGAACAGAAGGCTGAACACGCCCCGTGCTCAATGAGCATGGGGGCATGCCCAAGTGTCTGCAGAAAAGACAAAGTTGTCGAAGCTTCTATCACCCACCACGGGGGCGTGTCCAGCGAACACGGGGCCGTGGTCAACTCTAAGATTCGCAGAATCTAGGAAAATCTTGATAGTACAGATACGCTTCTGCACACGGGGTCGTGCCCAGCGGACACGGGGGCGTGGTCTACTAATGTAGACAAACTGCATTTAATGAAGAAAGAGAAGATTGGTGGACACGGGGCCGTGCCCAATGGACACGGGGCCGTGTCCGGGCTTCTGTGCAGGCTATAAATAGGGGTGGTTGGCTCATTTGTAAACCATACCTTGGCAAACCACCTCTCTCACACTTCACCCACCCACCACCACCATCACAACCCACATCCACCACCATCATCCATCATCCATAATAGAGTGTGTGAGTAGTCTCGGGATCCAAGATTGATCGTAAGAGTTCTTGACAATCAAAGGCCATGTTTGCCTAAGTCTCTTACATCACTTGCCGAAGACAAGCATTTAGTGTAATACTTTTTATTTTTAATCTTTTCGCACATTTTATTTGGTTATGTATTAATGACTTTAATAACTAGTTTCTTATGTTGAAGGTGAATATTCCTTATCATTTGTCTGTGGTGTCTTGGCGTTATTTTACTGTCTATATAAAATAAAACATTTTCACCATTCATATCTCCACGGTCTATATGGAGATATGTTGGCTACCTGGTTGGGGGTTAAGGGAATGGTTTGGTAAGAGTCTTGCCTTGTTCAGTGTATAGATCCTGCAAGGACCTGGGTCAACTTTAGTATGACCTCCTTCAATACCCACTGGTATTGGATGGCGGGGGGCCGAACTCCTTGATCCCCTCATATGTAAGCTACTATTAAAACTTTAACCCGGCTACTTAGGACTGTATCCCTGCTGACTCAGACTACTTAGCCGAGGGTAACGTCACCTTCAAAAGAGGGGCCTACCACATTTTGCATTAATAACTTAATTAATTATCTTTCAATAATCCAACCCTTTAGGATTGTATCCTTGCTGACTCAAACTACTAGGTTGAGGGTAACGTCACCTTCAAAAGAGGGGCCGACTACAATAACTAAGATAATCTCTTAAAAAGTGCGGAAATAATCAAAGGTTACACTAAAGGCGAGTCGGATCCAAGTGATTCATCTTGTCTATCTGTTTTTACTTTTATTTTTTATTTTTCAGCATTTTTAGTTTTTATTTTCTAGTTTAAAACATTTTTCTAAACTTTTGATTTGATTAGACGTTGAGGATAAACCAGTATTAAAAGGTTTTGTGTCCTTGGACGACCTCGGTATCTTACCAACACTATACTACGCTCACGATGGGTGCACTTGCCCATATGTGTGTTTGGTGTTAGTAAAATATCGTGTTTTATAAATTTAAAACTTGACTAACGTGTAAAAAGGGCTAAAAATATAACTATAAATTATATACACACTGACACACATCAAGTTTTTGGCGCCGTTGCCGGGGATACAAGGATTTTAAGAAAGCTTAAAATCAACCGCTTAATCAGTTTTTCAAAACTTTTTTCAAAACGCGCGCATAATTTTTCTGCATTTTAGTTAGTTTTGCATTTACAGTAGGTTGAACACGGGCCGTGCTGCATATTTTTCATAAAAACACCCAGATACAGAGTCTGAACACGGGGTCGTGCTCACTGAACACGCCCCCGTGCTGCACAAAACCAGTAACTTTTATTCAAACGCCCAGATACAGAACCTGAACACGTGCCGTGCTCACTGAACACGGGACTGTGTCCAGCCGTTTCCGTTTTTATTTTTTTTCTAGTCTTGAGACTCTGTTGTGGTCTACTGAGTGATTCTTATGGATCAATACTCAGGAGATTAAAACTACACCTATGAGGAGGATGATTATAGGGAAGACTATTGCACCATTTGTGTTGACCCGCACTTGGTTCAATATTGTGACTTATTTCAACCATCCACTTCATACACCTACTATGAGGAGCCCAGGTACGAGTCATCGACTTCATACACATCCTATGAAGACCCAAGGTATGAACCTTCTCCCTCATACTCATATTTTGGTGAACCAAGGTATGAACCTTCATACTCATACTTTGAGGAACCAAGATATGAGCCTCCACCTTCATATGCTTATTATGAGGAACCATGGCGTGAACAACCCACCTCATATGAGTATTATGAAGAACAAAGTTACGACCCTTATCCATCATATACTTACAATGAAGAACAATGGTGTGAACCATCTACTTCGTATGAGTATTATGAGGAACCAAGGATCGAACATCCGGATTCAAGCTTTGAGGATCCTGATCCTTATTCTCTCACCGATATAACCGATAAGATAATAGAACACATTAAAACTATCGAACATTGCATAAAAGAATCTCGCGCAAGGGAAGAGGAGTCCTGCGCAAGAGAAGAGTTAACTTGTAATAAAGAAGTGATAGTTAAAAATGTAACAATGGAAGAACAAATAAGTGAAAAACCAACACATGAGTTAAACAACGAAAAAGGTGAGTCCGACAACGTTAAAATTCAAGAAGAGTCTAATTTTGAAAAAATTAATCTCTTGTCACATTCTTTCAAAAATCATTGTTTAGTACCCACTCATGCTAAGTTTTTAAAAGAGTTAAACACTAACACTAAAATTGACGAAACGGTAAACATTAAGTTAACAAAGGATCAAACTTCTCTAATAAAAAAAGACCCATTTAAAATCAACATTACACCGGTTCCATGTTTTTTTCAAAACTCCTTTATTAGTAATGTTACAATTGATAAAGATCTTTGTGTTAATGTAATGCCAAACTACATTTTCGAAAAATGAAGTATTAGTGATTTTTCTCCACTTCAAATACCCATTTTTCTATCCAATCGGAAAGTAATAAAATCAATCGGTATAGTTGAGGATGTCTTGGTTCAAACAAATCAAATGGTAATCCCAACCGACTTTGTCATCCTCGATGACGCTCCTCTAGTGTTGGGATGACCTTTTGTAAAAACCCACGAAGCTTTGAAAAACCGGAAGTTCAACAATCTATCTATTCAATTAGGGGCATTTAAAAGGAGCATCGATCTTGAGCGTTCAATGAAATATCCTTTCGGCAATAATGACCCCCTAATTGAAGATGAAGATGAACCACCCAATACAAGCGAAAAGATTGACCACTTTGTTGAAGAAGAGGTCGCCATAGAACAAACTTTTAAGGTTCTTGATAAAAATGCGCAATCAAATAAGGAGTCTCCTAAAGACCCACCGCTTGAGCTCAAAGAACTTCCAAAAGGTTTGGAATATGCTTTTCTTGACAAAGATGATAAATCACCTGTAATTATTTCATCAAAATTAAGTAGTGTAGAAAAAGAAAAAGTAATTAAACTTTTGAAAAAAACACAAAAATGCGATCGCATGGAAGCTTGTAGATATTAAAGGAATAAGTCCTTCCATGTGCACGCACAAAATTTTAATGAATGATGACTAGAAATCGGTAATACAACCACAACGAAGAGTAAATCCAAATGTAAGAAGTGGTTAAAAATGAAGTCATCAAATTACTTGACGCCGGACTTGTTTACCCTATCTCCAATAGTCCTTGGGTAAGTCCCGTACAAGTAGTTCCAAAAAAAGGAGGTATGACGGTAATAACTAACGAGAAAAATGAATTAATACCAACAAGAACCGTCACAGGATGGAGGGTATGTATAGATTATAGGCGATTAAATGAAGCAACAAGGAAAGATCACTTCCCTTTACCCTTCATTGATCAAATGCAAGAAAGATTATCCGGTCATAAATTTTATTGTTTCTTGGATGGTTTTTCAGGTTACTTTGAAATCCCGATAGCACCCGAAGACCAAGAAAAGACAACATTTACATGTCCTTATGGAACTTTTTCTTATCGACGCATGCCATTTGGTCTATGCAATGCCCCCGCAACCTTCCAACGTTGCATGGTGGCCATCTTCCATGACATGATAGAAAAATCAATGGAAGTCTTCATGGACGACTTCTCTATCTTTGGAGATTCATACGACCAATGCCTCGATAACCTTGAATGAATGCTATCCCGACTTAACTGGGAAAAATGCCATTTCATGGTAACAGAGGGAATAGTACTCGGTCACGAAATCTCAAACGAGGGAATGGAGGTTGATCGAGCCAAAATAGACACTCTTTCTCGATTACCGCCCCATCCTCCGTTAGAGCAATCATAAGTTTCCTAGGGCATGCCGGATTCTATAGACGATTTATCAAAGACTTTTCTAAAATCTCAAGACTCTAACCAAATTACTTGAAAAAGATGCCCCTTTCATCTTTGACAAGGATTGCAACCAAGCATTTCTAACACTGAAAGAAATGCTAGTCAATGCACCTATCATGATAGCGCCTGATTGGAAATTACCTTTCGAAATCATGTGTGATGCAAGTGTCTTTGCAGTTGGAGCTGTCTTGGGACAAAGAAAAGAAAAGCATTTTCACCCAATTTATTATGCTAGTAAAACACTTAACGATGCACAAGAAAATTATACAACAACAGAAAAAGAGTTGCTAGCCGTGGTATTTGCTTTTGATAAATTTCGTTCTTATCTTTTTCTTTCTAAAACAATAGTCTATACAGATCATGCAGCCATTCGATATCTCTTCAAGAAACAGGATGCTAAACCGCGTTTGATTCGGTGGATTCTACTCCTCCAAGAATTTGATATTGAAATCAAAGACAAAAGAGGAACAGAAAACACCGCAGCAGATCATCTTTCACGCTTAGAAGACCCAGCTTTGGAGGCAACCAGGGACGAGCAAATAAATGAAAAATTTCCAACGGAGTCCTTGGAAATGGTGGAGTACAGAGAAGAACCATGGTACGCCGACTACGCTAACTGCCTAGCTAGCGGTATACTCGCCAAAGGATGGCCACATCATCAAAGAAAGAAATTCTTTGCTGATGTGAAGCATTATTTTTGGGAAGACCCTTATCTTTTCAAAATGTGTGCTGATCAACTCATCCGCCGGTGCGTACATGGTAGTGAAGCAAGAAGAATTCTCCGCCATTGTCATGAAGGTCCATACGGAGGACATCATGGTGCCGCTAGTACCGCACGAAAGGTATTTGATTCAGGATTTTACTGGCCAACCATTTACAAAGACGCCCAAAGTCTTGTCAAAACATGTGATGCTTGCCAAAGAACAGGTAATATTTCTTCCAAAAACGAAATGCCACAAAATGGCATTCTTGTTTGTGAAATTTTTGATGTGTGGGGACTCGATTTTATGGGACCTTTCCCACCATCAAAAGGAAACAAATATATACTTGTGGCAGTAGATTACTTGTCTAAATGGGCCGAGGCCAAGGCACTTCCAACGAATGATGGAAGAGTCATGGTAAGATTTCTAAAAAAAATATTCTCTCATTTTGGAACACCTAAAGCGTTAATAAGTGATAGAGGTACCCATTTATGTAACCATCAACTTGAAATTTTTTTAACAAGATATGGGGTCTATCACCGGGTCTCAATAGCATATCACCCTCAAACAAACGGACAAGCCGAAGTGACTAATAAAGGTTTAAAACGAATACTCGAAAAAACCGTAGGGTTAAATAAAAAGGAATGGGCTGATAAATTAGATGATGCTTTATGGGCCTTTCGAACTGCTTATAAAACAACAATAGGTACAACCCCATATAAGCTCGTCTATGGAAAAAGCTGTCATTTGCCAGTAGAAATTGCACACAAGGCCTACTGGGCAATTAAAAATGTAAATTTAGATTTAGAATTTGCCGGTAAAAATCGATTTTGTCAATTAAATGAATTAGACGAACTAAGGAATTTTGCATACTCTAAGTCCGAAATTTATAAGGAAAGAATGAATAATTTGCATGATAAACACATTAAACATAATGAATTTCGAGTAGGAGATCAAGTTCTATTGTTTAATTCACGACTTCGATTATTTCCTGGTAAATTAAAGTCTAGATGGTCAGGACCTTTTTCCATCACCCATATTTTCCCTCACGGTGCAGTAGAAATTAAATCTCGGAATGGAATTCCATTCAAAGTCAATGGCCAACAGCTGAAGCTCTATCAAGGATTCATTGAGGATGAGGAGGAAGAAATCTCACTTCAAACGGTCGAAGAATGAAAGCATCGACATCATACCTGGTAAGTTGCGAACAAGTAGGGCGACATCTAAATCGGTAAGTCTTCTAACCGAGTTTTTGGGAAACAGGGCACTCACACGAGCACTTAAAAAAAATTCAAAATTGCCCGCCCACGGGGCCGTGTCCGCGCAACTGTCGGGATAAAACCCCTTTTTCATAACAGTTTTTTCATTCCACACACCCCGTTTCCCCAAAAACTCTCTGGTTCAGGCGATTTTTCTGCAAGATTTCAACGTCTCCTCTACTTCTAACAACATCAAGGTATGATTCTATCATTATTAGTAGTTAGATTAAGCATTTTCATGTAGTTTAACATCAAAAATTTGGGGAAAAATCTAGGGTTCTTGAACTTCATCCGGATCGAACCTCAAATTTTTGCTTAGATCTGTTAGCATTAGTTTAGATACATGTTATAGGAAGTAAATCAACTTGCTTTGTTCGTAGATTTGCCCGATTTCTCACAAAAACCCCAAACCCCTTTTTTTGAACCGAAAAAGATAAAATTGAAGGGGTAAACAATTTGTTTTGGGAAAAACGGCACTTGGGGTTTCATTTTCGGGGAAAACCGCCCCCACTGGACCAAAAATTTTCAAGTTTTCGGGACCGGGTCGAAAAATGGGATTTTTGGGAAACAGACGTCTGGACACGGGGTCGTGCTCGCTGAGCACGGGGGCGTGTCCAACCAATTTAAGACCAACTTGGGGGGTTTCCGCTGAACACGGGGCCGTGTTCAGCCGACTGTTTTCAGTTTTCTCCGAAAATTTCACTGTTTCATGCTAATTGTTTGGTGTTTCCTTTCAGATGGCCAAGAAATTCACTCGGTTCAATGCAAATGAGTTGGATTCTAAAGCAAGATACGATGAGCTTAGAACCAGGCCAGAGGAGTTCCCACGACAAGTCTGCATGGATCTTCTAGGAGCAGTGAACTAACTTGACCGATTTAACAACCGGGTCACCGGTCCACTGAGAGCTTCCTGTGCACTCGACTTCGTTCAGTCCATGAATATAACCTTGAATTCTACAGCACACTAGCTTTTAAAACGAGAGCCGACCCATTCGATAATGATGGGGTAGAATTCCGGTGTAGAGGGATTGTGTACTCAATCTGGATAGCACAGTTTGGGTCTATAGTTGGGTTGTATCCGAAGGAAGATGCGGGGGATGAAGAAAACACCGGGGGTCTACGTGAGATTCAACCAAATCAACGCCAAGCTGCATGGGCTCAAATAGGAGATGGCAACTACAATCCGAGCCAAACTAAGAGTACGCAGCTGAGAGACCCTCTTTACCGCTACATCCACAGGGTCCTCACCTACTCTCTTAGCCAAAGGCACGACAGCAGCAGCGTTGTAGGGTTACGAGATCTGCTAGTCCTCCATTGCATCCACACCCGTACCAACCTTGATGTTCCGTACCTCCTGCTCCGAAACATGCATTGGAACCAGCTCGCTACTCCCCGACTCCTATCTTCTTTGGGGGGTGGATATACCGTCTCTTCAAGCATTTCGTGAACATGCCCATGTCTTTCCAAAAGATCCCATGGTCGGGAAGAGTGGACATGGTCATCTGCCGATCCATAAACCTGATTTATGAAGCAGAAGACGGGACGGTCAGCTTCCAAAGAGTCTAGGGGCATGCATGGAACCCGCAAGAAGCACTCGTCCTCCACGCTCCACACTTCCAACCACCTCCTCAATACCATTACCATCCCCAGGGTGATCCGGGTCAATCCTCCTCACAAGGAGGCGTTTTTCCTAATTTTCAAAGCTTACATGACTTATTGCAGGAAAACCTCATGTGCACCAGGAACACCTACAACATGGCCAGCAACACGTACACCCGAGTCAGAGCAATTGAGAGAAACATCTCCGACATACAAGATGACATTGGGAACATCCGGGAGTACATGGCGGGGCACGGAGGAGGAGATGATGATGAAGACGAGGACATGGACTAAGCGGAAGGAGTAGAGGTATGATCAGCTGGTTGAAGGTCTATCAGGTTAACCCCTTATCTCATGAACAATTTCTGGCCTGCGTGCCATGTGTTGAACAATTTACTTTCCTTTAACACTTTTTATTTCTTGCATTTCTTTTTCTTTTTAACTTTTGACATGGATGGTTGAACAATGGTAATTTAGGATGTTTGCTATGGTTTGGTGTGGTATTTATTAGTTACACAGGTACATATGAGGCTTAGAGTACTAAACATTAGTGCCACCAAATCCGGGACAACAAAACCAAAGCCAGAAACCTGTTTTACACCTTTGCAGATTGTCAACACGGGGACGTGTCCAGCCGACACGCCCCCGTGCCCATTGACCCAGACCTGCTGTTTGTCAAAATTCTGCAGATTTTTACCAGACACGGGGTCGTGCCCATCCGAAACGCCCCCATGTCCAGCTTCTGTAAGTTCTCGTTACTGGCACTCTGACCACGGGGTCGTGTTCATCCGACACGGGACCGTGTCCAGATGCCCAGTAACATAAATTTTTGATTTTTCACATCTTTTTACACATTCAATCAACCTAAATACTTATTTTTGGGACACATTGAGGACAATGTGTAATTTAAGTGTGGGGGGGGGATGCTAAAACCTTGAATTTTGTAAGTCCTAATTACAAGCCTTACACAAAACTCTATTGGAACCGCTTATCACCCCAATTTTTTCAACTTTTTTTTTTATTTTTTACTTGTCTTGGTTTAATTTGGGAATTACAAGTTTTAAAAAGGTTATATTTTTACAAATTTACAACCGATAGCGTCGTGATAAAAAGAACCAACATAAGAAAATTATGAAACGACATGACAAATCTAGTTAAAATTTGATTATATATACTTGATCACATAAAAAAACCCATTCCCACAAAAAGTGAGTTTTGAGCCTTTACTGAGCATATAAATATACATCTTTAAACTAAATGCTCATTTTTCGTTTCTTGTGTGAATAGCCGCTTGGTTTCTTACAACTCTAGAACTTGACACGACGATGCATTTCCTGGTCCTTACCAACTTAAACCCGAGTAAGTAAATGATGGAGGCATTAGGACCGACCCTTTTTATTTCTACACCATTATTTTTCCTTTTTTTACCACCGACCCAAAATCCCCCTAGTTAACCCCTTTGAGCCTAAACCTTTTCATTTCTTAACCCACAAAACAAACACCCATTTACCCACCAAAACCCTTTTTTTATTTTAAACCCTTTATTTTAGTAAAAAGCTCGGTTTTTCATATGACATTCCTTATAAAAAAAAAAGAGATGATGATGAAGCCAAAAGAAATAAACAAACAAGTTTATCAAAAAAGAACTTTGTTTGAAAAATTTGCTTCATCCAAATAAAAAGTTACAAAAATAAAAAGTCTTACGAAAACCGACGCTTTTTACGCCTTTTGCCCTTTTCTACTAACCACTAACCCAACCACCTACCTTTAACCCAAGCCACACCCTTCCCCCAAAAAGTCCTCTTGATATTTACAAAGGTGTATAGTTAAAAAGGAGGAGGATTGATTGCTTGGCAAGCTTATGGTAGGAGTAAGTTCCATGCCGCTCTCGAGTGTTTCACAAAAATACATCTTCGGCCGAGTGTTGAGTGATCTCTCGTGAGGTATGTGAACTTGTATATAAATGGAATGTTAAAGAGCTATGTTATGCCCTAATAAATAATTTCTCTTATGTAAAATTTTAAATAAATCATGACGAATAGGATTGTAAATAACATAAAAATAAAACCTAATCAAAATCTTGGAATCCCGACACTCTATGACAAGCCCAAAAACCTTCTCTTCAACCCGTTCCACTTGGGAGTCTAAGCCACATTACAAAGAGTTTTGCTTGAGGACAAGCAAAGATTCAAGTGTGGGGGTATTTGATGTGTGCAAAATGCAACATATAAATTACATCAAATGTGGCATAAAACTAACCCTTTTTTAGTACTAATGTTGGAAAAAGTGTGTTTTTGTCTTCGTTTTGTATTTTCAGGATTAAATGAGCTCAAATGAACAAAAGAAGCAAAAAGGCAGCTAAATCTAACATAAATACAAGAAAATGAATAAACATGACATGCCCGACCCCTCGACAGCTTCTTCCCAAGCAAAAACAAGAGAACAGAAGGCTGAACACGCCCCGTGCTCAATGAGCACGGGGGCGTGCCCAAGTGTCTACAGAAAAGACAAAGTTGTAGAAGCTTCTATCACCCACCACGGTGGTGTGTCCAGCGAACACGGGGTTGTGGTCAACTCTAAGATTCGCAGAATCTAGGAAAATCTTGATAGTACATATACGCTTCTGCACACGGGGTCGTGCCCAACGGACACGGGGGCATGGTCAACTAATGCAGACAAACTGCATTTAATGAAGAATCTAGGAAAATCTTGATAGTACAGATGGGTGGACACGGGGCCGTGTCCGGGCTTCTGTGTAGGCTATAAATAGGGGTGCTTGGCTCATTTGCAAACCATCCCTTGGCAAACCACCTCTCTCACACTTCACCCACCCACCACTACCATCACAACCCACATCCACATCCACCACCATCATCCATCATAGAGTGTGTGAGTAGTCTCGGGATCCAAGATTGATCGTAAGAGTTCTTGACAATCAAAGGCCATGTTTGCCTAAGTCTCTAACATCACTTGGTGAAGACAAGCATTTAGTGTAATACTTTTTATTTTTAATCTTTTCACACTTTTTATTTGGTTATGTATTAATGACTTTAATAACTAGTTTCTTATGTTGAAGGTGAATCTTCCTTATTATTTGTCCGTGGTGTCTTGGCGTTATTTTACTATCTATATAAAATAAAAGATTTTCACCATTCATATCTCCACGATCTATATGGTGATATGTTGGCTACCTGGTCGGGGGTTAAGGGAATGGTTTGGTAAGAGTCTTGCCTTGTTCAGTGTATAGATCCTGCAAGGACCTGGGTCAACTTTAGTAGGACCTCCTTCAATACCCCCTGGTATTGGATGGCGGGGTCCGAACTCCTTGATCCCCTCATATGTAAGCTACTATTAAAACTTTAACCCGGCTACTTAGGACTGTATCCCTGCTGACTCAGACTACTTAGCCGAGGGTAACGTCACCTTCAAAAGAGGGGCCTACCACATTTTGCATTAATAACTTAATTAATTATCTTTCAATAATCCAACCCTTTAGGATTGTATCCTTGCTGACTCAAACTACTGGGTTGAGGGTAACGTCACCTTCAAAAGAGGGGCCTACTACAATAACTAAGATAATCTCTTAAAAAGTGCAAACGTGCGGAAATAATCAAAGGTTACTCTAAAGGCGAGTCGGATCCAAGTGATTCATCTTGTCTATCTGTTTTTACTTTTATTTTTTATTTTTTTATTTTTCAGCATTTTTAGTTTTTATTTTCTAGTTTAAAACATTTTTCTAAACTTTTGATTTGATTAGACGTTGAGGATAAACCGATATTAAAAGCTCGTGTGTCCTTGGACGACCTCGGTATCTTACCAACACTATACTACGCTCACGATGGGTGCACTTGCCCATATGTGTGTTTGGTGTTAGTAAAATATCGTGTTTTATAAATTTAAAACTTGACTAACGTGTAAAAAGGGATAAAAATATAACTATAAATTATATACACACCGAGACGCACCACTGCCGTATCGGCCCTCGTCAAGCTCCAGCTCCAGCTCACGGTCAAGCTCCTGCACCACAAGCTCTCCTTCCTGCTACCCAAGGCCAACACACAGCTCCTGCCCCCGCAGCACACGCAAGAGCTTGCTTTGCATGTGGTGACCCCAACCACTTTTCAAACATGTGCCCCAACAGAGTGGTGAAGCAAGAGCCACAGCAACAGCCGCAACAGCATCAACAGCAGCAGCCTCAGCAGCAGTAGCAGCCAGCAGTCCGCGGACGTGCTTTTAACATCAACGCCCGCCAAGCTCAAGCGGACAACAACATGGTTAACTGTATGTTCCTTGTGTATGGTATATATGCTTCGTATTTATTCGATACTGGAGCCGATAACTGTTTTGTATCGTTTGAAATCGAAAAGCACCTTAATCGTAAGCGCGCCCATCTCCCCTCGACGTTCGATGTTGAAGTTGCCACTGGAAGAACCGTCGCTGTCAATTCTGTCCTACGTGATTGTACTCTCGAACTCAACAATCACGTCTTCCCTATCGATCTTATTCCGATGCAGCTCGGTAGTTTTGACATCATAGTAGGCATGGATTTTCTTCGCGAAAATCGTGCTGAAGTCGTTTGCTTCGATAAGATGATTCGTTTCTCGCTTGCTAACGGTGATCAACTTTGTGTGTATGGCGAAACTCCTTCGAAAGGTCTCAAGCTCATGTCGTGCATCCAACCGAGCAAGTATCTCCGCAAGGAATACAGAGCTTTCTTGGCACACATTGTAGTAGCGGAGAAGGAAAAGAAAGGGAAGGCAATTGATAAGGTGCATGTGGTTCGTGAATTTCCTAACGTCTTTCCTGATGATTTACCTGGTTTACCTCCGAGTCGTGATATCGACTTTCGTATTAATCTCATTCCTGGAGCAAATCATGTTGCTAAGTCTCCTTATCGCCTCGCTTCGTCTAAAATGCGCGAACTCTCGAGTCAACTCTAGGAATTACTTGACAAAGGCTTCATTCCCCCTAGCACCTCTCCTTGGGGTGCACCAGTCCTTTTCGTCAAAAAGAAGGATGGGTCGTTCCGGATGTGCATCGATTATAGGGAGTTGAATAAGCTGAATATCAAGAATCGCAATCCTCTGCCCCGAATCGATGATTTGTTTGATCAACTGCAAGGTGCTACATGTTTCTCGAAGATCGATTTACGCTCAGGCTATCACCAGATACGAATCCAGGAGGAAGACATACCGAAAACCGCTTTCCAAACCCGATATGGCCATTATGAATTCGTCATAATGCCCTTTGGCTTAACCAACGCACCCGCGGTTTTCATGGATTAGATGAACCGTGTGTGCAAACCATTTCTTGACCGCTTCATCATCGTATTCATCGACGACATCCTTATCTATTCGAAGTCGAAAACCAAACACGCACAGCATCTACGTTTGGTTCTCGAACTACTCCAAGGGAATCGACTCTACGCCAAGTTCTCCAAGTGTGAATTTTGGCTAGAGGAGGTTCAATTCCTCGGTCACATCGTCAATATTCAAGGTATACACGTCGACCCCACAAAAATCAAAGCTGTTAAGAGTTGGGTTACTCCAAAATCACCATCCGATGTTCGTTCATTCCTCGGATTGGCGGGCTATTACCGTTGATTCATCACTGATTTCTCGAAAATCGCTGTCCCGCTTACTTCCTTGACTCATAAAGACAAGCCTTTTGTTTGGGGAACTGAACAAGAGACTGCCTTTCAGACTCTCAAGCATATGCTCTGCAATGCTCCCGTTCTCGCTTTGTCCGATGGAAATGATGACTTCGTTGTCTACTGCGATGCCTCGAACCTTGGTATCGATTGTGTCCTTATGAAACGGGACAAGGTTATCGCCTACACGTCTCGTTAGCTCAAGATCCACGAGAAGAACTATAAAACCCATGACCTCGAGCTAGGCGCAATTGTTTTTGCGTTGAAGATCTGGCGACACTACCTTTATGGTACCAAGTGTACGGTCTTCACAGACCATAAGAGCCTACAACACATCCTCAGCCAAAAGAACTGAATATGCGCCAATGCCGATGGGTAGAACTTCTCAACGATTACGACTGTGAGATTCGTTATCATCCTGGCAAGGCAAATGTCATTGCCGATGCTCTCAGCAGACGAAGCTATTTGCATAGCGTCCGTAATATCCGAGCCCAGCATAATCTCGAAACTCTTATCTGTGACGCTCAGCATGCTTGTTTCACCGAACGTACCTAGAAGAAGGAAAGGATTCTTAACGATGGCGCTCAGCTAGAGAATAAATCGAATGGTATATTCCATTACCTAGACCGAATTTGGATCCCCAAGGGCACCAACTTACGACAAATTCTGCTGGACGAAGCCCACAAGTCTCGATATTCTATTCATCCCGGTGCCGACAAGATGTACCAGGACCTTCGCTACAAGTACTGGTGGCCGGGCATGAAGAAAGATATCGCTATCTATGTTTCGAAGTGCCTGACTTGCTCGAAAGTCAAGGCCGAACAGCAAAGACCCTCTGGCTTGCTCGTCCAACCCGAGATCCCTATGTGGAAATGGGATAGTATAGCTATGGACTTCATAACGAAACTCCCGCGCACGCCATAAGCTCACGACAACATCTGGGTTGTCGTTGACCGTTTGACTAAATCTGCTCATTTTCTGCCAATACGAGAAGACTTTAAAGTAGTTAAATTAGCCCGAATGTACACCGACGATATCATTTGTCGACATGGGACACCTCGCGACATCATCTCTGACCGCGATGGTCAGTTTACCTCGCGCCTTTAGGAAACTTTTCAATCTGCTCTCGGTACTACTCTCATTCTAAGTACCGCTTTCCATCCCCAGACCGACAGCCAGACTGAAAGAACGATTCGTACCCTTGAAGACATGCTTCGCTCGTGTGTCATAGATTTCGGTGATAATTGGGACGCGCACTTACCGTTGATCGAATTCTTATACAATAATAGTTATCATTCTAGCATTCAAATGGCACCATTTGAGGCATTATACAGAAGAAAATGTCGATCGCCTATTGTATGGCACGAGATCGGAGACACGCAAATAACCGGTCATGAGCTGTTGCAAGAGAAGACTGACAAAATCCTCCAAATTCGAGACAATCTGCTGAAAGCTCGGAGTCGTCAGAAAAGTTACGCCGATAGACGCCGCAAGCCCCTTGAATTTGACGTTGGCGATCACGTACTCCTAAAGGTATCACCATGGAAGGGTGTGATCAGATTAGGCAAGAAAGGAAAGCTCATGCCTCGATATGTTGGATCCTTTAAGATTCTGGAGAGGATCGGCAAGGTGGCCTACAGACTCGAACTACCGGAGGAACTTAGCAACGTCCACCCGACTTTCCACGTTTCGAACCTCAGAAAGTGCCTGGCCGAGCAGGATTTACAAGTGCCACTTGAGGATCTACAAGTGGACAAAACATTACACTTCGTGGAAAAGCCTGTCGAGATCATGGACCGAGAAACTCGGAAGCTCAGGCGCTCACACATTCCCATTGTGAAGGTTCGCTAGGAAGCCAAACGCGGCGCAGAGTTCACCTGGGGACTCGAAAGCGACATGAAGGCGGCGCCTTAATTTCGGGAAGAAATTCCCTAAACTAGGGAAGGCTGTAACACCCTAGTGTTTAAAAGTCAAAGTCAAAGTACAAGTCAAAGTCAAAGTCAAAGTCAAAGGAAGAAAAGATTGCTAATTGCCATCTGTCACTCCTTGCTTAACTATTGATTTGACTTCCTTGACTTGTAATCAAATCCTGTATATCATTTGCTTTAGTTGTGTTATGTGGAGTATCTATAATAATTGAGGCTTAACCGATGTTAATCGCTAATCTATTTATCGCTTTATCGCTAATCGCATCGCAATCGCAACTTGAATTATAGGTTCTGTATATTGTTTTACGTGTGTGTGTTATTTATGTGTTATTTGTGCATGTTTACTTTATGTTTGTGGTGGTTATTCGAAACGTAATCGCAACGCAATTCAATCGCAAACGCTAAACGCAAGTTATTTATGTTGATTGTATGTTAGATATAGTATTTGTGTGTGACTATTATTAATCCATCACATCGCTAAATCGACACTCGCTTAAATTCATCGCAACGCTCAATACGTAAAACGAAACGCTGAAACCTAACCTGCTGGACCACTTCGATCAAATGACCATTCGATCGAATGGTCATCCGAACGGATGACCATCCGATCAGATGGCCATCCGATCGATGTACCATCCGATCCGTCACCAGTGCCACTTTCCTGTTTTGGTAACCTATAAATACCCCTGTCACATCACCAATAGTGATGTGACAGCTCTCTCTTCTGACCAGCGTGCTCAAGTTCTCTTTTCTCTCGATTTCTCCCGATTCTTGTAAGTTTTCAACTCAAATCTTGTACATCTATCATCTACACACACTTCTTCATCATTTTGACCTTTGAATCTTCACTTTTAACCGTGAAATCAGCGGATTTGAGGTGTTATCGGATGATGTCATCATGGGGTTCTTATGAAATTCAAGTTTTGGCCTCATTCCACCAAGAACAACTCAGATCCAAAGGATTTCCACATGATTAAACACTGTTTTCGCATAGATCTGCACATTTTCAAGGTTAAAAGGATTGAAAATTGTTTTGTAAATTTCTTTCAACTCTTTTACACTCAATGCACTCAGAACTGATAGAATCGGAGCTCGTTCAGACCTTCTACTCGAAGTGTCGGTCTGAGATTTGATTCCTATCAAAGAGACAACCGATTTCGGGTTGAACATGAACAACCGTCACGAACAGTAAACTGATCGGCCTGGGGTGATTCCCACTTCAGTCGGATGACTTGGACTGACGAGGTTTCGTTGTTTAACACGTTGTCATACCGTCTGGATCAAACCACAAAACTTCCAAAACTTAACAAATTTTCAAGTTCCAAAACGATCAGGACATCAAACGGATTATCGTCCGATCGGATTTCCATCCGATCGAACGACAATCTGATCGGATTGCTCATGAACTTCAACATTTTCAAACGATCAGAATGTCTAACGGATTGCCGTCCGATCGGACTGCCATCCGATCGAACGACAGTCCGATCGGTTGACATTGGGGCTCCAACACTTGGACTTTTCAACATTTTCAAAACATATCAATTAATAATGGATTGCCATCTGATCGGAAGACCATCCGATCGAATGACCATCCTGCTGTGGAAATGTCTCGCCGATCGGATCGCCATCCAATCGAACGACCATTCGATCGAACGACTGTTCGATCGAACAGTCGTTCGATCGAACGACCTGAAAGGTAGAGATACTTCTCTAAATTTTAAAATGCTACAACGAAAACTTCAAAGCCATCATACATAAAAACATCCATCCCAAACGAATGTCAATCCGACCAGATGACCATCCGAACGGATTGACATCCGATCGAATGACCATCCGATCGGATTATCATCCGATCAGATGACCATTCATCACTTAGTCACTTCCCACCGTTTATCGCGCCGTTCAATCGCTTAAGCTATCGTTCTGTAATCAGGCTAACCTTCCAGCGCTCCCTTCAATCCAAGAGAGTGTTTATTTACTAAACACAATCTGTGAGTATACTCGAACCCTTTTTGCTTTACGCACTTTTGGGTGTTACATACGTTACTTATTCAAATCACAATCAACACACAACGCAAACACTATTTATACGCTGACCGTTATTGCATGTTACGTGTTATTCGATGAATGCTTGTATGTTATGTTTACATAGTGATTGTTGCATGACACCTTAGCAACGATAGTACTATAGTTTGGACTCAGCACCTGTCGTGGACAGGGGTTGTTAAGGGCTTTACTTCACGTGTCCCAGTGGGGATATGTGTTGCGGATTCTATAACTCGCAGTCACGTCTGTGCATATTTCATTGTCGATAACCTACTAGCTTCACTTTGCTACATGTTACATGCTGGTTATGCGCAAACAATTTTCGCTATCTATTATACTATCAAACTTGTATTCTCACCTTTACACTATGTGTATTGACCTTTATTTTAACGTATGTGACAGGTGTTTGAATGCTTAGGATGCTGTGCTCTTGCTTTTGTGGAATCAAGTAAGAGAGTCTAGAAACAAACAAACAATTTAAATTCTGAGTTGTCGAAATAATTTATTGTGTTTGAGATACTATGTCTGTAATAATTATTTTGCTGGATATGTTTTGGTATGGGACTTAACGTTAAATATTCGGTAATATTAGTTGTTATGGATTTCTCCTGGACAATCTGTTTTGCTCAGTGCCACGCCCCGATGTTTCCGTCGTCGGTTGGGGTGTGACAAAATCAATTAACAGAACGTACATGGATAACTAAAATAAACATATACGAAGTAAAAACTTACGGCTTCTTCCGTATGATTTTCGGGATTCATTGACACATGATACACATCATCATCGTAGTTAAAATACGAATCAGCTGCAACCTGCAAATTAAAAATGTTAGAAACATTTTTAAATAATTTTTTTAGAATTTAATAAACAAATAAACGGGATTTTTGGATCAATACATTATCATCTTGTTTTTGCGATTGTTCCCTCGGTGTTCGTATGTGGCTTGGAGTATTAACCGGAGCCATACGAAGACTTTGTAACAACTCCGACTTGATCATGTCAGTCAACGCCCGGTTGTTTGCGATCATCAGTGACTGAAATTTATAAACAAGCTGATCTTGAGAATAAAATCTTGACGAAAACGGACTGGGAGCAGCATCCCGTTGCAAGTCAGCCGTGTGTAACGGAATATCATGCATCTGAACCGGTACTTCAGGTGCTAATCCGTGCATTTGAGCCAAGTGACCGAGTATTTTCCGAATTCAATTCACCATGATCATCGCCGAACAAGTCGTCAATGAAGTCCTTTTTTTTTTGCTGGCAGCAGTTTTCAGTCGACTGGATTGGATGTTGCATTTGAGGGGGTAATTCAGTCGGCATAGCAGGTTGATAAATTTGACGTTCACGGTCCAAATAATCCGAGCTTGAAATGAACCACTGTGTTTCGGCCTCAAACTCAGTAGGTAGTATGAAGTTTAGCGGTTTATATTCACGTCTCTATCATATTGAAAGCGAACATTTTACAAAAAAAATGTTAAAAACTATTAAAGGTTGAAAAAAAATTATAAAATTTGTCAAACAAAATAATTTGATTAGCTAATTATCCGACCGGATGTGAAAAATGTCAAAAACTGTTAAACGTTGAAAATAATTTTATAAAAATCTAATTTTATAACATTATAATTTCAATAAAATTTTATAATTTTATAATTTGAAAATGCATATAAAATGTCAAAAACTGTTAACGGTTGAATATATCTTTTAATAATTTTATATTTTTAACAGTTATTATAATTTTATACTTTTAACAGTTTTTATAATTTTAACAGATTTTATAATTTTATAATTTTAACAGTTTTTATAATTTTATAAAATTTGTCAAACAATTTAAGAGACAATTTAGCAATTTACCTTTATTGCATTCGCAAAGATTGCATCAACACTACCCTTCATCAGCTTTTGTCCTTCTCGCCATCCTAAAAATCTTGGAATGGTCTGACCTTCGAAATACCCCTTTCTTTTTTTGCATTCCGGAAACACCTCTAGAATCCACATTTGTAAATAAATTAACATATTTAACAGGTATTAGTCTACAAATTAAAACGGACATTACACATAAAATTTATATAGGAATTTCCAAGGTACCTTAAATGGCCAAACAAATCCGTCTAACGAAAAACCCTTCGTGTCTTCCTTTTGACGAACGTGCATATCATACACGTTCATATACGTGCTCTCCCAAAAATAACTCCCCCATGGATATTGGTTAAACTCCTTTAGATTATCCACTAGGTGTAACAGTTTATTATCGATCGCATTTGAATCCTTCAACCCTAAAAACCCTTGGCCCAAAAGCATCAATAGACATATCCTTGTGCAATCTTCATCGTTTAATTTCATCGGACCTTCAAATATATCTACTATTCGTTTGAAACCAATACGTTCACGGCCCGGGAAAATCGGTTTTTAAAGGAGTTAGGGTGCTCCCTCGGTGTCCAGTTAGTGTGCCCAAACCTTAACCCCGTTATAAGACAAAATTGTTTCGGGGTAAACATTAAAGTTTCTTGACCTAGGCGATATGGAATACCTAATTTGGGTATAGGTGTATGCACTTGTAATTGTGAAACACCAAGTAAAAGTAGGCTATCACACATAACACACTTAATATCTAAATATGGCCCAAAACAGGTCTACCTAATCCAGGATTCAATACTTGTCGTCATTCTATCGTTCAAAGTCTTTACTATATTCCACTTTTGTCGAACTTTGATCTTTTTGGCCTTGTAAAGTAACAAGTGAAAGAAAAAACAATAGAATCTTAAGTTTGCGTTACACAAAATAGTAAATATAGTAAAGTACTAAAACAATATAATATAGGAAACAAAAGGGATAAAGTATCACTGATACACATGGTAGAGGATCTTGTCTAACGTCTTGCATCACGTGATCAGCTTGCATGTGCTCGGGACGACCCATGGGTGGGTAAATGTGGTAATTTGGATCCATTCTGAGTCAATGGTAAACGTGGTAGTTCGGGTCGACAATGCTCGGTTTTGTCATCGGATCTTCAATGGTGCCCGGGTCTTTCGTCGGATCTTCAACGATGATCCTAAACATGCATGTGGTCCCGAAGACGTTTGTCGGCAGAAATGAAACACATGAACCCACACTTTGCGTCAAAACCTCTTTTGTCACACGTGTCACATGATGGGTACACGGGGAAATGAACCGGGACACGTGTCGTTGATCAAATGGTGGACATGAGGAAATGTCTCAAATACCAGTGTAGACGTCTCAAAATTCTTCTGAAACGTCTCAAAATTCAGAACAAACGTTTCAAGAAGGAAACGTCTCGTGCATGTTGGAAATGGCTTAAATGCCAGCGTTAACGTCTTAAATGAAATGGCTCATGCATCAACTGAAACGTCTCAAAAAGGGGGGGGGGGTCTGACGTCTCAAACCTCTTGAGACGTCTCAAACACGCCACGTGTCAATCTTTTCAAACGTCTTGGAAATATAACACAAATAAACGTCTTGGTTGAAACGTCTTAAATTAAATTCCCCTTTAATTTATTTATTATCCAAATTTTGTTAAATAAATTAGAATTCCCTTTAAGTATAGTATTGGGAATACTTGTTGGAGTACTTTTCTCGAGCTCGCAAAATGTCTGAAAAAAATAAAATGATGTATACTGCTCGTAACCAGTAAACAAATCATCATCTTGGATTCTAAAAAAATGGAGAAGTCCCAAGGGTGAAAGTTCTTCTGAAGTTTCACAATGAAATGATTCGGAAGAAAGCCACTTTGTACACAATCGACAAAGTTTTCACCTCCGCCGGGCTGGTACATGGGAAATTCCAGACGACGAAAGTGAGAACTGGACTAAAGACGTGGCAACATTCTACACAAATGGGGCTGCGCCTTTCTGTTATTCAGCAGTTTTCACAAGATCAATAGAGTTGGACAAAAAATTTTGGGGGACTCTATTAGGTTTTCGCTGTGGCGGCTACCTAAAGTCAACAGTTAATTATTCTTCCTAATATTTTTATTAAATCTTGAATTTTTTCCCTTTATTAATTTATTTTAAATTACAACTTATACAACATATTGAAGGATGGGTGGGAAGACTAATGGCTTGGAGGAATAGAAAGATTCAAAGGGATCCGTTTTTAAACTTGCGGTGGACAATTCTTCCACCACAATTTTATGAAACATTGTTAGATTCGACTCCTAAAAACGTTGTTACATATGCCAATGGCAAATTACACCCATTTCCGTCTTTCTTCGAAGTGGATTACGTATTCTTTCTGTTACCGTTAGAAAATAACGAATGGCTCCTAGTACGCCTAGAGTTATCGTCACAGGAGTTGGTGTTTTACCCGTGTGAAAATGTTTGTGTCGGCGATAAATACATAAACGTTATTCACCCACGCTTGACGAAGATTAAAGTTATTTAGGAGCATTACTAGTGCATTTGCGATATTGGAAAAAAAATGGGGAAACCAGAAAAATGTATTTATGCCAAGCTCAATGATAACTACGTGGTATCTAACACATCAATCGCAGGGAATGAAGCTGTCTACCTGTGCTTGCTTATGGAGCATCTGGTTACGGACACAGCAATATATATAAATGGAGACATTCGTAGAACTTTTTTGTCGTACAGACAATTCATGGCAGAAAAACTATATTTTTGGCGGTGTTTACCCCGTTCAAATGCTGTCTACTTTTTGCAATTAAATTATTGTTGTCTCTATTCAGTAGGTTATGCAATTAAATTCCTATTTTTAATTTATTAATTTAATAAATAGTGACCAATGAACCCACTATAAATGTAACACCTGTGCCTTCACGGCCATCAAACAAATACCGAACCAATGAAATATTATATTTCATACTTGGGATTTGTAAAAATATGTGTATCATTTGCACATATCAATTCTTGTTCAAATTCAAACTCTAAATCGCTTTCTGGAAGGTTATACGCGCATCGATGCGTAAATATAACCAGTTTAATGTAACGAACACTCCGGAATAGTGAAATAGGCTTAACATACCTTAAATTACCTTTACATAACTTAGAAATAAGTTTTGGAAGGTTTGGTATGCCGAAAACAAGTTAAATCGCTTACAGGGACTAAAGTTGACAAACTGCGAAAGTATGCCAATTTGAACTGTAACAGACCTTCCGGAACATGACCATAAGTTAAACATACCATAAATATCCTTTACATAGCTTAGAAATAGGCTTTGAGGGGTTCGGTGTGCTAAAATAAACTTTTGGGTCATTCAGGGACTAAAAGTGTCAAAAAGTGCACAAGTTTGCATTTTCGCGCATAACTTATGTTCTGAATACATCCGGACATCCAAAAAATTATGTTAGCACTAAAATATTTTATTCTAGTGTTCGCCATAAGAAAAATCCATTCGTCACGTCATTTGGATCGTTTTTCGCATTCGGGACCAGATTCGATGTATTAGCCGTTGTTTAATTCACAACCACACATTCTAACAATGCTTAGTCAGCGGATAAGGATGGAATTTAAACACCTAAACACCATGACTTTGCAACACATGTATGGATGGAATTTAAACACCTAAACACCATGACATTTCAACACATGTATGGATGGAATTTAAACACCTAAACACCATGACATTTCAACACATGTACGGATGGGATTAAGGCACGTTTTCCATGAAACGATCTTAACGGTTCGGGTATTCCTATAAATACCCCATACCCCCCATTGCTAAAATTACTAGAATTCTGATTTGAGAACCTCTAAGTTGAAACCATTGTTTCATACCTGAGATTCTTGAATCGGGATTAGCATTCGGGGACCCTTCGTAAGTATTCTTTCGTTCTTTTCCTTATTTTACTGCTTTTCGAGTCAGAAAGTCAAACTTTGTTTGACTTTCAGCGTTGACCAGTAATGGTCAATGCGAAGTTAGTTTGAACTTCGCAACGTGATTGTAATCACGTTGGTTATAGTCCCTTGGGACTATGCCTACTGATTACCACGTTGTCTAGGGTCGTAGGGTAAGCGATCTGATAAATCGCTTATACCTTCGAACCCGACCCAGTTTGGTCGATCATTAGGATCCGACCAAATACATTAGGTGACCATAGTAGGTAGGGAATAACCTTCCGAGGTTATACCCTATGGTCACATCGTTTGAGTAGTTGTATGATAGGTAGTTTATATGCCTTAGGTAAATTACCAGAATACCCTTTTCATGTATAATTGGTAATTAAGCATATGTAACCTAAACTTTTGTCACATAACTGATTATGTAACATGTTTAGGCATATAACACTTGTCATAGGACTAGTTAGACGGTCCGAACGCGTTTCACGCGCACGACGCGTTAAAGTAGCATAAGTTACCTTAATGGGTCGCGATGGGTCGATAATACTTAGGTTAAGTTTCATTTAGTATGTAGGCTTTGTTAAACCATATCATATGAGTTCCTACACTCATTTGGTTTACAAACCCTCCTGCTACCCAGTCTTCCGATTTAGGTCCGGGTTAATTATGTAGTTACCTATATTAGGTACCGTTTGATTTCCGGGACTCCTCTAGCTTACTTGGTAGTTGTTCAAGACTCCTAAGCACTCCCAGGCGAGTACATTATTCCCCTCTTTTACTATTTTCAACTGTTTTGGGGTGACTCATATGTGCTAAATGCTTTAACAACGATTACAATAACAATTACAATGTGGTTTCAAGAACAATAACAATGGTTTCAAGAACGAGATTATTAATTTATCCTTTGGTAAGGGTTTGTTAAGAACGAGATTATAAATTTATCCTTTGGTAAGGGTTTGTTAAGAACGAGATTATTAATTTATCCTTTGGTAAGGGTTTGTTAAGAACGAGATTATTAATTTATCCTTTGGTAAGGGTTTGTTAAGAACGAAATTATTAATTTACTCTTTGGTAAGGGTTTATTAAGAACGAGAACGAGAGCGAGTTGGAACGAGGAACGCGTCAAGAAGGTTTGAATGTTATTAGAGAATCGACCATAAAGTAGTTTCACAATTAAACAAGGACGATTTGAACAGTTAAAACAAGGTCGATTTGAACAGTTAAAACAAGGTCGATTTGAACAGTTAAAACAAGGTCGATTTGAACAGTTAAAACAAGTTCGATTTGAACAGTTAAAACAAGGTCGATTTGAACAGTTAAAACAAGGTCGATTTGAACAGTTAAAACAAGGACGATTTGAACGAATGGGTAACGATTGGGTAAACATCTGGACATGATTTACATTTGATCATGCATTTCCACGAAACATAGTATTGATTTAAACCAAGTTTTACTTCAATACTTTGTTTTGTGCGTTTCACATATGGTTTAGTTGATGCATTCCACTAGCCATACATATCATTTTCGTTATACATGACATTTTGACATGGTTTTGACATAGACATTATACATTGTTGGTTTGGTTTGATTAAGTGATTAAGTAACAAGGCGTGTGTAATATGATACAAGCATGGTGGATACGCCGCTGGTACTTCCTATATATAAGTGTTTGTATGGTATTACATATTGTAGCGTTATTTGAATCAATTCAGTTTGAGACATAGAACATTTTATACAAGTAACATACTTTTCACAAGACATTTATTTACAAACAACTTATCTTATAAAGACTCATTTCACATGGTTATTCATTTAATCATGCATTATTCTCTTATTTATACTTATCATCCGAACTTATTATTTCTCAAATGATTTACAAAGACAAAGCAAATTACAAGGTTCATGACTAAACATTTTCTTAAACAGAAGTCATGAATCTTATTTTCACAAAACCTATGTACTCGCCAGCATTTCTTTGCTGACCTCGTTTTCACATATGTTTCAGGTATTGTTGAATGATATCGATTGATAAGATGCATGCTCACATAGGACTGGACGAGGCCTTAGTGACTAAATAACAATGATAGACTATGTTTAATTTGTGTATTTAGATTTCCAGACGATGTAAATATTCAATGTTTAATAAAACGAAACACTTTTTGTATCCATGGTTATGAAACATTAATTCTGTTGCAACACGCCCCGATGTTTCCGCCGCGATTTGTTGTTTTACGCGGTCGGGGTGTGACAGAAAAGATGGTATCAGAGCCAATGGTTATAGGGAATTAGGTTATTAGTAATGCTTTGACCTAGTCTATAACCTTCTTAGGACCCTAACGCGAGTTTACTTGCGTTTAGTCATAAAACAATACCGTCACCTATCCTTAGGCGACGACCACAACAAGAACATAAATTTCAAAACCGCTTTGAAAACTAATCATCTGTTCTAGGATGATTGATTTCTAGGTTTTGAACCCTCTATTGTAAGGTTTTGAACCCTCTGTTATATGGTTTTGAACCCCTTTGAGTTTTCAAAACTTCGTCAAGGTTTTGGGTTTTAAATAATGTGAACACGTGCAAACTGGAAGGGTGAATGCCTGTATTCTGGGTTTTCTGTCTAGGCAAGCACTTCGTATACATCTCATCAGACGCGAGACCAGTTGTGCTTACCTGGGAATTCTTGGGATGAGTGTTCACTTATAGGCGAGCATGTCTTCGCGATACATTATTTTTTGACCCATTTACTTTGATTAGTCACCGTCTCATTTGTTTGCCTTATGTAACAAACAAATGATCGCAATTTTCATGCGTTATCATTCTGTTTTGATTATCCAATAATCTTTCACCTGTTTCTCCCTATGCCTTTCTTTTTCTTCAAGAAAGTCTCTTCATCACGATGACGCCCAGATATCTGAGCAAGCAGCCAAATTCGCTCAGCGAATAGGCGATGTATCATCTCCAGGATGAAGCCACTCAAGAATCACCAAGACAGGCAGGACCTAGTCAGGCGACAACACCACCGGCCGAGAAACCAATCGAGGAATCAAAGACCATGGATGAACGATCCCCTAAGAAGTCAAAGAAGCGAAAGGCTTCTCAGAACTTCGCCATGGTCGCTCACAATGGTAAAGCAGTCCCCAACCAACCAGCTCAACCCCCTACTAGGTGTGTATGGCTTTTCCTATGATACCTACATCAAGGAACTATGTACCTTACAAACTACTCTTGTGATTTCTCTCTTTCAAATGATTGCTCATGATTCCCTCAAAAATTTTAAGTACTCGTTTCACTCTAAGAAACAAAGTACAGAAAATTAAGTGACATTATGAGTAATCGTGCTTTTCGCACATATGTGCCTTTAAATCCTTGGTTAGATAACTAAGGGTGTTTTCAAATCTCATACCCATTACGTTTTGATTTTTTTCAACATACACAGTACCTGTATTTCAAAACAATCTTCATGATCTCAAAACATTTCATATAGTTTGAAAACAATTTTTTTTCTAGATGCATTGTCTATGTTATTTCAAAAACATTGGCCATGTTATCAAAACCAACCTTTCTAATTTCAAAATATTTCATATAGTCTGAAGACAATATTAACACAATACATTTTCTGATCAAGTGCATGATTTCGAAAAGCATCATTCATGTCTTTCAAAAACCTTATACATAATTTCAAAATTCATCTCGCATGATTTTAAAACATTTTTTGTAAATATATCTATCTAATACACCTACTTTATGATTTCAAAAGTATTATATATAAGGTTTCAAAAACGTTAAACACATTTTTCTTAAAAGAACCCCATGCATAGTTTTTAAAAATACTTTCCTCATACATTGACTTAACCTTCAAAATTCTGCTTCATATGTCGCCTTGACATATCAAGCATCTCAACTTCATAAGCATTTTACATCATGTTTTGACCTAAGCACATCCAGTGCAAGGTTTCAAAACATCTTCAACTTCAAAAATTCATATGGGATCTTTTTATCTTCACAATTAGATCCTTGTGGATGATTATCATTCAAATCAGAGTCCTTAATTGGATTCCTTATGTACCTTAATTCGAACATTTCGGTTCCTAATAATCGAAATCGAATTTTCTTTTTGAATCTTTCTATCTTTATAGTTGGATTCTTGATAACGTTTAAAGTACCAAATGAAATCCACAGAATGGATTCCTAGTGTGCTTTAAATGTATGTACGCAATTTACAAGACAAATTAACGAACAATTTTGTGGTTATGTGATATAGGTTTATGTGTTCTCCTCTATGATTTTTGTGTTTTTGTATACTCTGGATATTCGTTATCCAAATCCTCGTAGAATCTTTCATATCTTCATATGAGGGATTCGTAGTAGGATATTCAAAAAGGTACTACCTTAAATCCTAAATGGGCTCCTATGTAATAGTTAAGACCCTTAGATTATATAGTACTATTCCATGATTCATAAGAGACCCTTTAGTGGTCTAATCAAAAAGATTGATTCACAATTTGGTTAAAGAACGACATCTAGTGATGTAGCTGGACAGACTCCTTGATAGTCTATTAGATCAATTGTTGATTTAATTAAAAGGACTCTATGGCGGTCTAGTCACACTCATCACAGGATTGTTCATTTGGTTTTCCCCTACACACTATAAAATAGACTGTGTGAACTGTGCAAGGAATTGTCTGATTATGGACGCGTACATAATTATGAAATTTAGTGCACAGAAACCCAGTAAGATTTATTATGTGTAAGAGCCGATAGTGACAACAATAACGAAATGAGAAAGATGTAATGGAGGTACGGTGGACGCACCAATGACGCTTTATATACTTGTATATAAGTATCCCTCTTACATTGCAAACATGATGTTATTAAAGGTTACTAGAAGTTCAGAACCCTAACCAATGTTGTTTGATCTTTTCAACTTCATATTTCCAAGCTCTCACAAGTTTCCTCTAAATAAATTTCGGGACGAAATTTCCTAAAGTAGGGGAGACTGTAACACCTGTGCCTTCACGGCCATCAAACAAATACCGAACCAATGAAATATTATATTTCATACTTGGGATTTGTAAAAATATGTGTATCATTTGCACATATCAATTCTTGTTCAAATTCAAACTCTAAATCGCTTTCTGGAAGGTTATACGCGCATCGATGCGTAAATATAACCAGTTTAATGTAACGAACACTCCGGAATAGTGAAATAGGCTTAACATACCTTAAATTACCTTTACATAACTTAGAAATAAGTTTTGGAAGGTTTGGTATGCCGAAAACAAGTTAAATCGCTTACAGGGACTAAAGTTGACAAACTGCGAAAGTATGCCAATTTGAACTGTAACAGACCTTCCGGAACATGACCATAAGTTAAACATACCATAAATATCCTTTACATAGCTTAGAAATAGGCTTTGAGGGGTTCGGTGTGCTAAAATAAACTTTTGGGTCATTCAGGGACTAAAAGTGTCAAAAAGTGCACAAGTTTGCATTTTCGCGCATAACTTACGTTCTGAATACATCCGGACATCCAAAAAATTATGTTAGCACTAAAATATTTTATTCTAGTGTTCGCCATAAGAAAAATCCATTCGTCACGTCATTTGGATCGTTTTTCGCATTCGGGACCAGATTCGATGTATTAGCCGTTGTTTAATTCACAACCACACATTCTAACAATGCTTAGTCAGCGGATAAGGATGGAATTTAAACACCTAAACACCATGACTTTGCAACACATGTATGGATGGAATTTAAACACCTAAACACCATGACATTTCAACACATGTATGGATGGAATTTAAACACCTAAACACCATGACATTTCAACACATGTACGGGTGGGATTAAGGCACGTTTTCCATGAAACGATCTTAACGGTTCGGGTATTCCTATAAATACCCCATACCCCCCATTGCTAAAATTACTAGAATTCTGATTTGAGAACCTCTAAGTTGAAACCATTGTTTCATACCTGAGATTCTTGAATCGGGATTAGCATTCGGGGACCCTTCGTAAGTATTCTTTCGTTCTTTTCCTTATTTTACTGCTTTTCGAGTCAGAAAGTCAAACTTTGTTTGACTTTCAGCGTTGACCAGTAATGGTCAATGCGAAGTTCGTTTGAACTTCGCAACGTGATTGTAATCACGTTGGTTATAGTCCCTTGGGACTATGCCTACTGATTACCACGTTGTCTAGGGTCGTAGGGTAAGCGATCTGATAAATCGCTTATACCTTCGAACCCGACCCAGTTTGGTCGATCATTAGGATCCGACCAAATACATTAGGTGACCATAGTAGGTAGGGAATAACCTTCCGAGGTTATACCCTATGGTCACATCGTTTGAGTAGTTGTATGATAGGTAGTTTATATGCCTTAGGTAAATTACCAGAATACCCTTTTCATGTATAATTGGTAATTAAGCATATGTAACCTAAACTTTTGTCACATAACTGATTATGTAACATGTTTAGGCATATAACACTTGTCATAGGACTAGTTAGACGGTCCGAACGCGTTTCACGCGCACGACGCGTTAAAGTAGCATAAGTTACCTTAATGGGTCGCGATGGGTCGATAATACTTAGGTTAAGTTTCATTTAGTATGTAGGCTTTGTTAAACCATATCATATGAGTTCCTACACTCATTTGGTTTACAAACCCTCCTGCTACCCAGTCTTCCGATTTAGGTCCGGGTTAATTATGTAGTTACCTATATTAGGTACCGTTTGATTTCCGGGACTCCTCTAGCTTACTTGGTAGTTGTTCAAGACTCCTAAGCACTCCCAGGCGAGTACATTATTCCCCTCTTTTACTATTTTCAACTGTTTTGGGGTGACTCATATGTGCTAAATGCTTTAACAACGATTACAATAACAATTACAATGTGGTTTCAAGAACAATAACAATGGTTTCAAGAACGAGATTATTAATTTATCCTTTGGTAAGGGTTTGTTAAGAACGAGATTATAAATTTATCCTTTGGTAAGGGTTTGTTAAGAACGAGATTATTAATTTATCCTTTGGTAAGGGTTTGTTAAGAACGAGATTATTAATTTATCCTTTGGTAAGGGTTTGTTAAGAACGAAATTATTAATTTACTCTTTGGTAAGGGTTTATTAAGAACGAGAACGAGAGCGAGTTGGAACGAGGAACGCGTCAAGAAGGTTTGAATGTTATTAGAGAATCGACCATAAAGTAGTTTCACAATTAAACAAGGACGATTTGAACAGTTAAAACAAGGTCAATTTGAACAGTTAAAACAAGGTCGATTTGAACAGTTAAAACAAGGTCGATTTGAACAGTTAAAACAAGTTCGATTTGAACAGTTAAAACAAGGTCGATTTGAACAGTTAAAACAAGGTCGATTTGAACAGTTAAAACAAGGACGATTTGAACGAATGGGTAACGATTGGGTAAACATCTGGACATGATTTACATTTGATCATGCATTTCCACGAAACATAGTATTGATTTAAACCAAGTTTTACTTCAATACTTTGTTTTGTGCGTTTCACATATGGTTTAGTTGATGCATTCCACTAGCCATACATATCATTTTCGTTATACATGACATTTTGACATGGTTTTGACATAGACATTATACATTGTTGGTTTGGTTTGATTAAGTGATTAAGTAACGAGGCGTGTGTAATATGATACAAGCATGGTGGATACGTCGCTGGTACTTCCTATATATAAGTGTTTGTATGGTATTACATATTGTAGCGTTATTTGAATCAATTCAGTTTGAGACATAGAACATTTTATACAAGTAACATACTTTTCACAAGACATTTATTTACAAACAACTTATCTTATAAAGACTCATTTCACATGGTTATTCATTTAATCATGCATTATTCTCTTATTTATACTTATCATCCGAACTTATTATTTCTCAAATGATTTACAAAGACAAAGCAAATTACAAGGTTCATGACTAAACATTTTCTTAAACAGAAGTCATGAATCTTATTTTCACAAAACCTATGTACTCGCCAGCATTTCTTTGCTGACCTCGTTTTCACATATGTTTCAGGTATTGTTGAATGATATCGATTGATAAGATGCATGCTCACATAGGACTGGACGAGGCCTTAGTGACTAAATAACAATGATAGACTATGTTTAATTTGTGTATTTAGATTTCCAGACGATGTAAATATTCAATGTTTAATAAAACGAAACACTTTTTGTATCCATGGTTATGAAACATTAATTCTGTTGCAACACGCCCCGATGTTTCCGCCGCGATTTGTTGTTTTACGCGGTCGGGGTGTGACAATAAATAGGCATTGTTGCCATTTAACCACATCCAATAACAATTTAACATCATAGTTGAAAGTTGCTAAAACATGGATTCTTGGACCGATGAAGAAGACATTGTTGTTGCCGTCTCCTACGCCGCCGCTCGTGATGAAGGCACTTACTCAAGTTTCGATCCCGCATTCTAGGGTTAGGTTATGAACTATTTCTGCATACACGTGCAACAAACGACCCGTAGCGCCGATGACCACAACACTCGGTGTTCTTTCCTACGCTTCAAATGTAGCCGTTTCCTAGGAAGGTACGAAAACGTTAAAAAAATCGGCACACAACCTGGCTGAAGAAGAGGTCATTGAAGAAGTCCTGCTAGACTACGCAATAATGTATGACGAGGACTTTGAACACATTTCCGTGTTTGAGACTTTGAAAATTTATATTTAGCTAACGTTTTTAGGATGTTAAGTTACATTTATCTTGTAAAAATTTTTAAATTAAAATGTTTGAAGTTATTAAAAATGTTTGAAGTTATTAAAATGTTTAACAAATTTTAAAACATTAACTTAGTTGGACCGTTTATAAATAATATATTTAAACTTGTTATTTTTAACATTAACATTATTTTAAAACATTAACTTTCTTGCATCAGTAATAATTTTAAAACCATATTTAAAAACTTATAAATATGAAAAATAAACAAAAAGGGGAACGCCGGGTATCGAACCCACGCCAAACCCGGTTCACAGACACACCAACAACTTAACCAATATATCACAAGCCACCACACCGTGACCCTGAGAATGAGTTATATCCAGATTTAATTTTATTTATACACTCATTTTGTTTAAAAGCCCATATTTAAAAACTTATAAATATGAAAAATAAAAAAAAAGGGAACGCCGGGTATCGAACTCGCGCCAAACCCGGTTCACACACACACCAACGACTTAACCAACAAATCACAAGCCACTACACCGTGACCCAGAGAACGAGTTATATCCAGATCACTGGGATTGAACCCTACAAAGGAACAGTTGATAAAGCCAAAACTGGATCAGATCAGTGGATTCATCATAAGCAGTTGTTTGCATCAGATCTTTCCCCTTGAAAGTGGCCCTAACATCTAATGACCTATAATTACTACTCTTCACAACAACTGCTGATCCCTAAAGACTGTTGAAGATAAAGCACTAATGCTCAATCTACTGATATGTTTCAAGTACTGCTGAAGACACAAAGCACTGCTGGAGCTATAACAATGGAATGAAGAAGAAGTAGTTTACTTTATCCTTTGTATTATACTTGTAATCAGTTGTTTAGTTATCAGTGGTTGTAATAGTCAGTGGTTAGAGGTTGTTAGGAGGTTAGATGTCACTTTCATGGTGACGTCAGCCAAAAGATGCTCAGTGGTTGTTCTGTACTATAAATAGAACAGTACCCTGTACTATTCTATTAGCTCTTTTCATCACCAAGTCATTCTGTATGAACAGTCATTATGAGCTCAGGCTGAGGGGGAGATTAGTGCATGCATGCATTATAGTTGATTATTGTAATAAGGCCAATTGGATTTTAACACCTTTAACTTTGAAGAATTGGCCGATAACACCCGCAACTAACACTTTGACCTGTGACACCCCAAACTTTTAATTTTGTTTGTCATTTCACCACTCAGTTAAAAAATGACTAACTGAGTTAGTCTGCCATCCTAACTGGCATCCTACGTGGACTATTTTTGCCGATGTGGCACATCATCTAATCTGAACCTGAACCAAACTTAAAACAATTTGAACCAAACACCCAAACATCATCTAATCTGAACCTGTCTTGAACAAAGCTGAGCCACCACATTCCTCCGCCACCGTCGCCGTCGGACCACCTCCATGTCGCCGCTGTCGCCGTTAATCATCATCATCTTCAACTGTCAGAACCCATCGGATAAAGACTAAGACCACCAGACCCTGACAAAGACCGCCGGGCCGAGTCTCCGACAGCCGGACTGAGTCTCGGACCGCCGCTGCCACTGTTGTCGGTGTCGAAGAAGATGACCGGAGCTTCTCTCTCTTCTGTTTTCTCCTCTCTCTCTCTCTATCTCTCTCTCTCTATCCGTCACTCACCACCACCCGACAGTGGTGGTGGTGCTCCGTTTTGATGAAGCTAAAAATTGGGGGCGTGTTCCACCGGGAAACATCTCGATCGACAACAGGAACGACGGTCGGCACCTCCTAGACTCGTCGCCGGAACCTCCGGTCACCGGAGATGAGGGCGAAACAGAGGCAGGGTGTAGGTGTGCTGGTGATTGTCGGCTAAAACGTGATTTTGGGGGTGCTGTGGGTGGTGTTTGGCGAAGAGGGTGAGACGCCGGAGTGCCGGTGATACGGCTCCGGTCATCGGAGCTCGTGAGGATGAGAGAGAGGCAGAGAAATGTTGTTGGCTGCAAGTTTATGATTTAGTGTTTTCTCCAAATGTTGCAAATGAAGTGAGGTTTTATACCCATGAATGTGCCACATTGGCAAAAATAGTCCACGTAGGATGCCAGCTAGGATGGAAGACTAACTCAGTTAGTCATTTTTTAACTGAGTGGTGAAATGACAAACAAAATTAAAAGTTTGGGGTGTCACAGATCAAAGTGTTAGTTGCAGGTGTTATCGGCCAAGTCTTCAAAGTTAAAGGTGTTAAAATCCAATTGGCCTTGTAATAAATACAATCATTCGATTATGAGATAAACATGTTTGCTGAAAACTATTTCTTCCATTGATTGTGTGTTGAAAGTTTGCTTCATTTAATTCCGCTGCATTTAACTCTGTTTCATTGCCATTCTAATCAAATGAACACAATCAAAAGAAACTCAGATCCTAACAATTGGTATCAGAGCTCGGACAGTCAAACTTGATCTAACAATCATTTTGAAGTAAAAGTTCAGCTCAATCTTATTGATACTCTCGATTGTTTGGTTTTAGTTGTAAAACAGAGTAAGGTATAATCACGTACAAAGTTGATTATTCAGTGCCTGAAAAACAACCAGAATGACGTCACAATCACAGGATAACACAAATAACATTGGTTCACTCTTCAAACCACCTATGTTGGTCAGATCTGAATACAACATCTGGGAGCGAAGGATGGGTCACATCTTAGCTCAACAAAATACCGGATGTTGGAAGTCGGTTATCTTTGAACCACATGTTCGAATGGTGCCGAGTGCTGAGAATCTAAAAGTCATGGTTCCTAAGAAAATTGTGAAGTATACTGACCAGGATTTTCAGAAATTGAATTGTATGCCAAGGCATTTAGCATCGTTGCATCTGCACTACCAAATGAAATCTATGTTGGACTGTTACACTGTAACTGTGCCAAGGAATTGTGGGATGCACTTAAGGAACAGTTTGGGGGGACTGAAGAAGTAATTGAAAATAACAGGGAAATTTTAAACCAACATTATGAAACCTTTTGTCACATTAAGGGTGAATCATTAACACAACAGTTTGAGCGATTTAGTTGTCTTATAAGTGAACTGAAACTTGTTAAGGTTGAATTTGCTAATGCAACACAAAATAGTAGGTTTCTCAGGTCACTTTCTGAAAAATGGGACACAATTGCTTTTGTAACCAGGAATTCAATTGGGTTCAAAGATCTGACCCTAACCCAGCTTCATGGTAGACTCCTGACCTATGAAAGGGAGTTGAACCAGAAAAAGAAGTTACAAGAGTCTGGGAAGGTTGCAGATGACTATTCATTTGGCAACATAGCTCTTTTGGGTGAGGAAGAATCTGGTAGTAGTAAGGATCAGGGTTATGATCATTACATTGACATAACAACTGGTGGAGCTTTTAACTCTGATTCTCACTCATCTAATTATGCTTTTACAGCAAATGGAGAAAACCAGAATTCTAACAATCTATGCTTTGAACTCAATGATCTCCAGCATTTTGATCCAACTGATCTGGAAGAGATGGATATTGTGCACCAACTTGCACTGCTGAGTGTTAGAACCAACAAGTTTTTACAAAAGAACAGGGAAGAAATTTCCAGGGTTACATAGAAATTTAAAAGTGGGGTTTGATAAATCAAAGATCAAATGCTACAAGTGCAATAAGTTAGGTCATTTTGCTAGAGAGTGTAGGAGACAAAACAGTGGACCAATCATCACACACCCTAGTCCTAGACCACAAAATAACTAAAACACCGTGTAGTATTCTCAATATGCCCCTACTGCCCATGTAAACACTGCTCATTATGCACACCCTGCAACTCCTGTTCCTATGCACTATGTCCAAACCACTTTTCCTTAGATACAGTATGTCCAAGCCCCAGTCCCTCAGGTATAGGTGCAATAAGCTGCACCTTAACAAGATGTACAAACAACTGTTCAAGCTGATCAGCAAAGCTTTTTCACACAAGGCTTTGTTGATTGGAGTAGCTTGCTTGAGGAACTAGGAGATGAAAATTTTGCTCTATATGCCGATGATGCTATTTCCAATGATGAATTCAGTTTTGTAGCATTAGAATCAATTCCTGAAGGGCTGGAAACTGAAGAAGGAACATCCAGTGCTGAAACAGTGGATAAAATTGGTGAAGCAGTGGTTACTGCTGTTGTTGGTGAACAACTGTTGGAAGAGAAATCAGAACCCCTGTTGGAACCACTGTCCGACCCATGGTCTGCTGAAGAAGAAAAGGAAGAAATGAAGCCAGAAGAAAGTAAACATGTCTGTGATTGTGCCATGATGGCTGCAACTAAGGTATCACCTCAGGGTCTTAAAAACCTTTGTTCAGACAAATGATTCATAGCATTTGCAAACATCAAAGAGGTGAATGAAAACCTTAGGGATAGATTGTTAAATGATGAAGTACAATTTGAAAAATCTTTAAAAAAATTGAAAATCAAATTGTCTGATAAAGAAAATGAGATTTGTAGCCTCAAACAAGAGCATAGCATAACCAAGGACCAACTCCAGACCATGATAGAAAAATATCAAGTCTGTAAAAAGGAGTTGGAATCCACCCAAATCACTTGTGAAAAATGGGTGGAATCTTGCAAAGGTTATGAGATTATGCTTGAAAAACAGATTGAAAGCAATGTAAAATTTGGCATAGGGTTTAGGAAAAATGACCAAGTTGAAAACACTGCTGCAAATCAGTCTGGTTCTGTTGAAATCATACCCACCAACAAGGATGGACAAGAAGTTAAAATAACTGATAAACTTGGAAACAAAATCACTCTGGAAAGATCTGTGGGGTCCTCAATGTTTTCAAACCCACATGGTCTGATGAGTGTGACATTCTTGAAAATTTTAAACCCATGGATTTCACCACTGTGGATGGTGTCAAAGCTCCCAATGCCAAGGTCATTCCTCTTAAGGACATCCCAACAGTAGTTCAAAACTCTGTTGCAAAGGAGTCTGAAAAGAAGAGAAAAGATTAAAAACTTGTTCTGTGACTTTTGTGAAAAGAAAAATCATTTGACCAAAGATTGTTTTCATTTAAAAGCTTATGATCTTAACAAAACAAGTACCATTGTGCCTTCAAAGAGCTGCACCATCTGTGGTAAATCAAACCATTCCACTCAGGAGTGTGTGTATTTAAAATCCTTTGAGGTCAAAAAGGAAGTGTACACATCAAAAACACTCATGAGTTCATCAAAACCACAAGTCAATAAACAACCACTGTTTGTGCCATTCCAAACAGCTGTTACAAAATAGCTGAACCAAACCTCTGTCAAAATAGAGGTTCAGGTGACTGATGCACCCCCTGCTAACCAATACCAAAGAGGTAAAGGTCAACCACCATACCCAAGGGTCCCACATATTTATGAGGCTTACAAAAGGCCTTCTAAACCAAGAGTGACCTGGCATCCCTTTGGGTATCAACAGTTGATGAGACAGGACCCCCAACAGTGGTTAGAGAAAAACAGTTCCAAAGCTGTCCAAACACATGTGCTAACCACTATCCATCCACCTGAACTTAACACAAACACTCTTGAGACCCCATCCAAAGCCTTATTGCCTTTGGAGACCTTCCTGAACTAATTATTTAGTTGAGGTGCAGGGAGCTTCTGCATGCTTAGATAGTCTTGGGTATGTAGATAGTGGAGGCTTCAGGCACATGACTGGATGTAGAGCCCTAGTCAAAGAATTCAAAACACATGGAGGGGGTGATATATCTTTTGGGAATAATAGTAAACGGAAGGTGAAGAAACACTGGTTTAATTTACCGAAATCAACTGAACCACGGGGTTTGAATCTGCATAAAACGGTTAGGTCTTCTCATTCGATTCGGGGGTGAATGATCTTCTTCCTCTAGCAATCACTGCAAAGCAACAGCCGTTAGACTCGCCACGGGGAGAATGGAGATTCTCTCCGTGACCACCCTCTGGCGTGAGAATAAGTACAGGGTTTGATGAAGAAGAAGAAGTGAAAGTGAAGTTAATGTAACTTAAGAATTATACCTGAATTATCCTTCTATTTATAGCCGAAGTTTGGGCGGGAAAATTTGTTGATGAAAAGTTGACGGAAAGTGTCTTTTCCGTGAGCGGTTATTTTTTCCTCCCGTTAATCGCTAACGAGTGTGTATGCACACGGATCGTGATCTCGATCAACGGTTAGGGTGCTGCCACGTGGAAAGTGGGCAAGTGTAGATCTTCCTTCAATCTTGTGCCATCATCGTGGCCTCGAGGGAGCCTGGGATGATGCCACGTGGCCATTCGGTTATAACCGAATGCTGGTGCATGATGGAGCCTTCTAGAAGGATACAACTATAATCCTATGTGGCTCTTCTTCATGTTAATTATGTGGTAACAGAGAAGTTACTTTTATCCAAGTCTGGATATTATTTATGCGAAAGTGTTTGTTAGGTGTTTTATCCCATCTGATATGGAGACCGGCGCAAGGATTTGTTAGTTTCCTTTTGGCGTGCAGATGTTGAACACCTTTTTTTCTTTCTAAGTTCTCTCTGTAGGACCAGTGTGCGGCCGCGCAAGGTCTATTAAAGAGGGCTTATTGACAAGGTTGTGGTATGGTCTCGAGCCCCTGTGCAAGGTATTTAGGACCTTACCCCTTCAAGTCCCCCCAGTCTAGTGTTGCTCTTATGCAAATAAGTGGAGCACTGGACTATGAGAGATGGGTGTTTTTTGTTGTAGAGCTTTTGGTACGAAAGTAGAGGATATTTTTGGGGAAGATACTTTTGTTCATGATTTTGATTTTGAAAATCTTAACTTTGGGCAGATGAAAAGGTACAGTGATGACTGTTGACGTGTGACCGTGTCTCTCACGCGCGCGTGAACTCGCGTTATTGTTTATTCCCACTCGCCCCTGATGCTTGGATAACCGTGCGAACCTCGAAAAAGGTGTTGTTGCAGTTATCTATGTTATTTATGGTGGTGGATATATAAATCTTCCAATTGCTTATTCTCGTCAATCATTGCCATTTGAAAATCCTTTCTTCTTCGTCTTCCTTGTCAGTTTTTTGAAAGATTTTGTTACTTTTCCTCTATGTCAACCGGAAACCATCACGAAGATTCTTCTGAAGAAATGGCTGCTGGTCTTCCACCATTGAAGTGGTCTAAATAAACTTTTGATGGTCTGGTTCGAAACCTCAAGTTCCCTGATAGTTGGGACGCTCGATATCCTGATGAGGGTCAGACGGCGACGGATGCTTCGGCCGGGTATATCACTTTATTTTGGGATTTTTTCTCTGTAGGCAATTTTCGATTGCCTGTAACGAAGTTCTTTCTTGACGTTCTTTCGTATTACAAGCTCCATATTTCCCAAATGCACCCTATTGGGATGGTTAGGGTTCGTTATTTTGAGTTTTTCTGTCGTACAATGCATATCGATCTGACAGTTTTCATCAGATGCACTATTCCCAGGGGTTCTACTCGTTTGTGCAAAGGGCATCTGCGAAGAAGATCTTACTTAAACCCCCAAAGTCGTTTCATGACTAGAAACAAAAGTTCCTTTTTATTAAATTTGGGGTGATTCCGATGAAGATGAATTTTAGGGGAAAAGAGGATGTTCCAACCGAGACCATTCAGACTCATTTTTTTCCGAGAATTGGTACTAGGATTTGAAGGATGTTCCGTCAATTGCTCTGCCGGAGAAAGCCCTGGTTGGTGCTATTATAAGTCTTAACTTGCGGATGAATCGGGAGGAGAAGCCAGTGTATATGGAAGATGGTAAAACTAAGATTTGGGGTTGCCCTGTTTGCTTCCCTTTCTTGCGTTGTGTTGTTTTTTTTTTTTTTTTGAATTTGTCTCTGCTTCTCTCTTTTGCAGTCGTTTCTTTGTATGTTGTTGCTTTTGAGAGAGAAGGTGGGAAGATGACCACTATTCCCAAAAAAGCTGACGAGGAGATTTGGTATCTTTGGATTGTGAAGAATTTTGTTCTTCCGCGGGATGAGGATTTGGCCGCGCAACCCGCAACTGGCACTGATAACTTTGCTATAATTGCAATATTGTTTTTTGCTACTTTTGCGCGTTTGAATAATTTTTGCAAGCTTTGTGTTTTTAGTAGGTGATCTGTCTAACCTGGGCATAGGCCCTGAAAAGAAAAAAACGCGCACCAGCTACTACTGCTCGCCAAAAAAGAGTGATGTGGAGAAAGCTCAATCTTCCAAAGCCAAAAATGTGAGAGGGGAGAAGAAAGGTATGCGCCATTCCGCTGACTCCTGGTATGATTATGTGGTGGTATCTGACTCATTGGAGGGTCTTGCGCCTGTAGTTGTAAGAAGACCTAAGCCGGAACCTAGGGATACTGCCGACATCTCTCCGTCAAATCCTGATGACCCTATTGATTTAGAGTCAAGTCCTGAGCATTTGTTGAGGACGAAGGCAGGAAAGAGAAAACAAACTGATGCTGAGGCTGAATATCAGCCTGCCAAGAAGGTTCAAAAGAAGAAAATCACCATAAGAGGGAATCTTGATGCCTTTATTGTGAAACCGGTTCTTGGTAGGTGTTTCTCTTTTTTTACCTTTTATGCGCATTGCATGTTTGTAATATATATTTTTGTTTCTGCAAAAAATCCAAATTCTCCTGTTCACGCGGAGCCATCATCCGTGGTTAATGAGGATCTTCCGCCCTCTCCTCCTCGTTCCCCGATTAGCGAGAAGTTAGAGAGCGCTAAAGTTGCTGGTAATAATGAGGCGGAGAAGACTGCTGGGGCAGAGAACCCTGATGCTGAAAAACCTGCTGATGTTGTTGTGGAGTCGGAGAAAGTTACTAGCCCGGAGGCTGTGGATATTGATGTTGGGCATCCACAGTCTCCTGAAGTTGTTGCGCGGGACCCAGAGAAAGGAAAATATGCTCAAGAGATTCCTATAACAACTTCTCCTTTCGTGGCTTTTGGTTCTGTCCCTGAGAGTATCGAGAAGAATTCTAGTGGAGACCAGGGTTCTTTTATTCAAGCTGATGAAAATTCTCCTATCCGCCTGGATGAAACTCCGGGGGATTATTATTACAGATGCTATTCGGAGAAACAGGTGGATGAAGTTTATGCGCCAGTGTGGAAGTTGAAGAAAGGGGATACTTTCTCTGATTGGCATGTGTGCCGTGAGTGGTTTCAAGGAACCTTTCCTCCTGGGGAAATTAAGTTCCAAGAGGGGCGTCCTCATGAGAAGACTTATCATGCCTACCTTGAAGAGGTTGCTTCCTATACATCCACTACGCATCGTATAGTGCGTGAATGGCATAGCATGCATAAGGAATGGGCTGCTTTTAAAACGTCCAAGAAGAAAGCTGATGAGGATGAAGCTCGAGTTTCCCTGCTGAGGGCTAAATTAGAAGTTGATCAGGCCAAATTTGAGAATGACCGAAAAACTAAAGAATGGTCGGTTGCAGGGTGGAAGAGAAAAGCAGAAGCTGAGGCTGCCCTTCTTTCCAAGGAGCGCAAAAATTGGAAAGAGATTTGCGAGAAAGATAATGCTGAGAAGATGAATCTCCGCAATGTTATCAACAATCTTAAAGCTGAAGTTGAGAAGTTGAAAAAACAAGATGCAGAGATTGAAAAATTAAAGAAAGAAAAAGCTGAAGCTGAGGCAGTGCGGGATGAGGCGCGTTCCCATCGGGAAAGGAGTGAACAGAGGGAGGTACATACATGCGCTACTCTTGCTCTTAGAGATAAGGAGATAGAAGAACTTATTGTTTTGTTATCTGAGCAGGAACAACTTAAAGCGGAGGTTGAGACTGCCAAAAAAAATTTAAATCTTGAATGGACCAAACAGGCTGAAACTTCCTGCCGCCTTACTGAAATAGAAGATACGTTGGAGAACTCTGAAACTGCGCGAGCAACGGCGGAGAGTGAGCTTGAATCGTTGAAGAGTGATATGCTGTGGTTGAAAGAGCACGGGATTGCAAGCGTAAGTTTATTTTTATCTCTGATAATATTTGGTGATACTGGTGAGCCTTTTAATTCCTCTTTTTGTGTAGGTCGCTGAATCAGTTCTTAACTCTGAAGAACTAGACAAGACGGTTGCTCATCTGTTGGTCGCTGCCCGGAATGACGGTTACGCTCAAGGGTATGCGGAGTTTTCCCACCAGGTGGCTAATGCTTTAAAGGTTGAATGGGACACTAGTAAGTCTGCAACCCATGGTGTTAATACTGAAGCTGCCCTCGCTGCTGCGAAAACACAATTTAATACTTTACAGCTTCCGGTCATGGATCTTATTAATACCGCGCTACATTCTGAAGAGTTTATGACGCGGTTAAGAGAAATTTTCCCAAACAGGGAAGAAGGTGAGGACGAAGACCTAGCTTAGGTGTTTCTTTCTTTGTATGAACAATTGGTAGCTAACTGTAGGTTTTGGGATGTGGATCCCGGTTTGTTAATGGGCTATTGCGCGAGTAACTTTAATACACTGTCGTGTAAGTTTATAGTTTTTTGTTAAGGCGTGTGGTGCGCCAGTAAGTAGTATGAAGTGTGTTTGACTTGCAATATTTTGCATGAGTACAATTTCTTTGGTTAGGTAAGGCGAATAAAGGTGGTATAAAGCTCATGTGTGAATGTAAGGCTGGGCCTTACGCGATGCGTATAATCGCTGGCCGCTCATGAGACTTATATTATCTTTACCATAATGTTTTTGCGCTTACCAAAAAGAATTGCATGCACTTTGTAATAAAAACATAAATAATAGAACTTTGCTTTGATTCATGATAGGGCGCAGAGGCCATGGTATAAAGTCGTCTATTTAGGATAATTAAATGAAACTTAACTTACTCATACTATAGTCCTAAGCGATGGATTTGTAAGCAAAAGAACTTAACCAACATGTGAAGAGACTATTGTATGCTACTTGCTTCTTCCGCTACTTAGTTCTTTGCCTTCTTACTCGGGCCTTCATCGCCGCGAGTAATTTGCTTTATCTCCTTCCGTACGTTCTGCAATAAGTGGGTGAGTTCACCACTTTTGAGCGCTTTTTCAATCTCGGTGCGGAGAGAGATACAATTGTTTGTAGTGTGACCATTATCCTTGTGATAGTCACAATATTGATTCGGATCTTGGCCCCTCTTATTCTTCTTGGCGGAGGGGTTTTAAACTGATAGTCTTATGTGCTAAGCACCTCCGCCGGAGTTTTCATTAGGGGGTCCACTGCTGCTCTCTATTCTCTTGCTTTGCCTCCCTTTGCGCTGTGAGCTTGTTTATGGTGGCTCACGCGTCTTCGGATGAGTACGTTCCAGAATTTGAGTCGCTCCAATTCTTTTTGAACTTTTTTCCACTGCTCGCGGTCATATCTTGTGGGCGACTGTGCGGTGGTGGTAGTCTGTTAGTGCTGAGGTTTTTCAATGTCTGGGCGTATACTTTGGCTACCGCCATCAGCTTCTCCCAGCTCTTTGGTAGCCATTCTGTTCCGGACAGAACCTTGATCATGTCATCGCAGCGGACAACATACTTGAACTGCGCTCTAACCAAGTGTTCATGGACATCCCTGATCTCTAGCACCTCCTTGTTGTAGCGTGTGATAAAATCTTCTAAGCTCTCGTCATCACGCCTTCAAATATTCATCACGTCCGCCGTGTCTCTTATATACCTTCGTTGTTGGCTAAAATGCACTAGGAATTTTTCTCTTAGATCTACCCATGACGTTATCTTCCCGACAGGTAGGTTATCGAACCACAATCGCGCAGCCCCTGTGAGAGTTTGGATGAATAGATGGCACCACATTCGCAAAGTCCATCCTCCTACCAGACCAGCGCTAGTGAAAACTCGAAGGTGATCATCCGGATCTCTCATGCCATTAAATTTCCCTACATTCGATGGTAACTTCGCCTTTTCCAAAGGCGCTAAAGCAATCTCACTGATAAACTTTGAATTTTTAGCAGCCTCTGTTGGGTGGTAGATTAGGTTGAAATCGTGCTCTGTATCTGGATTATAACCCGCACACGGCTTATAAGTTTTGTGATCCTTCTGCAACCGGCTAAACACACTCGTGCTATCTCCTTCTTGGTATGTTCTGTCGTATTTGTCGGTGTGGGTGTCCCGTTTCTGGTAAGAACGCGGGCCCAACCGAGAATGTATCGACTGCCTTCGATGGGAATGAGATTCATCATGATATTCCCTTCGTCTATTTTCGGAATGAGTAGACTCGTACCTTATAGGTGATCTGGAGTAAACTTTCGTGTCTTCCACATGGACACATGATGGTGCTACATGATGTGAGGCACGAGGTGCAGATGGTGGTCGCGTACGAGATGCAGGTCTTCGTGACTGAGTGGGAGGAGCAGTCTGTGCACAGAGTTGTGCATATACAACATTTATTGTGCCTTGGGATCTGACATACCACGAGATAGGAGTTTCACTGGGAGGTAAAATTGAACTTATCGGTATCTCGGGTGGTATTCCTGGAGTAACAGGGTCATTCGGATGATTTTCGTTGTACTTAACTTCGTTATCATCCGAAGCCTCCTCCACAATCCCCTCAACTTGGGTATTGTGTACAAAATTTGGCCGAGGGCCAGATTGACGGTTTGTCGGAGTTTTTTCCATTGAACAACAGAGATAAAAAAGTGAATTAAAACGAGAAGAAATGGATAAAACTGAGAAATCTGTGGGCGCCAATGAAGAAACACTCGTTTAATTGAACGGAATCAACTGAACCAGGGGGTTTGAATCTGCATAAAAGGGTTAGGTCTTCTCGTTCGATTCGGGGGGTGAATGATCTTCTTCCTCTAGCAATAACTGCAAAGCAACAGCCGTTAGACTCGCCACTGGGAGAATGGATGTTCTCTTCGTGACCACCCTCCGGCGTGAGAATAAGTATAGGGTTTGATGAAGAAGAAGAAGTGAAAGTGAAGTGAATGTAACTTAAGAATTATACCTGAATTATCCTTATATTTATAGCCGAAGTTTGGGCGGGAAAACTTGTTGATGAAAAGTTGAAGGGAAAGTGCCTTTTCCGTGAGCGGTTATTTTTTCCTCCCGTTAATCGCTAATGAGTGTGTATGCACACGGATCATGATCTCGATCAACGGTTAGGGTGTTGCCACGTGGAAAGTGGGCAAGTGTAGATCTTCCTTCAATCTCGTGCCATCATCGTGACCTCGAGGGAGCCTGGGATGATGCCACATGGCCATTCGGTTATAACCGAATGGTGGTGCATGATGGAGTCTTCTAGAAGGATACAACTGTAATCCTGTGTGGCTCTTCTTCATGTTAATTTTGTGGTAATAGAGAAGTTACTTTTATCCAAGTCTGGATATTATTTATGCGGAAGTGTTTGTTAGGATTTTTATCCCATCTGCTATGGAGACCGACGCAAGGATTTGTTAGTTTCCTTTTGGCGCGCAGATGTTGAACACCTTTTTTCTTTCTAAGTTCCCTTTGTAGGACCAGTGCGCGGTCGTGCAAGGTCTATTAAAGAGGGCTTATTGACAAGGTTGTGGTATGGTCTCGAGCCCCTATGCAAGGTATTTGGGACCTTACCCCTTCAGAAGGTGATGGGCTCTGGTACTTTACAGTCTGGAAATGTTAAGTTTGAAAATGTCAGTCTGATTGACAATCTAAAATTCAACCTCCTTAGTGTCTCACAAATGAGTGACAATGGTTTTGGTTCATTCTTCACTAAGGATTGTTGGGCTAGAAATGGTCAAAAAGATTGAAGAAATAATAAAAAATGGAAAAAACTCAACTTGTTGCTCAAAGGAGTGGCAATGTTTATGTAGTTGATTTGTCAAAAGAGAGCCCCAGGACTGATGCTTGTCTATTCTCAGCTGCCTTTAACAAAGAGACAGAACTTTGGCACAGGAGATTGGGGCACACAAATCTCAACACAATCACTCCTTTGCCAAAACAGGGTCTTGTAAGAGGTCTTCTTCAAAAACTATTCACCTGTCCTGAGCATTGTGTTTCTTGCTTAAAAGAAAAACAACATAAAAGCTCATTTAAGTCCATTGAAGAGTCCAAAACAACCAAGTGCTTGTAAATGCTACACATGGATCTTTTTGGCCCAGTAAAACACATGAGTCTTAAAAAGAAAAGATATTGTTTGGTAATTGTAGATGACTTTTCTAGGTTTACATGGACTTATTTCTTACATTCTAAAGATGAGACTGCAGGCATTCTGCAAGACTTTGTCAAACAGGTTGAAAAGTAGTTTGACTTGCCAGTAAAAGTCTTTAGGAGTGACAATGGCACAAAATTCAGAAATAAGGAGTTGGATGAGTTTTGTGTGTCAAAAGGAATTGTAAGGAAGTACAGCATTCCAAGGACACCAGAGCAAAATGGGGTTGTTGAGAGAAAGAACAGGACACTGATCGAGGCTGCCAGAACCATGCTTGCTGATTCAGGTTTGCCATTAACTTTCTGGGCAGAGGCTGTAAACACTGCCTGCTATTTCCAGAACAGAGTTTTGATCAACCCTAGGCATCAAAAGACTGCCTATGAAATTCTGTATAAAATCAAACCACTGATCTCATACTTCAAAGTATTTGGTTGCCCATGTTTCATTTTAAATCTAAAAGATTCAATTTCAAAATTTGCAGCCAAAGTAGACAGTGTATACCATTTGGGATACTCAACCACTGCTAAGACCTATAAAGTGTTTAACACTAGGACTAAGACAGTGGAAGAGACTTTGAATGTAAAGTTCAATGAACTTTCTTCAATGAAAATCCCTTCAAACCCTGTAGAGTTATTTGATCTTGATAAATTCACCTTTGAAAATGTTTCTGTCAAGACTAATAGTGCAGGTCCATCTCAACCACCTCCATCAGACAATGGATATGAAGTGATCATTCCACAACAAAATTTCAAATCCATTGCCAGAGCAGCAGATGTTCAAAACAGCTGTCAAAGCTCAACCACTGCTACATCAATAGTTGTTGACCAAAGTAGCCCTAAAACTCCTGCTTCCACATCATCAAACACTGTTGATAAAAATCCTCAAACAGTGGATAAAAGTCAACATGTTTCCACACCAATTCCTCCTATTCCTCCACCTCCATTTCAAGACACTGTTGGATCATCAAAGTCACCAACAGTTGTTAGCTCAGATGATTCACATCTGCAACCCTCACCCTTAAATGCCATTGTTCCATACAAAGGAGATCTAATCTTCTTGAAGTCTCATCCACCTGACCAAATCATTGGCAACATCAGTGAAGGGGTGCTCACAAGAAGTCAATCCCAAAACATCTGTCTTTTTGCTGGTTTTCTATCACTTCATCAACCTGTCAAGTACCAAGAGGCACTGAAAGACAACAGTTGGGTGGAAGCCATGCAAGAAGAGCTCCAACAGTTTAAAAGATAACAAGTATGGGAGGTGGTACCACTGCTGAGGGTATGAGTCCTATTGGCACAAAGTGGGTCTTCAAAAATAAAACTGATGAAAGGGGAATTGTTGTCAAAAATAAAGCAAGGCTAGTGGTTCAAGGTTTCAGACAGGAATAGGGCATTGACTATGATGAAACTTTTGCCCCTGTAGCAAGATTGGAAGCTATCAGACTGTTCTTGGCCTTTGCTGTCAACCACAACATAAAGGTGTTTCAAATGGATATCAAATGTGGATTCCTTTATGGTAAGATTCAAGAAGAGGTATATGTTTGTCAACCTCCTAGTTTTGAGGATCCATTTAATCCAGACCATGTCTACAAGCTAAATAAAGCTTTGTATGGCTTGAAACAAGCACCTAAAGCCTTGTATGAAAGTCTTTCCACCTTTCTTCTCTCTATTGGTTTCACAAGAGGTAAAATTGACAAAACACTGTTTTTAAAATGGAGAGGGAAAGACTTGATGATTGTCCAGATTTATGTGGATGACTTCATTTTTGGAAGCACATGTTCTAAAATGTGTGAAGAGTTCAGACAACTCATGACAGCTGAGCTTGAGATGAGTGCAATGGGTGAACTACAGTGTTTCCTTGGTCTCCAAGTGAAACAACTGCAAAATGGTACATTCATTCATCAAAACAAATATGCTAAAGAGCTTTTAAACAAATTCGAGATGAATGATTGTAAACCATGTAGTACACCCATGGTAACCACCAAGCTAGTCATGACTGATGAGAAGGATGATTTGGTGGATCAAACATTATATAGAAGCATGATTGGGTCTTTATTGTACCTAACTGTATCTAGGCCAGACATCATGTTTGCAACATGTGTTTATGCAAGATCCTAATCAGCCCCTAGAAAGTCTAACCTAATAGCTGTGAAAAGGATACTCTGATACATAAAAAGTGCTCCCACACTTGGTATCTGGTACCCTGCTAATGGGAATATTTAGCTTTCAGGTTTCACAGACAGTGACTTTGTTGGGTGTAATGCAACAAGAAAGTCAACATCAGGAGGGCGCCAATTTTTAGGTGATTGCTTAGTATCTTGGCAAAGCAAAAAGCAAGCAGCTGTTTCAACATCCACTACTGAGGCAGAGTATATAGCTGCTACAAGCTGTACAGCCCAACTGTTATGGCTTCAAAATCAATTGCTGGATTTTGGTATCACTACCTTAAAGACACCTCTCATGTTGGACAGTCAGGTAGCAGAAAATATCATCAAAAATCCAGTTTCACATTCAACCACCAAACACATTGACATCAGACATCCCTTTGTGAGGGATTGCTATGAAAAAGGTTTGATTTCTCTGCATCATGTTCATACCAAAGATCAGGTGGCAGATGTGCTAACAAAGGCTTTAGACACATCTACCTTTGAAAGTTTGATCTCAAGGATTGGCATGCTTAACATGGAATAACAGGCAAAATCATGTTGTTCTATGAATAAAAAGCATTAAAATATTTTCAAAAAATCAAAAATTCATCCTTAAAAATAGTTAAAAATGAAATTTTTCCTTAATCCTTAAAAGTCTGCCATAACCACTGTTTTGGTTCAAACATCTGTTCTGTTGAATTCTTTCCACTGCTGAAAGACAACCTCTGTTCTCTCATTTTCCTTGTTAATCACTATTGTTAAACCTCAGTGCTTTAACCCACTGATGACTATCCACTGATAGTTAAAAGTCAGCCAGTGTTTTCATTTTCACCACTATAAACCACTGATATTGATCCATCAGTGGTTTCCTAAACATCTGTCTTCCATTATTCATCAGAGGTTGTCACGTGGACAGTACTTAGCCGTCAGATCTTTGTAACCGCTGCCACGTCAGCATTCATTTTTTCACCCTATAAAACCCGTATTAAAACCCCAAACAGGGTTTTCACTGTCGAAACGAATTCAAAATTCCTTTCAAAAGCAGTTCCCATCAAATTCCCTCAATCATTCATCTTCTTTCATCCATCTTCTTTCTCAAATCGCGATTCACCATGGCTTTCCCATTCAAAACCCATCATAACTACCTGTATATACTTGAGAAACCAAGTCAAAACACAACCTTTCACTCCATGATTGATGCACTCTCGTCTTCAAAGTACAAAACTTTATTGACTTGTAATGCACCCTTCTACCTGGATACCCAACGAGAATTCTGGAAAAATGCAAAGCTTGAGGTCAAGGACAAAAAGCCCTTGGCTATTACTTCAACTATAAAGGGAATTCAGGTTGATGTCACACCTCAAACCATTTCAGAGGTTTTTGAAATGAATGATCTTACAGGTAAAACCTCTTTCCCATAGGCTGATTACCAAACTGATTTCATTGAGAGTGAGTATGAAGACGAAATGAAAAAAGATACTTTGCAAAAGGGCAGTTTTCCACCTGCCATGAGATTTTTATTCCATACCCTCCTCATGTGTGTGTCAAATAAGACAAAAACTTTTAACGAAATCCCATTGAAAATCCAATACCTGGGTTATGCTATAATGGCTGAAGTTGATTTTAACTACTCCAAGGAGATATTCAATGACATGGTAAAAAATGTTAATAATATAAAAGACAATAAGAAACCATTCTTATTGTTTCCAAGGTTTTTAAGTTTTTATTTACAAAAGAAATTTTCAAAGGATAATGCACATGTGCTTATTCAAGGAAATCCTTTTTCAAATAAACAGTCTGTCTTCTGAAACTTTCACAAGGCTGTCAAAGCCTTCCAAAACACAAACATAGGAACCTGAGCAGAATTTAGCTGAGACAATCTCTGCTCCTCAGGCTCCTGCTATTGAGCCCACTGCTCCAGGTGATCACAGTAGCAGACCCACTGCTGTGAAACCCACACCAAAACCCACCAAAAATCCAAGCAAGAAAATTACCAAAAAGCCCCCCAAACCCTCTAAAAAGGTTCCTCTGGAAGATGAGATCTTAGAGGTTATACCTGTGACAACACAAAAGTCACCAATAACCACTGCTGCTACTTCCTCACAGCAGATGGAAGAAAGATCTCAACCTGAGCCTAAAACTCCTCCTGCATCATCTCAAAAGGATCAGGTTGTATCCATACGGACACCACATTATGAAGCAATGGATTCACTTGAATCTATCTTCCACAGCCCTGCTCCCAGGGCAAATTCTCTTTCTACCTCCATCCTCACTGCATAAATTCCACCATCAATTATACCTCTGTTGGATGCACTTGATATGGACCAAACACAAATTAGTTCTTCTCAACCACCTATCAATGAGAATATACCTCAACAAGTGACTGAGTCTAGTTTCTCTGTCCTTGCTAACCCACCAACAGCTGAGGAGGTTACACTGCAGGAATTACAAGTAATTCCTGTTAGTAGTTCAAGTGGAGTAGCTACTACAGGTGTTGAATTCACAGATTTACACCTGGACAATAGTTTCATTAGTAAGACTCCATGGAAGGCAATTTCTTCTTTGGGAACCAAAGTGACCACTGGTGTGTTTCCATTATACACTGGTGTGCTTAAAATGGTAACCGCTGCTGAAGAAAGAAGTCCCCAGTACCAAGAACAAGGGGCATCAGTGGATGACTTTTGGGAAACTTTCCCTAAGTCAACCACTGGTACAACCACTACCAATGGGAAATCAGATAATTCCATTCATTTGGGTGATGGTTTAAAATACAAAGATTTGACAGAAATGGTTGATAAAATTGAAACATCTGTTGCAGATATCAAAAATATGCTGCAACAATTGTTACAATTTCAAAAGGCTGCACCCACTACTGTAACATCTGCTCTTTCCCCCACTGAGCTTTGGCAAATGTTTCAACCTATGCTTCATCAACAAAAACAGTATGCTGATCAACAACATGAAGTTCAACTTCAAATGTTCAGAAATGTGATGGAAGCTAGGTACAAAGATACACAAGCTGATATAAAGGCAATCAAGGCCCATTTGCTTCAAACCACTGGCACTTCTCCTCCTACCATCAATTATGTTGAAAACCCTGATGATGCCAAAAAGGGGGAGAAAGGAAAGAAGGGAAAAGAAGGTTTATACATGCCACCAGATCCAATGTCCAAACTTATGGTAGAAATTCCAAGGCCAGATGGTTCTAAAAAGGTTGATGTGACTCAAAATGCATTTGCTGAACTAAAGGAAAACATGAAAGAGTCTATGGAAATAAAAGGGTAAAAAAGATTTGAGCAAGAGAAGAAAGCTATGATGGAAAAGGAAGAGCAGGGTACTTCTAAAACTAAAAGAAGAAAGCCTACCAGAAAGGTTAGCCAACCCAAAAATACACCTTCCAAAACCACCAAACATACTCCTGAAATCCCCAAAAGTTCCTCACATCAAACCTCAAAACCAACAGATGTTAAGACACCTGTTGTATCAACAATTGTTGGTACTTCAGTGGTTTTAACAAATGTTATCCCAACCACTGTCATCACCACTTCATCAACAAATACTCAATTCACTGCCATACCAAAAACAACATCATCACCACAAAAACCACCTGCCAAAAAGCAGAAGACAACAGTTGACACATCAACTGCTGTAGTGACAACAGTGGTTGAAACACCAGTTGTTTCAACAGCTGTTAGTCAGACACCCACCATTTCAATCACCACCACTAAACCCACAAGTACACCACCAACCTCTCCAAATCACAAAAGGAGAAGGGTAACAAACATTGTACTGGAAGATGATACTTCTCCACCTCCAATATCTTCACAACCACTGAGCCTAGCCACCATTCGAAACCCTGTTCCAATCTCTTCAGTTCAAGCTTTTAATCCAAACACTGCCATTGTCCCTTTGGGAGTACAATATCCATTAGATCTTCCAGCAGTCAGGGAGGAGATCAAATCCTTCTACTTTGAAGATGATCCTGCAAAGAGGAAACTCCCATCTCTTTAAGGATATCCTTTGCCAAGAAACATAGAAGAGTATCTGAAATTAAAGGCCAAACAAGCAGAGGATATATCTCAAAGAGACACAAAGGGAAAGTCTGACAAAGACATTCAAAGGAATTTACAATACCTGCTCACCAAAGTCAGAACCTTAGAGCAGTTCTCAAAAGATCTTTGTCAGAAATTTTCAGAAAAAGATAATGAAAGTATGAGACAAGACTACATTGAATACATCATGGCATACAAGAAATACAGGGCAGAAAAGCATCAGTACAAGGAATGGACCATTAGTGAACTAAAAGAGGAGATAGCCAGAATTCCAAAGATGATTGAAGATAAAGTAAAGCAAACTCTTCCACTCTGGTCTAATTACAAAAAGAATATACCAGAAAGGGTTTTGAAGCTAAAAAGAATGAAAGAATAGCTTATAGCTGCTGATTATGGGTCAAGGAATCAGGTTACAAGGTGGTCAGAGGTAAAAGTGTTAGATACCTGCAAAAAGTTGGAAGATTTGAGGAAGAAAGATCCCACTGCTCCCAAAAGGCCTGATTATCCAGAAGCAGTGGTTCCAGTCAAACAGAAATTGCCAATTAGAAGATCTACTGCTCCACCTGCTGCCATCCTTTATCAAAGAAGGAAACAAAAGCAGATGGATGCAGAAACAAAAGAAGACAAGGCTCAAGAAGAATGCATCATGAAGATTATAACAATCCTCAATAAAACCGACACCCTCATAAGTTTTTTTCCGACACCCTAATATATTTTAAAATATTCCAAAATGTCCCAAAATACACCCCATACGCGAAAATGGGCATCAAATATATTAAATAGTATTAAAAATAATTAAAAATTTGATTATTAAGTTGAGGTGGGCCGCGTAGACCCCACCCCAAGCCTTACGCGGGCGGTATCAAGGTTAAGACCTGGTTTCATTGAGTTTTAAGCTTAGGCGGGCCGCGTAAGCCAACTCAATTAGTTGACGCGGGCTGCGTGAGATCGAAAGTTGTGGCGCAGCCCGGTGATGACACGTGTCATCATCGTGGCGAGTCTAGTGCTGACCCAGATCAGCTACACGTTTGACCAGGGTTGACGCGGGCGGCGTAGCCCTTAGGCTATTCTTACGCGGGCCACGAGAGAACCTGAATTCAGCACTATATAAGAAGGGCATCGGCTTTCAGTTCTGATCGCTCACAAACGTTTCTCAATCTCAATTTCTGAATTATAGGCTTTATAAGCGGGTATTATACCCCCCTAAATAGCGAAGTTCTACTCCGTTGTAAGTATTATAACCCCTGGATACGTATTAGATACGCTGCCCGATTGATCTAGGGTTCCGTAACGGCTGTCGTGGTTCTGCCCGATATAGTAGTTGGAATGCCGTCTCGGGGAGGGTATTACTAATGTTAAAATGGGTTATTATACTAACATGTGTGCATTTGTGTAAATTTTAGATTATCACCAAGAAACCCTTACGAAAAATCTAAGACAGCAATGTGAGTAATCTCCTTTTTTGTTAACAGTTTTTACAAAACCTTAACTATTTTACAATGCAATTTAGCAGTGATTGAGTCTTTGTAATTCTTCAATTACTGCCGGTATGTTGGAGTTTGGTATACAAAATTTACTACACTGTGAGTAGTAATTCGGGATGACAATACGTTACCATTGGACAATGAGTTAGCCAATGTGTAATATGACCCACAAGTCAGGATTGACAGTACTAAAGGAGTAATTGTGTAGATATAAACATTGTAATCGCTCTCAATACTGTTTAAATTAAATTAATGTTTCTTGATTAAACTGGGATTCACTCACCAGTATTTCCCACTGACAAATGTTTTTAAAACGCGTTTCAGGTAACACAATGTGAAAGCCAATTAGAAGCCAGCTGGACAGCACTGAAGGCTTGGAAAAGTGGCTATAAAAGTTACCTAAATAAAGAAGGCGTTTTAATTCAAATAAAATGAGATTTATCCCTGTAAATTAGTTTGTAATAAAAACTTGGGTTTTAACCCATTTGTTTAATGTTATAAAAGGTGGTTTTACTCTGATAAACATTTCCTAACTACGGTCCTGATAAAAATTTCCACTGCCAAATTAGACGACACACAATACCACCGAAACTGGCTCGCAGCCGCCCGTTCCCGGGACAGATAAGGGATCGGGGGTTGCGACAGAAGGTGGTATCAGAGCTAAGCCACTGATTCAACCACAGAAGTGTTCCGCTGACATCAAAATTTAATCTGTTAGGAAATAAATTACGAAAATACGTGCATAACTGTATTTATTTGTTATGTGTTATTTGACTATTTGTTCATTTACAGTATGAGCGACCAAGGACCATCTGACGCATATCGTCAATTGTCTGGTTCGCCTAGAAGCGAAGGCACCTCCTCTTCTCAGCCTGCCCTCTCAGGGTACTCTGCTGATACGGAAGAAGGAATCTTTGTGTTTAAGGCTCAGTCAGAAGAGCCATTTCCTCAGAAAAAGAGGGGATGGTTCAGTAGAGGGGCACACGAGCGTAGGAAGCGTATGAAAAAGTTGCAAGATCAGAGGGTACTAGCCTCAGCCAAGAGAGAAACAGATGCCTATGCCCAGGATATGATAAATAGGGGTATAGCCAACATCCACATCCTAGCCACCACTGCAGCTGACCCAAATCTATAGCAAATAATAGCACCTCAACCACAGCCACCAATCCCTGACCAACCCATGGAGATAGAAACCCCGAAAACCAAGTAGAGATGCATGACTTCTATCCAGAAGAAATACCTAGGGTACCTGCACCAAACCCCCTAGACCCAAATTACGATCCCTGGTGGGATGACGTTAGGGACTATGTGCAACGTTACCCGATACATGAAGACACACCCATACAGAACGTAGAAGTTTACCAAGGTTTGGACCCTTTGGATCCCTATTTCCACGATAAATACATTAGGGAAATTTTAGAAGATCCTTGCCGATTTCAGGCACCTACACCCCCACATCAGGAACCCGCACCCCAGATTCCGAACCCAGTCCTAGAACATGCACCCCCAATGAGTGCAGAAAACGTATAAGAACTTAGGACTTTTGGTGAGGAAATTTTAGAAAGCAGTGAGAAAATGCGACAGGTGGGAGAGCGACTCGTCTGGAAGTACGATGAGCGCAATATGGATTTCTGGATGAATCCATATCCGTAGATGTGATGGTGAGATGGTAATAGTAATAATAATAATAATAATAATAATAAAATATGTGTGTACGGATGCCTATTACTATTAGTGTAATTTTATTTCAGTTGGTATTGTAATTTTTATTTCAGTACTAGTGTGTAATAGATGCATAATAGATTAATAGAGTAAAAGTCGCAATGATCGACGCTTTTGGCTAGAATGCGTGTCATGTGATTGACTATATGAAATATTATTTTCTGATATTAATATGGGGTAAATGTTTAAAATTCAGATGGCCGATGAAGGAAATCAAGGAAATCTGAATAACTATAACCAGAGTAACATTAACGTGGTTAATGAGAATCCGAGCATCAATAACAATGGAAACCAAATGGATAATAGTGCCGTTCAACACATAGTGGCACAAGGAATTATAGATGCAATGCCATTTATTATTCAAACGGTTCAAGAAGCGAATAATAAAAGTAAACATAGCAGTAAGCGACCAATTGAACCAGAACACAGCGTGAACAATGGCCCTGTACTTCAAGCGTCCATTCCCAAAAAGAGAAGAACCGTGTCTTACGGTTGTTCTTACAAGGAATTCTAGTCCTGCAAACCAATATAATTCTCGGGCAATGAAGAACCCATTGCAGCTCTACGCTGGATAGAGAAGACTGAGGTTGTTTTAAAGATAAGCAAGTGTGCTGAAGAGGACAAGATAATGTTTGCTTCTAATCTATTTAAGAACTCAGCCTTAGAGTAGTGGAACACTATCCTCCAGTCAAGAGGAAGTGATAGGGTTTACAACATGGAATGGGAAGAATTTAGGAATATGGTAGAAAGGAAATTATGCCCTCCTAATGAAAAAGAACAGATAGCAAACAAATTCCTAAACCTTAGGATGAATGTAGTAGATAGTAAGGGGTACACAAAGTTATTCTTTGAATATGCTAGAATAGTACCAACCCTTGCATCACCAGAACCAGTATTAATCTCCCGTTACATCTGGGGATTAATTGGAGAGATTAGACATGTAGTCAAGGCAGCTAGACCTCAAACCATAGAAGAAGCTGTAGAACTAACCAACACCTTGACAGATAAATTAGTCCGTACTAGAGAAGAAGAACAGAGGAGAAACGTAACCTAGAGGCTTACTCAAGAATTCCGTTCTGGGAATTACAACCGTATGAATATGGGTTCTACCTCTGCACCTTTCTGCAAAGTCTTCAAGAAAAAGCATTCGGGAAAATGCTCCACTCTTTGCAATTATTGCAAGATGCCAGGACACAAGGAAGAAAATTGCAGGAAGAAATCCAGTAATGGATTATGCTACAACTGTGGAGAAAAAGGTCATATCAGGCCAAACTGTCCAAAACTAGCCCCAGCTGCAAACAACAAGAACACTAAAAATGCTAGAGCATTTGTTCTGACAGCAGATGAAGCCAAGATGATTCCAGACGTGATAGCTGGTACGTTTTTAGTTAATGATGTTTTTACTAAAGTATTATTTGACTCTGGTGCAAACCAAAGTTTTATTAATACATCATTTTGCAAACTCCTTAATCCGTCATTAACTAAACTACCACAAGAATGTCTAGTAGAGACAGCTAATGGAGAAACAGTTAGGATTTCTGAAATCTTGCAGGGAGCAAGAATAGAAATTTTAAACCAAAAGTTTATGGCAAACCTTTACCCAATGAATCTGACGGAATTTGATGTTGTATTAGGAATGGATTGGTTAATAGCCAATAAAGCCAGTATTTTATGTGATCAAAAGTCAATCCAAGTAAATTCACAAAAAGGTAAAACGATCACAATTAAAGGAGATAAACCATCTAGATCCACAAAATTAATCTCTGTGATGAAAACTGCAAGTTATATAAGAAAAGGATCTATAGTGTATTTGATTTCCATAATCATTAACACTAAAGGAAAAGAACTAAAAGACATTCCAGTAGTGTCTCAATTTTCATAAGTATTTCCAGAAGAATTACCAGGACTACCGCCAGACAGAGAAATTGAATTCAGAATTCACCTACTACCTGGAACAGCGCCAATTGCCAAAGCACCTCACCGTTTGGCACCAGCCGAAATGCAGGAATTGAAGAAACAATTAGATGAGTTGCTGGAAAAAGGATTTATACAACCAAGTTTGTCGCCATGGGGAGCGCCGATACTGTTCGTTAAAAAGAAAGACGGATCAATGCGTATGTGCATTGATTACCGTGAATTGAACAAAGTTACGATTAAGAACCGGTACCCATTACCGAGAATCGATGATCTGTTCGATCAACTGCAAGGAACTCGATTTTTCTCTAAAATCGATTTAAGGTCAGGATATCATCAATTAAAGGTACAGGAAGAGGACATTCCTAAAACCGCTTTTAGAACAAGGTATGGTCATTATGAATTTACTGTCATGCCATTTGGTTTAACCAATGCCCCAGCCGCATTTATGGACATGATGAATCGAATATGCAAGCCATATTTGGATAAATTCATAATTGTTTTTATAGATGATTTTCTAATTTACTCTAAGAGTAAAGAGGATCATGCAAAGCATTTGCACGCACTTTTAAGTCTATTAAGAAAGGAAAAGCTTTATGCTAAATTTTCAAAGTGCGAGTTTTGGTTAGAACAAGTACAATTTCTTGGACATTTAGTTAATCATGAAGGAATTCATGTGGATCCAACAAAAATCGAGGCAATTACCAAATGGAAAACCCCTAAATCACCAACCGAGGTTAGAAGTTTCTTAGGATTGGTCGGTTATTATAGAAGGTTTATTCGAGATTTTTCTAGAATAGCCATTCCTTTAACTAAGTTAACCTGTAAATCCATTAAGTTTGAATGGGGACCAAAACAAGAAGAAGCTTTTAGAATTCTTAAGCAAAGATTAACTAATACACCCATATTAGCGTTACCAGAAGGAACTGAAGATTTTGTAGTCTATTGTGATGCTTCTAAATTAGGTTATGGGTGTGTATTAATGCAACGTCAAAAGGTTATAGCTTATGCATCTAGACAGCTTAAGAATCATGAAGAGAATTATTCAACCCATGATCTAGAATTAGGAGCTATAATTTTTGCCCTTAAGATTTGGAGACATTATCTTTATGGTAGTAAGTTTACCATATTCACTGATCATAAGAGTTTAAGGTATGTTTTCGGGCAAAAGGAATTGAATATGAGACAAAGACGATGGATGGAGATGCTTAGTGATTATGATTGTGATATCCAGTATCATAAAGGAAAAGCAAATGTAGTAGCAGATGCTTTAAGCCGAAAGTATCATGAAAAACCAAAAGGGGTACGTTCTCTTAAATTAAATCTACAAGTAGATTTAAATGAACAAATTAGAAAAACACAAGAATCAGTAATCAAGGATGATACTGAAAAATAAAAAGGTATGATTAAGGAATTAGAACAAGGAACAGATGGAATTTGGAGATTCCATACGAAGAGAATGTGGATACCTAAATTAGGAAACCTACGTCATCGTATATTAGAAGAAGCCCATAAGTCTAAGTATACGATGCATCCAGGAAATGATAAAATGTACCAGGATTTAAGGAAAAATTTTTGGTGGATAGGAATGAAGAAGGACATAGCAGCCTATGTTTCTAAATGTTTAACTTGTTCATAAGTTAAAGCTGAACACCAGAAACCCTCAGGTTTGTTACAACAGTTAGAAATGCCAGTGTGGAAATGGGAATTGATAACAATGGATTTTGTTACTAAACTACCCAAAACAAGGAAAGGAAATGATACAATCTGGGTGATTGTAGATAGACTAACCAAGTCAGCTCATTTCCTACCCATGAATGAAACTTTCAGTATGGAACAGTTAGCCAAATTGTATGTAAATGAAATTGTTTCATTACATGGAATCCCTTTATCAATTGTTTCTGATAGGGATAGTCGATTTACCTCTCATTTTTGGTCAAGTTTCCAAAAAGCCATGGGAACCAAGTTAAATCTGAGCACAGCTTATCATCCTCAAACGGACGGACAAAGCGAAAGAACAATTCAGACAATGGAAGACATGCTTAGAGCTTGTGTAATTGATTTCGGAGGTAATTGGGACGATCACTTACCTTTAATAGAATTTTCTTATAATAATACTTATCACACAAGTATAAATGTTGCACCATTCGAAGCACTTTATGGACAAAAGTGCCGAACCCCAGTCTGTTCGGCAGAAATTGGGGAAAAGCAACTATCTGGACCTGATATAGTGCAAGAAACAACCGACAAGATCATTCAAGTCAAGGAACGACTAAAAGCAGCACGTGATCAGCAGAAGAGCTACGCCGATAACCGACGCAAACCCTTGGAATTTCAAGTATGAGATAAAGTATTGTTGAAGGTCTCTCCTTGGAAAGGAGTAGTAAGATTCATCAAAAGAGGAAAGCTAAGTCCCAGGTATATTGGACCTTTTGAGATTATTAGAAGAGTAGGACCTGTAGCCTATCAGCTACAACTGCCAGAGGAAATGGCAGGAATACATGATGTGTTTCATGTATCTAATCTCAAGAAATGCTTAGCTGATGAATCACTAATAGTACCTCTTAAGGATATAGAGGTAAATGAACAACTTAAGTTTGTAGAAAGGCCTCTACAGATCGAAGACAGGAAAGTCAAGAACCTCAAGCATAAGAGACTAGTTCTGGTCAAAGTGAAGTGGGACTCCAAAAGAGGACCTGAGTACACATGGGAGCTCGAGTCAGAAATGCAAAAGCAATATCCACACTTGTTCCAGTAGATCTCGAGGACGAGCTCTAAAACAAGGTGGGGAGGATATAACAATCCTCAATAAAACCGACACCCTCATAATTTTTTTTCCGACACCCTAATATATTTTAAAATATTCCAAAATGTCCCAAAATACACCCCATACGCGAAAACGGGCCTCAAATATATTAAATAGTATTAAAAATAATTAAAAATTTGATTATTAAGTTGAGGCGGGCCGCCTAGACCCCAACCCAACCCATACGCGGGCGGTATCAAGGTTAAAACCTGATTTCGTTGAGTTTTAAGCTTAGGCGGGCCGCGTAAGCCAACCCAATTAGTTGACGCGGGCAGCGTGAGATCGAAAGTTGTGGCGCAGCCTGGTGATGACACGTGTCATCATCGTGGCGAGTCTAGTGCTGACCCGGATCAGCTACATGTTTGACCAGGGTTGACGCAGGCCGCGTAGCCCTTAGGCTATTCTTACGCGGGCCGCGAGAGAACCAGAATTCAGCACTATATAAGAAGGGCATCGGCTTTCAGTTCCGATCGCTCACAAACGTTTCTCAATCTCAATTTCTGAATTATAGGCTTTATAAGCGGGTATTATACCCCCTAAATAGCGAAGTTCTGCTCTGTTGTAAGTATTATAACCCCTGGATACGTATTAGATACGCTGCTCGATTGATCTAGGGTTCCGTAACGGCTGTCGTGGTTCTGCCCGACGTAGTCGTTGGAATGCCGTCTCGGGGAGGGTATTACTAATGTTAAAATGGGTTATTATACTAACATGTGTGCATTTGTGTAAATTTTATATTATCACCAGGAAACCCTTACGAAAAATCTAAGACAGCAATGTGAGTAATCTCCTTTTTGTTAACAGTTTTTACAAAACCTTAACTATTTTACAATGCAATTTAGCAGTGATTGAGTCTTTGTAATTCTTCAATTACTGCCGGTATGTTGGGGTTTTGTTTACAAAATTTACTACACTGTGAGTAGTAAGTCGGGATGACAATACGTTACCATTGGACAATGCGTTAGCCAATGTGTAATATGACCCACAAGTCAGGATTGACAGTACTAAAGGAGTAATTGTGTAGATATAAACATTGTAATTGCTCTCAATACTGTTTAAATTATTTTAATGTTTCTTGATTAAACTGGGATTCACTCACCCGTATTTCCCACTGACAAATGTTTTTAAAACGCGTTTCAGGTAACACAATGTGAAAGCCAATTAGAAGCCAGCTGGACAGCACTGAAGGCTTGGAAAAGTGGCTATAAAAGTTACCTAAATAAAGAAGGCGTTTTAATTCAAATAAAATGGGATTTATCCCTGTAAATTAGTTTGTAATAAAAACTTGGGTTTTAACCCATTTGTTTAATGTTATAAAAGGTGGCTTTACTCTGATAAACATTTCCTAACTACGGTCCTGATAAAAATTTCCGCTACCAAATTAGACGACACACGATACCACCGAAACTGGCTCGCAGCCGCCTGTTCCCGGGACAGATAAAGGATCGGGGGTTGCGACAAAGATGGTTCTTCAGACATTGATGGCAGAAAAACAAGACTTGGCACAATCTCAAGACCCTGCCAAAGTTGTCATCACCAGGCCTCCATCTCCAAACTCATCAACAATAAAGTCTCTCCCAAGAAACCCACTGGATTCAAAAATACTAAAGTGAAAGTCTGATCAAAAGACCCACGTATTGACTCTTCTCAAATCCAAAGGTGAAGTGAAGCATATATCAACGGAAGAAGCACTTGGCCTGGGTGTAGAAGACTTACGAGATCTCCTTGAGCTTACACTGTGTAGGGATGAAGATGATGAGGATTCCATGTGTTGGAGTTTTCGTGTAACTTTTAGAAAATAATTTTTAGTCAATTTGTCAAACAAACTGAATGCAGCGGAAAACATGTACACGAGGTTCGGTTCTAAACCGTTTCCACCAGTTATCTCATTACAATCAAAATAGGTTTTATTAAATTAAAGAATCGTGACTACCAAGTAAGACACATTGGTTCAATGAACGATCTCGCTAGATGATCGTTGACCATGAAACTTGATTTGTTCGTTTGAAATGATTTCAAACGAAACCTAAATCTAAAGAAAATAAAGTTCAAAACCTTACCTTATGCGTAATCGAAGAAACAAAAGAGTTTGCTTGTAACAGGCAATTAAATGCTTACGCAGTGTTGCTTCTCTTCTCTTTTTCTTTTGCGATGGCAAGCCAAAAACAAAACAGCCGAAAAATCTAAAAAGACTTTTGGGATGTGTATATTTATACTTTCTGTTCCAATTGGACCTTTTGAAAGGATACAATCTTTTAACCAACAAAAGTTCCGTATCCACTTTTGATTGAAATATATCTTTGAGATTTATATGGAGCCATAAATTAAATTAAGAGTTTTTTGGAGATAATAAAGAAAAGATAAAAGTAATGTAATCTAATTAGAATTTCATAATTATCTTATAATTATAATAATTATTATCTCTCCTTTTAATTATCTAGATAATTAACAATATATATATATATATATATATATATATATAATTTATTATAATTAACAAATTAATTATAACATTAAATCTGGCTCTCCGTAATTATTCTAAATAATTACATGTTTCTTTTATTACGCTTATTATTTCGTTATCCGGTGATTAACGATTAAAACACCGTTAAATGTTCATTGCCCAAAGTGTAACTCTTTGGGTCGTACCTTGACGACAACGTTGAATTATAATCGACAATTGAACATTATATCCAACAATCTCCCACTTGGTCGATTGGTCGATTAAGTTTCAATGTAGACAATAGTGGGTGCCTAGCTGCATCATATTGCCCCTGGCAAGGTATGACATATTTATGTCAACTAATTCTTTGCACTAATCAGTCCTTTGGTTATGCAAATACTATAGCCCTGGTTATTGACTCATTTACCCCTCTGTATTGAACACTTGTTGAACATGAGACATGGATCCAATTCATTCTCATCTATTATTCAACCATTTCTAATTTCGTTCCTGATTTGAAGCGGTTTATCAAACTACTACTAGTTCGAGCGTGGCCACGCGTTTAACACCAGTTCAAACCAATGAAAGGCGTCAGAGTGTTCCTCTCCTATGTATAGAAGCACAGATCCCTTTGGCTACAAACAACTCCCACTAAACATCATATCATTCCCAAAACTATCCTTATTACTGCCAGTTACGTACAGCGTTAGATAGAATCAAAGAGCAACCATTCATTTAAGTTAGTTCTAGTATGTACCGCATGTCTAAGGATACAATGATCGTACCTATTCAAAATGTCTTATGACTAAGATCCATGAAGATCATTTTGAAACGAGTTACGTCCAATATGATTCAACTAATCATATCAATGAATATGGTTCTCAACACTTTGAGCATCCATTATATGGATCAACCATCTAATTCACAATAGTATTTTACCAGATTGGTTCTCACGAATCTGATAGACTACGGACATTTTAGAATACAATGTTCATAGATACTTAACGTACTAATATTTGAACACAAATATAATAGTCTAAAAGACATTCAACCATTAAATTCAAATAAACATAAAATATTGTTCACAGTTTAAAATGCTCCAAATTAATAAATTATAAAATCAGACCCACTGTCTAGCATATCTAAGACCTATACAATCAGCATGCTTCTCATGTCTCACTTAAGGTATAGGCTTAGTAAACGGGTCCGCTAGATTCTGATCAGTATCAATTTTCTCTACTACGATGTCTCCTCTTTCCAAAACTTCCCGTATGTAATGGAATTTTATGAGAATGTGCTTCGTGCTGTGATGCGACCTTGGTTCCTTTGCTTGAGCAATTGCACCTGTATTGTCGCAAAATATCTCGATAGGCTTTTGTATGCTTGGTATAACTCCGAGATCAGCAATGAACTTTTTCATCCAAACAGCCTCCTTAGCAGCTTCTGAAGCGCTATATATTCTGATTCAGTGGTCGACTGGGCCACCACGCTTTGCTTAGAACTCTTCCAAGTTATAGCAGCACCATTTAAAGTAAAAACATAGCCTGTCTGAGATCGTGAATCATCACGATCTGTTTGGAAGCTTGCGTCAGTGTAACACTTTACTTTCATCTCTTCTTCCAAACCGCCAAATATCATAAACATATCCTTAGTTCTTTTTAAGTACTTTAGGATATTTTTTACAGCAATCCAGTGACTTTTACCAGGATTCTGTTGATATCTGCTAGTCAAGCTCAGAGCAAACGATACGTCCTGTCTAGTACATAACATGGCATACATGATAGAACCAATAGCAGAGGCATATGGAACCTTTTTCATATCCTCTTTATCTTTGTCCAATTTAGGACACTGATGACTATTCAGTACGGTTCCACTTGCCACTGGCAAGAGACCCTTCTTGGAATCTTGCATTGAAAAACGTCGAATAACCTTATCAATATATGTACTTTAACTAAGTCCAAGTAGCCGCTTAGATCTATCTCTATAAATCTTTATTCCTAGAATATAAGCAGCTTCTCCAAGATCCTTCATTGAGAAACATTTACCAAGCCATGATTTAACGTCCTGCAGCATCGGGATATTGTTTCCAATGAGAAGTATGTCATCTATATACAGGATTAGAAAAATAATAGAACTCCCACTTGCCTTCTTGTAAACACACGGCTCATCTTCATTTTTGATAAAACCAAATTGTTTGATTTTCTGATCAAAACAAAGATTCCAGCTTCGAGATGCTTGTTTGAATCCATAAATGGATTTATTCAACTTGCAAACTTTCTTAGGATTCTTAGGATCTACAAAACCTTCAGGATACTCCATATAAACATCTTCTATTAGGTGTCCATTTAGGAACGCGGTTTTGACATCCATTTGCCATATCTCGTAGTCATAATACGCAGCTATGGCAAGTAGAATCCTAATAGACTTAAGCATGGCTACTGGCGAGAAGGTTTCCTCATAATCAATTCCTTGAGTCTGAGTAAAACCTTTAGCAACCAACCGAGCCTTATAGGTTTGCACATTTCCATCCATGTCTGTTTTCAACTTGAAAACCCATTTACTTCCTACAGTCCGACATTCGGGAGGAAGTTCAACCAAATCCCAGACTTGGTTGTCATACATGGATTGCATCTCGATGCCCATGGCTTCAAGCCATTTTTCAGATTTGTTACCTGAAATTGCAGCTTTGTAGGTTGAGGGCTCTTCTTGATCAATTATCAAGACGTACCTATCAGGTGAATACCTATCAGGTCCATGACGATCCCTCGTACTTCTGCGGATGCCTAGTGTTACATCGGATTCCTGAATCCTCTCAGGTTCAGGTTCAACAATATTTTGTTGAGAGGTAGATTCGACTATTGGTTGATCAATTTGTGGTTCTTGAATTTCCTCAAGATCCACAAGATTATCTCCAATTATTTGCGCTATAAGCTCATCCTCTAGGAATGTTCCTCGACGCTTAGTGAAAACTCTATTTTCAGCAGGATTATAGAAATAATAACCAACCGGATATGCATATCCAATGAAAACAACTTTTTCACCTCGAGGATCAAGTTTGTCCGAAGACTCACTGGTAACATAAGCGTTACATCCCCATATGCGAAGGTAAGAGACTTTAGGTCGTTTACCATGCCACATCTCATATGGTGTCTTTTCTACCTTTTTAGTAGGAGCAATATTAACAAGAGGTGTAGCAGTTTCAAGAGCATAACTCCAAAAGGAATGTGGTAAGATTGTACGACACATCATTGATCGAACCATATCTAATAAGGTTCGATTTCTCCTCTCAGACACACCATTAAGTTGTGGTGTTCCAGGTGGAGTTAGTTGGGATATAATCCCACACTTCTTGAGATGTTCATCAAACTCTTGATTAATGTATTCACCACCTCGATCGGATCGAAGTGCCTTAATCGTTTTCCCTAGTTGATTTTGTAATTCATTTTGGAATTCTTTGAACTTTTCAAAGGTTTCATGTTTAAACTTCATAAGATAAAGATATCCATATCTACTATAATCATCAGTAAATGTAACGAAGTATCTTTCCCCGTTCCTTGACATAGTCCTGAATGGACCACATACATCAGTATGTATGGGTCCTAACAGGTATTTGGCCCTTTCACTAGTTCCAGTAAAAGGGGCCTTATTCATCTTGCCACTTAGACAACATTCGCATAAATCATAAGTCTCTTGACCCGTGGATTCTAGAATCCCTGCGGTCTGGAGCTTCCTCATGCGATTGATGTTAATATGGCCAAGACGACAATGCCAACGATATGTTTGATTAAAGCTAGTTTTAACACGTTTAGAGGAAAGAGAGCATACCATATTATTTGATCTATTGTTAGAAGTATCTATTTCATAGACACCATTGTGAGGCTTAGCCTCAAAATAGAACACACCATTTAAAAATGCAGAAATGCTAGCATTAACAATATCAAAAGCATAATTAAAACCTTGTTCTCTTAAAGCAGAAACAGAAATAATATTCTTAGTCAAACTAGGAACATAAAAAACATTGTCTAAAGTAATAAACAATCCAGAAGGTAATTCAAGAATAAATTCTCCAACTGCCTTCATAGCAACATTCTGCCCGTTCCCAACGTGCAGCTCTAAGTCACCCTGCTTCAGCTTCCTAATCCTTTTTAGTCCCTGCAAATCATTACAAATGTGAAAACCACATCCAGTGTCAAACACCCAAGATTTGCTCGAAAAGGAAAATAGATCAATAACATGTATACCTGAGGATTTTCTTATCTGCAGCTTCTTAAGCTTCAACTCAGCCACGTACTTGGGACAATTCCTCTTCCAATGCCCGATCTCATCACAGTGAAAACACTTGGCATCTTTATGAGGTTTTGCCTTCGGAATGGCAACATTTATGCCTTTGCCCTTGTCTTGCTTACTCGCCTTGCCTTTTCCCTTGGATAGCTTCTTCCTGGTAATTCTTCCTTCCCTGATCACCAGCACTGGATTACCCTTAGTTGGGATGTTTGTCTCAGTAGTTTTTAGCATCTGATGCAACTCTGGGATCATTCTTTCCCACCCATTCATGTTATAGTCATGGTTGTAAAAGTCCCGACTAGGCTCCGAGTACTCCCCGAGTACTCGCTACAAGGTAGGTTGCCGAGGCACGAGTACTCTTCTCCCAGGCCAATTACTCACCGAGTACTCCCGAATACTCCCGAGTACCTCCCGAGTACTCTCGAATCCGACTAGGGAGCGTCTAGCGACTTTTGCAACCATGGTTATAGTTCAAAACGAACTGATGATATCAATTGGGTAGCGAGCTAAGGTTCACATCCGTAGCTAGCTCATTACTAAGGGGTGCGTTCAGACACTCCAGTTGATCAACGAAAGACTTCATTTTCAGTACATGAGCACTGACCGAAGTACCTTCCTGCATGCGACATGTAATGAGAGATCTCATCATCTCAAAACGCTCATGATGAGCTTGCTGCTGAAACATGTCTTTCAGCTGCTCACTCATCTCATATGCTCCCAAGTTTTCCAGATTCTTCTGAAGTTCTGGAATCATCATAGCAAGCATAAGACATGTCACATCTTGGGAATCATCAACATGTTTTTCCCATGTCCTACGGGCTACACCCGTATTAGCAGCAGGTGCTTCGGGAATTGGTCCTTCAAGGACATAAGCCTTTTTCTCCGCCCTCAGAACAATTTTTAGGTTGTGGTACCAATCCATGAAGTTAGAATTATCAAGTTTAGCATTTTCAAGGATGGACTTAAGCGAGAATTTGGTGTTATCAGAATTGTTTGTAGACATCTGTAGAATTTAGAAGAAAATTTTATTAGTAATTTTCATGCATTAACCTAATTCAATTTTGACCCAAGATTTACAAAATTTTAGGAATTGGGATGAGATTCCATCTCCCCATAACTCAGTGAATGGACTTAGCACTCTTCACTGGCATAGATTGAAGGGTAGGTGACGATCACCAATTGTGTCGACTACACAATTCTCGGTTTGGGGTCGCATGACGAGTATTGTCAAGCATTGGTACGTTAACCCCAACTACGCCCACTTTCACAACCATAGAAGACGAATGTAGGGTAAACACTAACATTCGGTCTCGTGTCGCAAAAATGATATTTGTCCTCAAATCAGAATTGTTGCCCGGCCCATGTAAGCATGGAAATCGCGGAACTACCCCTAATCAAAACCGTAGGCCTGGATGCAGGGTAAACACTAGCACCAGGGGTTCGGATAGATCAGTTCGGGTGTTCTTAATTTAGGGTGGCGTAGAATATCGATTTTAATTTGGGTTATATTTTAAAGTTACCAGTTCAGGTCGTTTTAAAATACTTGTACGGCCTATGGCATGAACATAGGCTATACAATTCCTTTGTAAAAATCAATTTTACGTTTTAATTTGTGGCGATTTGAAACACCTTTCAATCACTCGACCGATTAATTTTAAATACCCTATTTAATCTAAGTTGGTCGTGTCGCAAATTTATTTTAATTAATAACGTTTATTAATTACGGTTTTCAAATTAACTTTTAATTTTTTGAAAAACCAATTGTGAATTTTGTATTTTAAAATAATCTGTTTATTTTAATTACCTATCCAATACTTAATAAACCTTTTATTAAAATTGCCGTTTTAATGATCGTGTATTAATTATTAATTTTATGTATGTAACAAACATCTCATGGCAAAACGCATAATAAAATAAATAAATATGCAATTCCGGGTTCAGATTATGTTCGGTTCGTTCGAGCCCAAGAACATGAACCGAGCCTATTAAGTGTAGCACAAACGCTTTTGTGCTCCCAATTAATCTTGGATCCAATCCTAAAAAGAACTTCTTTAATTTAAAGAAAATCTAAATTACCTTTAAATATTCTAACTGAAAAGTCTTACCAAAAATTTTAACTTTATTTTCAAGATAAAGTTTGTTACGTTTTGTTTAATCTTTTAATTTGGTATATATTAAAAAATCATTATTTTAATATATTCGTTTTTCTTTAAACTAATTTAACGCGTGTAGCTCCAAAAACTAATTTAGTACACGTGTTATGAAAAACAATTCTAGACCCGGATTTGCATACTACGATCATTAAGCTAAACGAAATAGGTTAAGGCCAAAGATTTTAACAAGTGCTCATGTTTGGCCTTAATAAAAACTTGCCTATAACTATTATACGTGACAAATTCCTATGCCAAATCTACTCGATTTTAAGCATGCAATTCTATAAACTACTTTATAACACTTTTATAAAATAACCTACTTTGATTTGTAACGTGGCTCTGATACCACTGTTGGAGTTTTCGTGTAACTTTTAGAAAATAATTTTTAGTCAATTTGTCAAAAAAAACTGAACGCAGCGGAAAACATTTACAGGAGGTTCGGTTCTAAACCGTTTCCACCAGTGATCTCATTACAATCAAAAAAGGTTATATAAAATTAAAGAATCGTGACTACCAAGTAAGATACATTGGTTCAACGAACGATCTCGCTAGATGATCGTTGACCACGAAATTTGAATTGTTCGTTTGAAACGATTTCAAACGAAACCTAAATCTAAAGAAAATAAAGTTCAAAACCTTACCTTATGCGTAATCGAAGAAACAAAAGAGTTTGCTTGTAACAGCCAATTAAATGCTTACGCAGTGTTGCTCCTCTTCTCTTTTTCTTTTGCGATGGCCAAGCCAAAAACAAGACAGCCGAAAAATCTAAAAAGACTTGTGGGATGTGTATATTTATACTTTTTGTTCCAATTGGACCTTTTGAAAGGATACAATCTTTTAACCAACAAAAGTTCCGTATCCACTTTTGATTGGAAGATATCTTTGAGATTTATATGGAGACATAAATTAAATTAAGAGTTTTTAGGAGATAATAAAGAAAAGATAAAAGTAATGTAATCTAATTACAATTTCATAATTATCTTATAATTATAATAATTATTATCTCTCCTTTTAATTATCTAGATAATTAACAATATATATATATATATATAATTTTTTATAATTAACAAATTTATTATAACATTAAATCTGGCTCTCCGTAATTATTCTAAATAATTACATGTTTCTTTTATTACGCTTATTATTTCGTGATCCGGTGATTAACGATTAAAACACCGTTAAATGTTCGTTGCCCAAAGTGTAACTCTTTGGGTCGTACCTTGACGATATTGTTGAATTATAATCGACAATTGAACATTATATCCAACACCATGAACTTTGAATTACAATTCAAAGGGAAAGTTAGGGAACTCCTGATGAGGCAATAAAGATCCAGAATAATGAAGTGTTTTGGCATCATCTGTTCCAGGGGAGATTGTTGGGATTGAACCTTACAAAGGAACAGTTGATAAAGCCAAAACTGGATCAGATCAGTGGATTCATCATAAGCAGTTGTTTGCATCAGATCTTTCCCCTTGAAAGTGGCCCTAACATCTAATGACCTATAAGTACTGCTCTTCACAACAGCTGCTGATCCCTAAAGACTATTGAAGATAAAGCACTGATGCTCAATCTACTGATATGGTTCAAGTAATGCTGAAGACACAAAGCACTGTTGGAGCTATAACAGTGGAATGAAGAAGTAGTAGTTTACTTTATCCTTTGTATTATACTTATAATCAGTTGTTTAGTTATCAGTGGTTGTAATAGTCAGTGGTTAGAGGTTGTTAGGAGGTTAGATGTCACTTTCATAGTGACGTCAGTCAAAAGATGCTCAGTGGTTGTTATGTACTATAAATAGAACAGTACTCTGTACTGTTCTATTAGCTCTTTTCATCACCAAGTCATTATGTACGAACAGTCATTGTAAGCTCAGGATGAGGGGGAGATTAGTGCATGCATGCATTATAGTTGATTATTGTAATAAATACAATCATTCGATTATGAGATAAACATGTTTGCTGAAAACTATTTCTTCCATTGATTGTGTGTCGAAAGTTTGCTTCATTTAATTCCACTGCATTTAACTCAGTTTCATTTCCATTCTAATCAAACGAACACAATCAAAAGAAACTCAGATCCTAACATGTTTAAATGCCCATATTTAAAAACTTATAAATATGAAAAATAAAAAAAGGGGAACGCCGGGTATCGAACCCGCGCTAAACCCGGTTCACACACACACCAACGACTTAACCAACATATCACAGGCCACTACACCGTGACCCTAAGAACGAGTTATATCCAGATTTAATTTTATTTACACACTCATTCTGTTTAAAAGCCCATTACAAGTTGCTGCCAAAACACGTTATTTATTTACTGATTTAATTATTTATTTTAATCATTTAATATTTAATTAAGTAAATAAATATTTATAATTTAAGTAGTTAAGGTTCAAGGGCCTTTTGGACCGTTTATAAATAATATAATTTAAACTTGTTATTTTTAACATTACCATTATTTTAAAACATTAACTTTCTAGCATCAGTAATAATTTTAGAAAACCGTTAGTTATATTTTTTGAATTTAAAGTTATTATTTTAAAAGATTAAGAAGCTTGACCATTAACTTATAATTTAAAAGTCTTATTTTAAACTTACTGTATAGGTAAACTTTGAAATGGCCCGTAAGCCCAAACCTGGTAAACGGTCCATAAGCCCAAACTCCGTAAAGGTCCGTAAGCCCAAACTAAGCCCAAACCCCGTAACGCTCCGTAAGGCCAAACCCCGTAAGCCCAAACCTGTGAAACAGTCAATAGGCCCACCCCATAAACCGTTATCCCCCAATCGTTTTAACGCCCAAATAATGCTCCGTTTAAAGATAAAACATTTAACATTAATATAAAAAGAAAATATTAAACATTACACTAAAAAATAAAAAACCAAACACCTAAAGCCAAACCCTCATCGTTTCCCACTCTGAGACGTGTGTGAATTCATGTCCTTGTTCGTGGCGTTAGTTGATGAGGGAAACCGCCTTTATGTCCTCCTCACCAAGGTTCTGAGATGAATCCTCCACAGCTTTGTAGTAACGCTCAAACGTCTCATAGTCTAAGCGGATGACGCGGAACCTTGAAGATAAGGCGTCAACGGTGCGGCCGTGGTCCGGACCACGGAGTTGTGCAAAACATTGTTGGACACGGACCCATAGACCCCCTGCCCTCGACGAGGAGGATCGGTATACACCTCCTCCCAAGCCTCCACCAATGCAATGTCCTCCACATCGGTCCACAACGAACTAGCCATGTTGGCAAAAACTGAACCACATCTGTTGAACAACGAATGCTTGGAAACGGCTGCTGGTTGAACAGAATATGAAAGAACTAGGGCTGAACGGCGTGTGTTAAGGGGGTTTATATAGTTGGTTAATATGGGGGGTTAAATTGTCACACCCTCAAAATCCACACGCGGAATACTACCGTGAGGCGTGTGACTAACCAGGATCCAGCCACTAATTATCTTGAACCGTTTAGTTATTATTACAAATAATGGTATAATTAGCGACCAATTTTAAATTTTCCAAAACATAGTTTAAGTTTGCAGCGGAAAGGAGAGGAGAACACATCGTAATTTAAAACCACAAGTTTGTTAACATGAAACTTACGAACCACGCAGTCCATCCGATTGCAACGTCCGTCCAAAGTTGTACCGAGCAACCTGCAAAGCATGCAATAGAGTGTCAACATAACGTTGGCGAGTTCACGTGTTTACAGTTTTCCAGTTTTAATTCCAAAAACTTGTTTCAACAGTTAATTTACTCATTTATACCATGCCATGGGGAGCTACCCCATAAGTAAGCTACTAAACTGTTTACAATACCGAATACTATGCGACCGTACGTTTCCGTAGAGTGCCCCGTTTGTCAATGTCTATCATCATTGACGGTTTGCCAGGCTCTATTAGTTCACACCCGATCCCATACGCGGGCACGGTGTGAGGCTGGTGAGACCTAAATAGCGCTATCAACTAATAACCCGTTCGGCAGGCCCCGACGACTAATCGGTATTAAGTAGTAGGGACTTGAGTGATAGAGTTTCGTTTAGTATTGCTCGTTGCATCCAATATAAATAGTAATTAACTAAAGGTCCCGCATAAGGAGAGAAAAGTAGTTTGTATCCCTCACAAGGGGATAGCGTTGTTACCCGTATCCCACAAGGAGATAGAAATACCGTATCCCGCACAAGGACATAGTAAGCAATCCCAAACCAGGAAAATGTGTTTCGTTCCGTTTCCCAACCACCGGGAACGCATGCTTTAAGTAAAAAGTAGTGAACTCACCTTTGCTTTGCTCGGTTGATAATTTACTTGTGTTATGTTGGTCAACCATACCCTATTATGGTTATTAATATTCGTTAGGTTCGTATGCAAGCAATGTCACGTATAATCCTACGCGTATCTATCACATAGCATGCATGTTACACTAGCACCCTATACGTTATTGGGCCAGTCCTATCATAAGACCCGTTAAACAGTTAACAGTAACACACAGTCCAAAACATGACATCACATTGTGCGGCCCAATAACGAATTTAAGTAGCCCAGTCAAAACCGGATAGCCTCGACTCGAGACTATGAGGTCTCGAGTCACAACCACTGCATTCTAAGTCGCAACAACTCGATCTCGGGTTGTGCATTTCTGAGTCGCAACATTGAGGTCTCGAGTCAGGCTTGAGTCGAGATCATGAGATCTCGAGGCGCAACCGTGCCGATCTCGAGTCCTTACATGTGAAGTGCCTGGTTTCGAGTTGTCAACATAACGGTCTCGAGTCGTAACCGTAAGGTCTCGACTCGCAAACTATGGAGATGCTTCTAGAATTTTCATATCAGTACTACCCAATCAGATTTCACAAGCATGTACTATCCAATCAAATTTCATTAACATGTTTTATTCTACCGTACCCTACTAAATTGGATCAAAACAACATAATTCAAATATTCATGGCATCTTCAAGTAGTTCATCATTATGTAAGCAGTTTATAAAAATCAATCAGAGTATATATTTCTTTAGTGTATATAACTAGTTCAAAAGGGTTTAACAATTAAATATTCAACCACAAGAGATTAACATAGAGTTTTCATTAAATCCGTTTGTCTTTGTCAATCCATATCCTATCAAAACAGGTTATATATATCATTCATACTTAATTTCCCAAATCAAATAATTCACTCAAAACAGTTAGCACACATAAACATTTAGCCGAGACCTAACACAAACACCTATATACATCAAATACATATCCAAACTTATATGTGCTTATCCTAAAACACATTTAAATCCTATTTTATTCAAAATCAAGAACTCACAGAATAACATGCGAATCATGGTCCTTATTCTTACGGCTCTAAACCAGTATACACATTCAGACAATCAGACAGTTAACAAAAGCAACTTACCAATTTCATTTTGGTCATTATAAAAATCACGCTATACAGTTAGATACATGTTTACAGATTTGTTCAGCTATACATATCAGTCCCTACGTTGACACAACAAGCAACTTCTACAAATCTGAATTGGACTCATAACCACTTTCATTTTTCAAATCAAACAACTAAAACAGATCTCAGACAACAAGATTTTCTATTACTGATTCATGACCACATCCTCTAACACTACACAGTTGACAAATTTGTATTTCAATTCATATTTCAAATCACCAATCAACAAATGTGTACAAATCAGAATCACAAGACTATTATTAGACCAAGAACCACAAAAAGCATATAAACAAAACCTATGAATACTGACCAATCGATTCACGGGTAGAACGGGCTCTCTGCTGCCGTCACCATTTCCGTCGTCGGCGTTACTAGTTCGTCGGAGGGCAACAGCCGAACATCGTCATCACCTCAGCTGTTGCCCCCTTCAGTTATGTCCCTTCAGTCCCGAGCCACCACCACCATTGCAGCCGCCAAAATGTCTCCGACCCACCACCATGTCATTAAGTGTATGTGTCCGATGCAGGGTAATGGCGTGTAGATAGGTGGGTGTGGGGGTGTGAGAGGGTCGCCGGAGTCCACTGATTGCACACGAGGTGTGCGGTTGTGAGAGAGTGAAAGGGAGAAGAGGAGTGGGTCGGGTTTTGTGTGTGAGCTCGCCAGAAATAAAGGGAAGTGCTGGAGAGGAGCTGGTCGGAGAACAAAGGGCGTCGGAGATCGCCGGAATCCGGCTCCGATCGTCGGACTCGGGAGAGGAGATAGAGGGTTGTCTGGTGTTGTGCGGCTGCAAATCTTTGTAGCCGTTTTTGGTTTTGAGAGCAAATGAGAGGGGGTGGGGGTTTAAGTGTATATTATAGTCTAGGGTTTTAGGTTTAAATAAGGGTTGGGCCTAGCCCAAGTGCGAATCCGTTTAAACAACTACGCGTCTGCTCAAACAACTGGCCCCGTTTTTAATAATACTATAACGGTAATCCAATTCATTATTTTAATAAATAATAATAATTATTATTAAGCGCACGATTTTACCAAACTACCCTTCTCTTGATAATGAGAGTACGGGTTGTCACATTCTCCCCATGTTATTGGAATTTCGTCCTCGAAATTTAGCAAAAGTCAAACGGTATGCTCTATATGTATACCTAGACTCCATTACCATACATAGATACATTCAGTTTCACGAAAGTCCACAGAACGAACATGTAAGCCACATAGCACATACAGTCACATAGCACGAAAAATCATATAGCATTAGATTCACATAGTTATACCACACTTGAGGGTTTTGATTTCTTGATCCTGATCTCAACCGGTTCCTCAATGAAGCGTAGTTGGTTGTTGATCATGAGTTCCTAAAAGAACAACGAATGTTTCATCTGACAGACACTTCTTCAGATTAGGCACGTGAAAGATGTTGTGTACCGCATTCAGCTCTTCAGGCAGGTTTAGTCAGTATGCTACCTTACCGATCATTTCGGTAACTTCGAATGGCCCAACGTATCGCTGATTAAGCTTGCCCTGTTTGTCAAAACGTACCACACCCTTCCAGGTGAAACTTTTAGTAGAACCCAGTCTCCGACTAGGAATTATGCGTAGCTTTTCTGACGGTCACGAGTTGCCGCCATGCGTTGTCTGATCTGGGCAATCTTATCCGTTGTGCCAAGTACAAGTCTCGGGCCGGTAATTTGGCTTCCGCCAATTTCCACCCAATTCAGAGGTGTCCGACATTTGCGTCCGTGCAATGCCCCAAATGGTGCTGCCTGAATGCTAGTGTGATAGCTGTTGTTGGAAGAGAATTCTACAAAAAGTGAAGTGTCACTCATATCCAAGGTCGATAACAAATGTTCTCAGCATGCCCTTGAGTGTTTGGATGGTGCTTTTGGCCTGACCTTCAGTTTGCGGGCGATAAGCGGTGCTCGTGCCTAACTGTGAGCCAAAGGTTTTTGTGCACAGCCTGGGATGAATCGAATGCAAAATGTGGGTTTCGATCAAAAGTGATAGAAGTTGGCACTCCGTTCCCATCATCTACTTCTATCAAGTAGATGGTTGCAAATTCGAAAACTTCGTCAGTTTCTTTGGTCGCGTGCCGTTACTAGCAGACATTTCATCAATGCCTTGGACAGGATAGAATAAGATAGAAGCACCTCGTAGATTATATTCCAATTGCTGGAGTTGCGGATTATTGTGTATCTCCCTAATGTCAGGTAATACTCCATCGAGCCTAAATCGTGCGATCGAGAAAAGCGGGCTTTGCGATGTTAAAAGTCGCGCATTGAAAACTTAACGTAGGCGGTTTGTGTCGTTGAAGTACCAGGGTGGAGCGGAGGAGTCGTTCGGACTACCTCGGGTTTTCGGAGTAGGTTCAGATGTCATCGAAAGAAACAAGCGTTGAATTTTGACAGGATGGAATGAATTCGGGGGTCGTAACTAGGTGTTGATCGTATCGAGTTCGAAGAACAGTGCTTGCGATACCCTTTACCCCGGGGTATCTTTGGCTCGTTGCTCCAACGAGTAACATTTGTAGAAAGAAATTCATCCAAACGAAGAATTGTGAATAGTGTAGGATAAGAATCATGGAATTCACGAAGCATAACACGAGTGGCGAGATAATGCAGGAAGGGTAGTCATAATTGATGCATTCAACTTGAGACAAAACATAAAAGGCTTTGGGATCGGCGATAAGGATTTATCTGATGTCGATGAGGTAGCTGGTCGTACACAAGCTGTCGTCGCTTGTCGGTAAGGAGTGTTACGTCGATGTGGTTAGCACCATAATGAGTAGCTAGAGGGGGGGTCGTCGTGCGGGTTTGGATGTGAAAATGCGGAAACAGGTTTTTAAGAAAGTATGATTGAAGTAAACGTTGCCAAATTTCAGGGTTTATGAAGTTTGTTTACTAAAGGTCGAGCCCGCTGAATTCACTAAACTGGAGAGAAATCTGGTCAAGGTTTCTATATGAAGACATGTGGACGTGGTGATAAAGAAATGGTAGTAGTGAGGATATCGTCGTGAGCATTAAATGCTGATTCGTATGAAAGCTAACGAAAGGATTCACGGAATCAGAAAGGTCGTCAAAGAACAACGGTTTCTGGAAATGAAGGATAAGGTAAGCATCTAGGTCACCATACTCGCTGGTGGGTTGACCGGTTCGTGTCTTTGTCTTGCCACGCCTTCAAATGCGCCGGTTTGTAAGAAAGATATCATTTTGCTGGGTTTTGGGGCGTGCTAAGGTATAAGGTTGAACTTGAATAAGGATTAACCATGTAATGAGGAATGAAGGGGAAATAACTTCGTGGTCGATGGAAGGGTGATACGATTGCTGGCACTGCAATGAGAAGCATACACCGCGCATGCTTTTCGTGTTCGAGACGTGCAAACAGAAACCCGAAAAGTGTAGACTTACCAGAATGCTTCAAGAATCCAGGTGATCATTCGGGTGAGGGAACAAGTCTCACCACTTAAGTTGGGAAAAGAAATACGCAGGTAAAAAGGATGCGAATGGCGTTGTCGTTCCTTCTAATATCCTATGATATAGGGGTGGCTCCCCTTCGTCGATTCATTCTCGTAGCTTCTCTATGTGGTCTGTAGCAGGCCTTTCCTGAGCAGGTCTATCGAGTAAACGTCCTTCGCATCAATTCGCAGTCCAGGGATGATATCATGAAATACGTGGACGAGGGCTCAAAATAACTGGTTCCTTGCTCTTAGCGTATCGTGGTTTTGAATCAGGTTTAGGAGGACTCGCTCCTATTTTTAACGTGTATCACGTTCGTATGATTCACATAGTTAGATACTAAATATACGCATACATACTAACACATATATGCTAATCATACAGATACACACATAAGTTATGCACAAGTAAATGCCGATAGCCTACCATTACCAGGTGAGCATCTGAGGTTGACGAACCTTGCAATCCGGAGTGTGGTGTTGTTGTGGTTTTTGTTAAAGAATGGTTATAGTCTGGTTTTCATATAAAAATATTTTATGTCCAAAACATTTTATATTTTAAACCTAGTTCACTATAACCAATGGCTCTGATACCAATTTGTCACCCCCTCAAAATCCACACGCGGAATACTACCGCGAGGCGTGTGACTAACCAGGATCCAGCCACTAATTATCTTGAACCGTTTAGTTATTATTACAAATAATGGTATAATTAGCGACCAATTTTAAATTTTCCAAAACATAGTTTAAGTTTGCAGCGGAAAAGAGAGGAGAACACGGAATTTCGGGATGAAATTCCAGATCAACGGGGGGATGATGTGACACCCCAGGAAAACCGGGAAAACCATGCAACTTAACTAGCTTCCTCAGTGAGTACTTACCAAATTTCGGGACGAAATTTCTTTCAACTTGGGGATAATGTGACAACTCGTAATTTAGAACCCTTCATTGTATCTCGATGTAACATGCTTAAACGTTATGTGTTTACATATTAGTAAATGAAAGTTAGTGATTATCTTAATGTGCTATGTGTTATTAATGTGTACGTATAAAGTATAGTTTATACAAGTGTGTATGTAGTGAACCGGAACCAAAACACAAGAACCCAACTCGAGACCACTCGGTCTCGAGTGAATAGTGTAACTGTTGGGCCGGTTGGGCCATGCTCCTCTTCACCCCACTCGAAAACCCACTAGGGTGAACCAACTTAGAGCTAGTATATAACTCATACTCCTAGCCAACTTTGCCATTCTTTGGACAACTCACACTCACTCTCATACACACTCTCCTACATTCTCTCTCACTAAAACCCTAGAACCACAAACCTCCTCTCCTCTCTTTCGGATTCAACCGGTGGCACCAAGACTCTCGGCTCAAGCTCTAGATCATCACTCGATATTTGGTTCGTTGATTCTTCAAACCCGAACACCATCCGGATAGTATTTTATGTTCTAGATGTCACAATGCTTGGTTGATAAATGAGATCCATGATAAAAGTGTTGATGTGTGTGATATAGGTTAGTGATTCATGTTATGTGCTTTATTTCGGTTGACGAATGCATGATGATGTTACATGATGATGAAATGTTATCTTGGTATAAATAATAGGTGATTGATTATGAATGATTGTCATCGGCTTTATATGGGTTTGGATCCGAATGGCTTGGTTATGTATAAATAAGGAGGTTTATTGCTCATGAAATCGGATTTGCATATGTATTAGATGATGTTCATGTTAATCGGATTTTGTACTAAGGATTCTAAGAATCGAGTGCTTGATTAACCGGCTATTGTATGTATTATGATCGAATGATTGTTGAGATTGTCATGATTAGAATATATGATAGGATAGGGTTGTTTGATTTATCATATTGCAAAATGTTGAGAACCCTAAAATGATGAACAAGTTTGAATGTTGATATGAATATTTGAATATGCAAAGAACACTTGAAAGATGCCTTGTTTGATCCATTTAATCTAGATATTAGACAAAGAAACATGTTTGTGTGTTTTTATTGGATAGTACACAATTTCATGCACATGAAATTGCAATGATATTGGATAGTACACCGAATGTTCTAGAAAGATTTCGGTTATCAGGTATGAAAGACGAGACCCTTGGTCTCGACTCGAGACCATGTAGATGACAACTCGAGACCGCGGTTACGACACAGGTTGCGAGTCGAGAACTCCTAGTCTCGACTCGAGACCACACATCACCAGCACACAAACAACATGACTCGAGACCAAGTTACGGGTCTTGTTGTGACTCGAGACTTGACTCGAGACCACTAGGTCTCGAGTGATGAAGGCTAAGCCGAGACAGCACCATCTCGACTCGAAATCTCTAGTCTCGACTCGAGACCACCCGGCTATATATATTCTGTTTGGGCTTGCACGAGTACAGGCCTAAGTATTTGGGCCGAATACGTGGACTTTATATGTTACCGTTGAACGTGTATGTTGTACACTGTTGATTGGACTGTCATGAATAATACTTGTATGCAACGTGCTAGTACGTGTAGAAAACATACGTGCATTTCTTGGTTTGAACCTGACATATATGTTAACCATGTTAGGACGTGGTTGACCACTAGCATCTAGACTTGACTTTTTGTGTATCTGCCGAGCAAACCAAGGTGAGTTCACACCCTCTACAAAGCATGGGATTCCCAGGGGTTGGGAATGGGGTTAAGGAACATGGATTCCCCATCCTTTATTGGGTAGGACAGTGCTGGTTCAGGAATATAATTCCTCGTCCTCTTGGACAGATAACTTTCACTAGACCAAAACTCTATCACGAAGTCCCTCCTTTTTATATCGACTTAATCGTCGGGCCAATGGCGAGCGGGTCATTAGTTAGATAGCGCTATTTAGGTTTGACAAACCTCACACCGTGCCGCAGAGGACGGGCGTGAACTAATGGATCTGGGCACGTCAATGATGATAGACATTGACAGTTCAGGGCACATAAACAAGACTACAGTCAGCAGTCGATATGGTAACGAGTCTAGTAACATACATGGGGTAGCCCCCACGGCCGTAGAGCCAGATAATTAAACATGGGGTAGCCCCCACGGCTGGGTTGCCAGAGTAATTGGGTTAAACAATTCACGTTTTCAACTAGGGGGTAACCCCCACGGCAGGATGCCAGATAAGGGAGACTGTTTTCGAAACAACCTAGAACGAACACCCAACTGTGAACTCGCTCAACATTATTGTTGACTCGTTACTACATGCTTTGCAGGTCAGTAGGTACTTAGCTGGAGCTTGCATGGAAGAGAGTCGTTGTGGGACATGGACAACTGTGTGCCATGTTAAACTTTGAAACAATTAAACTTATGTTTTGGATTTTCAAACGTTATGCTTCCGCTTGCAACTTAAACTATGTTTTTGTTTGGACACCAATTGTATTGGTTGGATTTTTTTATAATCACTTATATGCTTGTTCAATATGATTGGTGGTTGGATCCTGGTCAGTCACGCCCCCAAGCGGTGGTATTCCGCAGGTGGATTTTGGGGGTGTGATAGATTGGTATCAGAGCCATTGGTTATAGTGAACTTGGTTTTAATAAGGGAAAAAGTTTTATTAAAATTAGACTATAACCTGTACAGTGCTCTACGATCCACAACGACGTTTCACTTCACATGCAAGGCTCGATATTCTAGGTGATATGATCTATGTATATATTGCCTACTTGTTAGTTACATAGTGCATTGCTCATGGTATGCTTGGTTAGTGTAACTACTGTTGCTTGAACCCGTGTGTGCTTACTCTCTTCTGCCATCGCATTTTCGCGAACCCCTCTCACTCATGTTCCTCTTGATACGAAGATCATGTCTGGACGCGTTAACATGACTCAAGCCCAGTTGACGGCTCTGATTAACGAACGAGTTGCTGCGGCACTTGCAGCTGCACACGCAGGAGGTCAACATGCTCAGCCACCTGTGTGCACCTTTTAAACTTTTATGGATTGCCGACCAACCACTTTTAGCGGCACTGAAGGAGCTGTACGTCTCCTCCACTGGTTTGAGAAGCTCGAGTCAGTTTTCGAAATGTGTGAATGCCCTGAGGCGCGCAGGGTGAAGTATGCTACCGGTACTCTCGAGGGTTTTGCTCTCACATGGTGGAATGCTCAGGTCCAAATGCTGGGGTTGGTTTCTGCTAACGCCACCCCATGGAACAATTTTAAAGAGATGATCAAGGAGGAATACTGCAGTCGTGACGACATTCATAAGCTGGAAGTCGAGTTCTACAACCTCAAGATGACGGGGTCAAAGATTGAGGCGTATACGAAGAGATCGAATGAGCTTGCATTATTGTGTCCTACTATGGTGGACCCCCCAATTAAGCGTATTGAACTCTTTCTTAAGGGCTTAGTGCCAGAAATCCAAAGTCATGTGACTTCAGCAAACCTCGCCACCATCCAGCAGGTTGTTCAGTTGGCTCACCGTCTCACTGATCAGGCGGTGGAGCAGAACAGGTTGCCAAAGCGTATAAGCGCTACAGCTACTTCGGATGCTCCTAGTGACAACAAGAGAAAATGGGATGGAGCTTCAAGCAAAGGTTCAACTTCTATGCAATCTCAGTCTCAGCAGAGAAAGACTGATGACTACAAGAGCCCCAGTCAGCAATCATCTGGTGGTCAAAGTCATGGTGGGTACAAGGGAAATCACCCCAAATGCAATCGCTGCAACCTACACCACAGCGGGCCATGCACCACGGGTAACTGTCATCGGTGCAACAAGCCAGGTCACGCCGCCAAGGACTGCAGAAGCTTGTACCCCGCAAACCAGAATCGTCAACAACAAGCCCCTCAGAACCAGCGACAGCAGCAGCAGCAGCAAGGTATCAACAAAGGGTGCTTTCAGTGTGGAGCTGAAGGCCATTTCAAGAAAGATTGCCCCCAACTGAACAGGAACCAGAACAACAACAACAACAACAACAACAATAATCAGGGGAATGGTAACAATGGGAACAACAACAACAACAATGGAGCCAGGGGCGGGTGTTCGTGATTGGTCAAGGTGAAGCGAGGAATGACCCCAATGTTGTGATGGGTAAGTTCCTTCTCGACGACTTTTATGTTGCAGTTTTATTTGATTCGGGTGCCGATACTAGCTACGTGTCACTAGAAGTTAGTCGAATTCTTAAGCGTATTCCAACACCTTTGAATAACAAGCACACTGTAGAGCTAGCAAATGGTAAGAGTTTAGAGGCCGCACACGTAGTCAAGGGTTGCAAACTTATTCTTGCTAACCAGACCTTCTCTATTGACCTTATTCCTATCGTCTTGGGTAGTTTCGACGTTGTCATTGGGATGGATTGGTTATCCCAACACCGAGCAGAGATTCTTTGCAACGAGAAGATTGTTTGTATTCCTGGTTCCGGTAGTGAACCTCTCATGATCCGTGGCGACAAGAGGGGTGCTGTTGAGAACATCATCTCTTTCCTTAAGGCCCAGAAGGGCTTGCGAAAGGGCCACACTGCCATTTTGGCTCTCGTCACAGACACCTCGAAGAAAGAGAAGAAGATAGAAGATTTTCCAATTGTATGCGACTATCCTGAGGTATTTCCTGAGGAACTACCTGGTCTTCCGCCTCATCGCCAAGTCGAGTTTCAGATTGAACTAGCTCTCGGAGCTGCGCCTATAGCTCGTGCACCTTATCGTTTAGCTCCGTCAGAGTTGGAGGAACTCTCTACGCAACTACAAGAACTCTTGGATAAGGGTTTTATTCATCCTAGCTCATCGCCCTGGGGAGCTCCAGTGTTATTTGTGAAGAAGAAAGACGGTACCTTTAGAATGTGTATCGACTACCGGGAACTCAACAAGGTGACCGTGAAGAATCGCTATCCTCTACCACGTATTGACGACTTGTTCGACCAGCTGCAAGGGTCGAGCTACTATTCAAAGATTGATTTGAGATCGGGATATCACCAGCTGAGAGTCCGAGAAGAGGACGTGTCCAAAACGGCCTTAAGAACTCGTTATGGACACTATGAGTTTTTGGTCATGCCTTTTGGGCTGACAAACGCACCTGCGATTTTCATGGACTTGATGAATCGAGTGTGCAAACCTTACCTGGACAAGTTCGTTATAGTCTTCATCGACGACATCCTGATCTATTCTAAGAGTCAGGAGGAACACGAGCAGCATCTACGACTTATTCTGGAACTCCTTCGAACGGAACAGCTTTACACGAAGTTCTCGAAATGCGACTTCTGGCTTTGTGAAGTCCATTTCCTAGGCCACATAGTGAACAAAGATGGGATTCATGTGGATCCGTCCAAGGTAGACTCGATTAAGAACTGGCCTGCACCTCGTACACCAACGGAAATTCGCCAATTCTTGGGTGTGGCAGGTTACTACAGGAGGTTCATTAAGGATTTTTCCAAGATTGCACAGCCTCTCACCTCACTAACGCAGAAGGGCGCTGTTTATCGATGAGGAAATGCACAGGAGTTAGCATTTCAGCATTTAAAGGATAGACTGTGCAGCGCACCTATCCTTTCATTGCAAGAGGGCACAGACGACTTCGTGGTCTACTGCGACGCATCAATTCAGGGTCTTGGTTGTGTACTGATGCAACGGGATAAGGTTATAGCCTACACCTCACGCCAACTCAAAGTTCATGAAAGAAACTACACTACGCACGACTTAGAGCTGGGAGCTGTTGTTTTTGCACTTAAGATATGGCGACATTACCTGTACGGCACCAAGTGCGCCATCTACACCGACCACAGGAGCCTCGAGCATATCTTCAAACAGAAGGAACTGAATATGCGACAACGACGATGGGTCGAGCTACTGAATGACTACGAATGCTCGATCAGGTATCACCCAGGCAAAGCCAATGTGGTGGTCGACGCCCTCAGTCGGAAGGACACTGCGCCTAAACGCGTACGAGCTTTGCAACTCACGATACATTCTAGTCTTCCTTCCCAGATACGAGATGCTCAGGTAGAAGCATTGAAACCAGAAAACGTCAGGGCTGAAGCCCTACGCGGCTCAAGGCAACGATTAGAACGAAAGGAAGACGGTGCATACTACGTAACAGGACGCATTTGGGTCCCACGCTATGGCAACTTACGAGAGCTTGTGATGGATGAAGCACACAAGTCTCGCTACTCGGTACATCCTGGATCGGATAAGATGTACCACGATATCAAAACTACGTATTGGTTGCCTAGCATGAAGGCCCACATAGCAACTTACGTCAGCAAGTGTTTGACTTGTGCAAGAGTCAAGACTGAATACCAGAAACCCTCAGGCCTACTCAAACAACTAGAGATACCTCAATGGAAATGGGAGCAAATTTCCATGTATTTCGTTACTGGCCTGCCTAGATCTCAGCGCGGAAATGATACCATTTGGGTGATCGTGGATCGACTCACAAAGTCTGCGCACTTCTTGGCTATCAAGGAAACGGATAAATTATCCACTCTAGCAGAGGTATATCTCAAGGAAGTTGTCTCGAGGCACGGGGTGCCCACCTCTATTATCTCGGATCGAGATGCGCGTTTCACTTCAGAACTGTGGCAAGCAATGCATAAATCCTTTGGCTCACGATTAGACATGAGCACAGCGTATCACCCTCAGACGGACGGGCAGTCTGAGCGCACTATTCAAACCTTAGAAGACATGCTTCGTGCATGTGTAATCGACTTTGGCAACAGCTGGGAAAAGCATCTGCCACTTGTGGAATTCTCGTACAATAACAGCTACCACACCAGCATTAAAGCTGCTCCGTTTGAGGCATTGTACGGGCGTAAATGCCGGTCACCTCTTTGTTGGGCAGAGGTGGGGGATAGTCAGATCACTGGTCCAGAACATGTGGTAGACACAACCGAACGAATTGCTCAAATACGACAACGCATGGCGGCAGCTCATTGACGAATGCATGATGATGTTACATGATGATGAAATGTTGTCTTGGTATAAATAATAGGTGATTGATTATGAATGATTGTCATCGGCTTTATATGGGTTTGGATCCGAATGGCTTGGTTATGTATAAATAAGGAGGTTTATTGCTCATGAAATCGGATTTGCATATGTATTAGATGATGTTCATGTTAATCGGATTTTGTACTAAGGATTCTAAGAATCGAGTGCTTGATTAACCGGCTATTGTATGTATTATGATCGAATGATTGTTGAGATTGTCATGATTAGAATATATGATAGGATAGGGTTGTTTGATTTATCATATTGCAAAATGTTGAGAACCCTAAAATGATGAACAAGTTTGAATGTTGATATGAATATTTGAATATGCAAAGAACACTTGAAAGATGCCTTGTTTGATCCATTTAATCTAGATATTAGACTAAGAAACATGTTTGTGTGTTTTTATTGGATAGTACACAATTTCATGCACATGAAATTGCAATGCTATTGGATAGTACACCGAATGTTCTAGAAAGATTTCGGTTATCAGGTATGAAAGACGAGACCCTTGGTCTCGACTCGAGACCATGTAGATGACAACTCGAGACCGCGGTTACGACACAGGTTGCGAGTCGAGAACTCCTAGTCTCGACTCGAGACCACACATCACCAGCACACAAACAACATGACTCGAGACCAAGTTACGGGTCTTGTTGCGACTCGAGACTTGACTCGAGACCACTAGGTCTCGAGTGATCAAGGCTAAGCCGAGACAGCACGATCTCGACTCGAAATCTCTAGTCTCGACTCGAGACCACCCGGCTATATATATTATGTTTGGGCTTGCACGAGTACAGGCCTAAGTATTTGGGCCGAATACGTGGACTTTATATGTTACCGTTGAACGTGTATGTTGTACACTGTTGATTGGACTGCCATGAATAATACTTGTATGCAACGTGCTAGTACGTGTAGAAAACATACGTGCATTTCTTGGTTTGAACCTGACATATATGATAACCATGTTAGGACGTGGTTGACCACTAGCATCTAGACTTGACTTTCTGTGTATCTGCCGAGCAAACCAAGGTGAGTTTACACCCTCTACAAAGCATGGGATTCCCAGGGGTTGGGAATGGGGTTAAGGAACATGGATTCCCCATCCTTTATTAGGTAGGACAGTGCTGGTTCAGGAATATAATTCCTCGTCCTCTTGGACAGATAACTTTCACTAGACCAAAACTCTATCACGAAGTCCCTCCTTTTTATATCGACTTAATCGCCGGGCCAATGGCGAGCAGGTCATTAGTTAGATAGCGCTATTTAGGTTTGACAAACCTCACACCGTGCCGCAGAGGACGGGCGTGAACTAATGGATATGGGCACGTCAATGATGATAGACATTGACAGTTCAGGGCACATAAACATGACTACAGTCAGCAGTCGATATGGTAACGAGTCTAGTAACATACATGGGGTAGCCCCCACGGCCGTAGAGCCAGATAATTAAACATGGGGTAGCCCCCACGGCTGGGTTGCCAGAGTAATTGGGTTAAACAAATCACGTTTTCAACTAGGGGGTAACCCCCACGGCAGGATGCCAGATAAGGGAGACTGTTTTCGAAACAACCTAAAACGAACACCCAACTGTGAACTCACTCAACATTATTGTTGACTCGTTACTACATGCTTTGCAGGTCAGTAGGTACTTAGCTGGAGCTTGCATGGAAGAGAGTCGTTGTGGGACATGGACAACTGTGTGCCATGTTAAACTTTGAAACAATTAAACTTATGTTTTGGATTTTCAAACGTTATGCTTCCGCTTGCAACTTAAACTATGTTTTTGTTTGGACACCAATTGTATTGGTTGGATTTTTTTATAATCACTTATATGCTTGTTCAATATGATTGGTGGCTGGATCCTGGTCAGTCACGCCCCCAAGCGGTGGTATTCCGCAGGTGGATTTTGGGGGTGTGACAAAGATCTCACAGAATAACATGCGAATCATGGTCCTTATTCTTACGGCTCTAAACCAGTATACACATTCAGACAATCAGACAGTTAACAAAAGCAACTTACCAATTTCATTTTGGTCATTATAAAAATCACGCTATACAGTTAGATACATGTTTACAGATTTGTTCAGCTATACATATCAGTCCCTACGTTGACACAACAAGCAACTTCTACAAATCTAAATTGGACTCATAACCACTTTCATTTTTCAAATCAAATAGATCTCAGACAACAAGATTTTCTATTACTGATTCATGACCACATCCTCTAACACTACACAATTGACAAATTTGTATTTCGATTCATATTTCAAATCACCAATCAACAAATGTGTACAAATCAGAATCACAAGACTATTATTAGACCAAGAACCACAAAAAGCATATAAACACAACCTATGAATACTGACCAATCGATTCACGGGTCGAACGGGCTCTCTGCTGCCGTCACCGTTTCCGTCGCTGGCGTTACTAGTTCGTCGGAGGGCCACAGACGAACATCGTCATCACCTCAGCTGCTGCCCCCTTCATTTATGTCCCTTCAGTCCTGAACCACCACCACCATTGCAGCCGCCAAAATGTCTCCGACCCACCACCATGTCATGAAGTGTATGTGTCCGATGCAGGGTAATGGCGTGTAGATAGGTGGGTGTGGGGGTGTAAGAGGGTCGCCGGAGTCCTCTGATTGCACATGAGGTGTGCGGTTGTGAGAGAGTGAAAGGGAGAAGATGAGTGGGTCGGGTTTTGTGTGTGAGCTCGCCAGAAAAAAGGGAAGTGCTGGAGAGGAGCTGGTCGGAGAACAAAGGGCGTCGGAGATCGCCGGAATCCGGCTCCGATCATCGGACTCGGGAGAGGAGATAGAGGGTTGTCTGGTGTTGTGCGGCTGCAAATCTTTGTAGGGTTTTTGGTTTTGAGAGCAAATGAGAGGGGGTGGGAGTTTAAGTGTATATTATAGTCTAGGGTTTTAGGTTTAAATAAGGGTTGGGCCTAGCCCAAGTGCGAATCCGTTTAAACAACTACGCGTCTGCTCAAACAACTGGCCCGATTTTTAATAATACTATAACGGTAATCCAATTCATTATTTTAATAAATAATAATAATATTAATTATTAAGCGCACGTTTTTACCAAACTACCCTTCTCTTGACAATGAGAGTATGGGTTGTCACATAAATGAATATTTAATGTTAGTTTAAATGAATATTTAATGTTTAAATGGTTGTTGATTTCATTATTATGTAGTTTTTTTCATTGAATTTTACTGCAATTGTTGGTTGCTTTAACAACATATTCAAATGTAAATCAGTAAACTTTATAACTTTATTATTATTCAATACAAAGTACATAAAAAACATAACACAAAAAATACAAACATAATCATTTGACAACATATTCAAATGTAAATCAGTAAACTTTATAACTTCATAATTATTCAATACAAAGTACATAAAAAACATAACACAAAAAATACAAACATAATCATTTAACAACATATTCAAATGTAAATCAGTAAACTTTATAACTTTATTATTATTCAATACACCAAACCGCTACTTCCGACTAGGTAGGAGATTCGAATTCTGATTCCGGAATTTGCATCGAAACACCTAGCAATGATAAAGATGGGTCGTGAACTGGTAAGTTCCATCAACCCACATTTACATTGGCCTAGGTGATATGGAATGGGTTGTTGACATTTTCTTCAACGGTTCTGCAGCTTCGGCGATGTTAGAGGACCTGGCAAACACATTGGTCTCTAGCCGGGGTCTCATCAACCACCCTAAAGGGGCAGAACCGTCATGTGCCAAACAACCCGTTTGACCCTTCACATGTCCGTTGTAGATGAGTTCTTGAACCCGATTGACCCTACAGAGCACGTGGAAGGGAATATCCGATGACTTCCGATGAAATCGGATGAGATCTGTGTCCGTTGTAGATGAGTTCTTAAACCCGTTTGTTGAATTCGAAGAAATAATTTTCAGGGGGGGTCTGCCCATTTTTTGAAGGTGTGAACACTAATGGGGTAGAGGATATGGTGAAGAAAAGGTTGTATATATAGGGCAACAAAAAAACAGGTTCGTTGATACAACTAAAAAACAGGGTTGAAATTTGTGAACGTCTTAAAAATAGGTTTCAAACGTCTCAACTTTTATAGAAAACGTCTTAAATACAACTTTGAAATTCGTGAAACGTCTCAAGTCTCAACTTTTGAATGAAACGTCTAAATTTTTTTTTGAAATTTGTGATACCTTTAAAACGGCTCACCTTTTCAAGCAAACGTCTCAAGCCGTGTCCAAGCGTCTCAAGCCGCGTTCAAACGTCTCAAGCCATGCAAACGTCTCGGCTTAACAGCTCAACCAGCAGCCATGAGGAAACGGATCAAGCCGCCTGAAACGTCTCTGCTAAGACGTTAAGACGTCTGAGCAGAGTGTCGGACACGTGGCAACGTTTCGTTGGTCAGCCGCCTAGACGCTAGAGGGTTTTTGTTGCGTCTCCACAAGACGTTTGCATTGGCCATTTTGGAAATGTTGACCAATCCTTGGCCATTTTCGCTATTTTCCCTAAAATTTATTGTCGTTCAAAAAAAATGAAAGACATAGTTATTAAATATATTGTGTATTGCAAAATGTGTTTAGTAAAAAGCTATTAGGGTCTGTTTGGTATGGGGTAATGAAATGGACGAAGGAATAGAATGAACGAGAAAATGAAATGGACGAGCCTACATGGTTAAATATGAATTTTGATTCTCATATGATAGAAATTTAACCAGGCCATTCATGTGACATACGTTATCATGTTGTAGCATGAGTCATGAATACAACACTGATATCTTTGTTACATGACTATATTATACGCATGGTCGGTCCTGAGAATTCGTGTACCATGTTAGAGCTCGAAAAAACGTGCCCTTAGACCTTAACAAAATTGGGTATTGAGCTCACTAAAAGTCTAAACCTAATGCCAATATGCTAATAACTAATCTAAACCATAAAAATAGTTTTGTAAATGGGCTTAGGGGTGTTCATGAGACGATCCGATCCGAGCGAGGGTCTGCTCGTGCTCGGATTGAATTACAACTGATCCGATCCGATCGAAGTTGCAAAACCGAGCACAAAAGTGATGCTCGTGCTCAGAGTGAATTTGAATCTAGTGGATCGTTTTCGCTCAGTTTCGCTCAGTTTTTCTCATCACCGAAATTAAAACATGTGTAGCAACACAAAAAAAAACTGAAATCAAGACTATTACAAGGCTGCATTCAACAAAAAAACAAATCCTAACTTAATTAAAACATGTCCAACGACTTACTAACAAAAGCAATACATAACTAAAATCATGATCCGTATGAGTTGAACTTGAGTAGCAGCGAGGTATGTGGCAGGAGGTATATAGAAGGAGATCAGGTGTTCATTTGAATTTTTAGGAATTAGGGTTAGGTTTTGGTATTGAGTTGGACTAGTATGTTTGATGTGTGTAAAATGCAACATATAAATTACATCAAATAAGGCATAAAACTAACCCTTTTTTAGTACTAATGTTGGAAAAAGTGTGTTTCTGTCTTCCTTTTAAATTTACAGGGTCAAATGAGCTTAAACGAACAAAAGGAACAAAAATACAGCCAAAACCAACATAAATACAAAGAAAAGGAAGAAACGTGGCATGCCCGACCCCTCGACAACAACTCCCAAAGAAAAAAACAAGAAGAAAGCTGAGCATAGGGCTGTGCCCAGCTGAGCATGGGGTTGTGCCCAGCCCGACACGGGGCGTGCCCAGCTCAGCACGGGGCCGTGTCTAGAATGGTCAGCCCTGGCACAAAAGACAAACCTATAGAAGCTTCTATTGCCCACCACGGGGCCGTGTCCAGTGAACACGGGGGCGTGGGGAAAGTACAGCAGGCGCATTAATTGTAATTGCGAATTACAATTAATGAAGAGAGAGAATGTCAGACAAGCACGGGGGCGTGCCCAGCGGACACGGGGGCGTGTGGAGCTGATAAAGACAAACTGTATTAATGAAGAAAGAGAAAAGGGTGGACACGGGGTCGTGTCCAGCGGACACGGGGCCGTGTCCAGGCTTCTGTACAGGCTATAAATAGGAGTGCTTGGCTCAAGCTCAAACCATCCATTGGCACACCACCTCTCTCACACTTCATCCACCACCCACCACCACCATAACACCATCATCCACCACCATCATCCATTGTCCATCGTAGAGTGTGTGAGTCGTCTCGGGATCCAAGATTGAACGTAAGAGTTCTTGACAATCAAGGCCATGTTTGCCTAAGTCTCTTACATCACTTGGTGAAGACAAAGTGTCTAGTATAATACTTTTTATTTCTAATCTTTTGCACTTTTTATTTGGTTTTGTATTAATGACTTTAATAACTAGTTACTTATGTTGAAGGTGATCTTTCCTTATCGTTTGTCCGTGGTGTCTTGGCATTATTTTACTGTCTATATAAAATAAAGGATTTTCACCATTCATATCTCCACGGTCTATATGGAGGTATGTTGGCTACCTGGTCGGGGGTTAAGGGAACGGTTTGGTAAAGGTCTTGCCATTGTTCAGCGTTTAGAGGTCCTGCAATGGACCTGGGTCAAATTTAGTAGGACCTCCTTCAATACTTCATGGTATTGGATGGCGGGGGTCCAAACTCTTTGATCCCCTCATAAGTTAACTACTATTAATACTATAACCCGGCTATTTAGGACTGTATCCCTGCTGACTCAGACTACTTAGCCGAGGGTAACGTCGCCGCCAAAAGCAGGGCCTACCACAATACTGCATTAATAACTTAATTCATTATCTTCCAATAATCCACCCCTTTAGGATTGTATCCTTGCTGACTCAAACTACTGGGGTGAGGGTAACGTCACCTTCAAAAGAGGGGCCTACTACAATAACTAAGATAATCTCTTAATTATGTGCAAAAGTGCGGAAATAATCAAAGGTTATACTAGATACGAGTCGGAACCAAGTGATTCATCTTGTCTATCTGTTTTTATTTTTATTTTTATTTTCAGCATTTTAGTTAGTTTTTATTTTTCTTAGCTTAAAACATTTTTCTAAACTTTTATTTTGATTAGACGTTGAGGATAAACCGGTACTAAAAGCTCTTGTGTCCTTGGACGACCTCGGTATCTTACTAACGCTATACTACACTCAACGATGGGTGCACTTGCCCATATGTGTGTTTAGTGTTAGTGAAATATCGTGTTTTATAAATTTAAAACTTGGCTAAAATTAGTGTTAAAAAGGGCTTAAAATATACACCTAATATATATAACACTTTATCGCACATCAAGTTTTTGGCGCCGTTGCCGGGGACACAAGGATTTTAGGAAAGCTTAAAATCGACGGCCTAATCAGTTTTTCAAAACCTTTTCAAAACGGGCCCACATTTTTTCTGCATTTTAGTTTAGTTTTGCATTACAGTAGGTTGAACACGGGCCGTGCTCGCTGAACACGGGGCCGTGCTGCATATTTTTCATTAAACACCCAGTAACAGAAGCTTGAACACGGGTCGTGCTCACTGAACACGCCCCGTGCTCAAGGAAATCAGTAAATTTAATTAAAACGCCCAGATACAGATTCTTAACACGGGGTCGTGTCCACTGAACACGGGGCCGTGTCCAGCCTTCTGTTTCCGCTTTTTTATTTTTGTTTTCTGATCTCGAGACTCGGTTGTGGTCTGCTGAGTGATTCTTATGGATCAATATTCAGGAGGTTACAACTACACCTATGAGGAGGATGATTATAGGGGTAACTATTGCACTAATTGTCGTAACTCACGCTCGGTTCAAAATAGTCACTCATATCAACCATCCAATTCATACACCTACTATGAGGAGCCCAGGTACGAGCCATCAACTTCATACACATCCTATGAAGACCAAAGGTATGAACCTCCTCCCTCATACTCATATTTTGACGAACCAAGGTATGAGCCTTCTTACTCATACTTTGAGGAACCAAGATATGAGCCACCACCTTCGTATGCTTATTATGAGGAACCATGGCGTGAACAACCCACCTCATATGAGTATTATGAAGAACAAAATTACGAACCTTATCCATCATATGCTTACAATGAAGAACAATGGTGCGAACCATCGACTTCATATGGGTGTTATGAGGAACAAAGGGTCGAACAACCGGATTCAAGCTTAGAAAATCCCGATTCTTTTTCTATAACCAAAGTGACCGATAGGATATTAGAACACATTAGAGTTATCGATCGATGTATAAAAGAAGCTCGCGCAAGGGAAGAGGAGTCCCGCGCAAGAGAAGAATTAAAAAAGGAAGAGATAACTGAAAGTGTTAAAATGGAAGAACAAGTAAGTGAAAAACCGACACATGAGTTAAACAACGAAAAAGGTGAGTCCGACAACGTTAAAATTCAAGAAGAGTCTAATTTTGAAGAAATTAATCTCTTGTCACCTTCTTTTGAAAATCATTGTTTAGTACCCACTCATGCTAAGTTTTTAAAAGAGTTAAACACTAACACTAAAATTGACGAAACGGTAAGTGTTAAGTTAACTGATGATCAAACCTCACTAATAAAAGAAGACCCATTTGAAATTAACATTACACCGGTTCCATGTTTCTTTCAAAATTCATTTATTAGTAATATCACAATCGATAAAGATCTTTGTGTTAACATAATGCCTAACTACATTTTCGAAAAATTAAGTATTAGTGATTTTTCTCCACTTCAAATACCCATTTTTCTATCCAATCGGAAAGTAATAAAATCAATCGGTATAGTTGAGGATGTATTGGTTCAAACAAATCAAATGGTAATCCCGACCGATTTTGTCATCCTCGATGACGCTCCTCTAGTGTTGGGGCGACCATTTGTAAAAACTCACGAAGCTTTGAAAAACCGGAAGTTCAACAATCTACCTCTTCAATTAGGGGCATTTAAAAAGAGTGTCGATCTTGAGCGATCAATGAAATATCCATTCGGCAATGACGACCCCCTAATTGAAGATGAGCCAGAACCACCTGATAAAGTGGGTCTAGCCAAGGACCCTTATAAACGTGGCGCACCACGGAGGCATTCCGCGGAACTATCCTTAGTTTTAGATTAGTTTAACTTTTATATTTTCTAGTTTAGTTTTAATTTTCAGGAATAAAACACACTCGGGATGGTGAAGGATACTAAGGGAAGCTTGAACCAACAACCCATGCACAAAAACAGAGCCTCCCGTCAATTTTTCTTCATTACAGGAAGTTCAGCACGGGGCCGTGCTCACCCCAACACGCCCCGTGCCCAAGGTTCTGTAGAAAATGCCCAGTTCAGGTACCTGGACACGGGGTCGTGCTCACTGGACACGCCCCCGTGCCCAGCCTTCTGTTTACTTTTGGTACTGGCAGTCTGGACACTGGGCCGTGCTCAGCCAACACCACCCCGTGTTCAGCTACCCAGTACCATAAAATCTTGTTTTTAACCCATTTTTACACATTTAATCAGCCTAAAAACTTATTTTTGGGACACATTGAGGACAATGTGTAATTTAAGTGTGAGGGGGATGCTAAAACCTTGAATCTTGCAAGTCCTAATAACAAGCCTTACACAAAACTCTATTGGAACCGCTAATCACCCCAAATTTTTTCAAAAATTTTCAAATTTTTTTTACTTGTCTAGATTTAATTTGGGAATTTCAAAATTCTAAAAAGGTTTTATTTTTACAAATTTACAACCGATAGCGTCGTGATAAAAAGAACCAACATAAGAAAATTATGAAAAGGCATGACAAGCTTAGTTAAAATTTGATTATATATACTTGATCACATAAAAACCCATTCCCACAAAAGTGAGTTTTGAGCCTTTATTGAGCATACAATTACATATCATTAAACTAAATGCTCATTTTTCGTTTCTTGTGTGAATAGCCGCTTGGTTCTTACGACTCTAGAACTTGCCATGACGATACATTCCCGGTCCTTATCAACTTAAACCCGAGTAGGTAAATGATGGAGGCATTAGGACTAACCCTTTTTATTTCTACACCATTATTTTTTCTTTTCTTTTTTTTTTACCACCTACCCAAAAACCCCCTAGTTAGCCCCTTTGAGCCTAAACCTTTTCATTTCTTAACCCAAAAACAAACACCCTTTCACCCACCAAAACCCTTTTTTATTTTTAACCCTTTGTTTTAGTAACAAGCTCGGTTTTTCGGATGACCTTTCAAAAAAAAAAAAAAAAAGATGATGATGATGAAGCAAAAGAGAAATAAACAAACAAGTTTATCAAAAATAACTTTGTTTGAATAGTGGTTTCATCAAAATAAAATAAAAATAGGTCTTACGAAAACCGATGCTTTTTACGCCTTTCGCCCTTTTACTAACCACTAACCCAACCACCTACCTTTAGCCCAAGCCAAACCCTTCACCCCAAAAGTCCTCTTGATATTTACAAGGGTGTATAGTTAAAAAGGAGGAGGATTGATTGCTTGGCAAGCTTATGGTATGAGTAAGTTCCATGCCGCTCTCGAGTGTTTCACAAAAATACATCTTCGGCCGAGTGTTGAGTGATTCCTCGTGAGGTATGTGAACTTGTATATAAATAAAATTTTAAAGAGGCATGTTATGCCCAAATAAGTAAATTCTCTTATGAAAAATTCAAAATAAATCATAACGAATAGGATTGTAAATAACATAAAAAATAAAGCCTAATAAAGAATCTTGGATTCCCGGCACTCTATGACAAGCCCAAAAACCTTCTCTTCTACCAATTCCATTTGGGAGTGTAAAGCCACATTATAAAGAGTTTTGCTTGAGGACAAGCAAAGATTCAAGTGTGGGGGTATTTGATGTGTGTAAAATGCAACATATAAATTACATCAAATAAGGCATAAAACTAACCTTTTTTTAGTACTAATGTTGGAAAAAGTGTGTTTTTGTCTTCCTTTTGAATTTACAGGGTCAAATGAGCTTAAACGAACAAAAGGAACAAAAATACAGCCAAAACCAACATAAATACAAAGAAAAGGAAGAAACGTGGCATGCCCGACCCCTCGACAACAACTCCCAAAGCAAAAAACAAGAAGAAAGCTGAGCATAGGGTTGTGCCGAGCTGAGCATGGGGTTGTGCCCAGCCCGACACGGGGCGTGCCCAGCTCGGCACGGGGCGTGCCCAGCTCAGCACGGGGCCGTGTCCAGAATGGTCAGCCCTGGCACAAAAGACAAACCTATAGAAGCTTCTATTGCCCACCACGAGGCCGTGTCCAGTGAACACGGGGGCGTGGCGAAAGTACAGCAGGCGCATTAATTGTAATTGCGAATTACAATTAATGAAGAGAGAGAATGTCAGACAAGCACGGGGGCGTGCCCAGCGGACACGGGGGCGTGTGGAGCTAATAAAGACAAACTGTATTAATGAAGAAAGAGAAAAGGGTGGACACGGGGCCGTGTCCAGCGGACACGGGGCCGTGTCCAGGCTTCTGTACAGGCTATAAATAGGAGTGCTTGGCTCAAGCTCAAACCATCCCTTGGCACACCACCTCTCTCACACTTCATCCACCACCCACCACCACCATAACACCATCATCCACCACCATCATCCATTGTCCATCGTAGAGTGTGTGAGTCGTCTCGGGATCCAAGATTGATCGTAAGAGTTCTTGACAATCAAGGCCATGTTTGCCTAAGTCTCTTACATCACTTGGTGAAGACAAAGTGTCTAGTATAATACTTTTTATTTCTAATCTTTTGCACTTTTTATTTGGTTTTGTATTAATGACTTTAATAACTAGTTACTTATGTTGAAGGTGATCTTTCCTTATCGTTTGTCCGTGGTGTCTTGGCATTATCTTACTGTCTATATAAAATAAAGGATTTTCACCATTCATATCTCCACGGTCTATATGGAGGTATGTTGGCTACCTGGTCGGGGGTTAAGGGAACGGTTTGGTAAAGGTCTTGCCATTGTTCAGCGTTTAGAGGTCCTGCAATGGACCTGGGTCAAATTTAGTAGGACCTCCTTCAATACTTCATGGTATTGGATGGCGGGGGTTCAAACTCTTTGATCCCCTCATAAGTTAACTACTATTAATACTATAACCCGGCTATTTAGGACTGTATCCCTGCTGATTCAGACTACTTAGCCGAGGGTAACCTCGCCGCCAAAAGCAGGGCCTACCACAATACTGCATTAATAACTTAATTCATTATCTTCCAATAATCCACCCCTTTAGGATTGTATCCTTGCTGACTCAAACTACTGGGGTGAGGGTAACGTCACCTTCAAAAGAGGGGCCTACTACAATAACTAAGATAATCTCTTAATTATGTGCAAAAGTGCGTAAATAATCAAAGGTTATACTAGATACGAGTCGGAACCAAGTGGTTCATCTTGTCTATCTGTTTTTATTTTTATTTTTATTTTCAGCATTTTAGTTAGTTTTTATTTTTCTTAGCTTAAAACATTTTTCTAAACTTTTATTTTGATTAGACGTTGAGGATAAACCGGTACTAAAAGCTCTTGTGTCCTTGGACGACCTCGGTATCTTACCAACGCTATACTACACTCAACGATGGGTGCACTTGCCCATATGTGTGTTTAGTGTTAGTGAAATATCGTGTTTTATAAATTTAAAACTTGGCTAAAATAAGTGTTAAAAAGGGCTTAAAATATACACCTAATATATATAACACTTTATCGCACATCAATGTTTCTTGGGCTTTTATAACTTATCTATATAACTACTTATATATATATATATATATATATGGAGAGGATCATGAGAAAACTAGATATAAATGAGAAAACTAGAAAACTAACTAAAAACCACTAAAAAGGAGGGGGAGACTTTTAATGAAGGAGGGGGGGGGGGGGGACTTTTAATGAAGGAGGGGTAAAATTGAAAAAAAAAATATATAACTTTTCAAACATTTCCCATTTCTCCATACGTTATCATTTTAAAACAAAAATGGCACCATAAGATCACAAATTTTTGTATCTTTCATTCAAATATATTCGAGCATATTTTTTATGACATAAAAAAAGATTTATGGTGTCGTGTTGTTTTCAATACTATTATTATAGTAGTGCACATGTGCAATATAACATGTACTGCAATTGCATTACATGCTTAAAATTAGCCTTTTGAGTCTAGTTTAGCTTTTAGGGTTAGTTTTTTGGAGGTTTAGGATTAGGATTAGGTTTTTGTGTGTGGGGGGAGGGGGTTTAGGTTTTTGGAGGGTGGGGGTGGGGGGGTTAGGTTTTTGGAGGGTTTATGTTTAGGGTTTAGTTTTAGGTTTTCGGGAGGGTGGGGGTGGGGGGTTTAGGTTTTTGGGGGGTGGGGGGTTTAGGTTTTTGGGGGGTGTCGGTGGGGGGTGGGTTAAGTGGTTTAAGCTTTATGTATTAGTGCACATGTGCAGTACAACAAAAAAAAAAATTTGTTTTTGAAATTTTTTTTCCATACATAAAAAGTAGCGATTTTTCTATAAAAAATGTTAAAAAAAAATTGGTATGTTTTTTGGTTTTTTTTAGGCTTTTTTGGTTAGTTTTTTTGTTTTCTCATTTAAACTAGTTTTCTCATGATCCATCCCCTATATATATATATATATATATATATATATATATTAATTATTTAATAAAAATAATTCGAGTGAAACCGAACGATCGACGAGCGAGCGGACCTTTGCTCATGCTTGGCTCGTTTTCAAATCGAATCCAGCCGAGCGGCTCATTTACAAACTGAGCGGAAATTGAACGAGCATTTTTCGAGCAATCTTTGAGCGATCCTCGATCGTCGAGCAGTTTGGACAGCCCTAAATGGGCCTATATTGGTATTTGTAAGGGTATACCCTATTAAAAATATTTAACATATACATTTTTGGTTTTTTATGATATATTTATTTCAAGCTTATTGTGTTACTTAGACACTTTAGGAGGTTTTAGTGGAGTACGTGGATATATGTGGTTTCTTTATGCTATATTTGTTTCAAGTTTACTGTGTAAGCTTTTCGTAATTTTTCTTCCATTATTTGTATTTGGTAACTTTCTACTTCTACCTTCACAGTTCCATGTGTTTGCATGTCGTTTGTTTTGGAGATGGGGGTCTCTCTGGAAGCAGCGTTTCTATCCACAATGATAAAGGTAAGGTCTGCCTACATCCCACTCTCCCCAGACCCTACCAATAGCTTTGCTGTGTGGTGGGATTTACTGGGTACGGTTGTATATCTGGTTTTTTTCATAAAATAACGTGTCCTTCGAAATATCAGTTCCTCGCCGGTGGTCCTCCTCGCCCACCCCCAGGGCCGGCCATGATTATACGTGTATTTCGCACCAAAATTTAACTAGTTTTGTTATTGTCTCTAAAACTTTTAAAACACCAACTCCGCTCTCGTATACTGACATACTTATTCCCAGGACCGGACCTATATTACAAGTAACCTAGGCTTAGGCCTAGGGCCTCTAAAAACATAGGCTCTCTATTTAAAAGTAAATTAATATGCTAACTCTTAATATTAATGCAAACTTATTGTTTTACATATGTTTGATTTCTTATACAAGCAAACCACTATTTATTATAGTTGTGTTAGATTTTTGTTTGGTTTCAAACACGGCTAAAGGAGTATCGTTTATGATAATTAAAGAAGGAAAAAGGGACTGAAAATTTCATTTCGTCTTAGGCGTTCAAAAAGGTTGGAACGACTCTGCTTATTCCTTCATCTCACAACCTTCAAACCAAAAACATCATTTTTTTAGTAAACTTCATTAGAAAACATCTACCCACAAAACGGGGCGTACAATCGAACACATTATAAATATCATTTTAAAATTTAATGGACACAGTTGTTTTTTTTAGATTAGAAAAAGAGAAGGAAAAGATGGAGAATATAGTCTTTGCGTCCTTGGTGCATTTATGCTATGCTAACGCTCGATACACTTTGCTTCTTGCTTAAATTTATTACAAGACAAACAATCACCGGCCCCTTGGGCCCACCATTTCGGTGCAATCTATTATCACCCGTCGGCTTATGTTAACATCATCCACCCCCTTATACTTAAATGTGTTGTAAAAACCACCCTTTAAGTTTAGCCTTATAGCACAAACAGCTGTTTGTTTAAGATAAAACATTAACTATTGTTTCTATTAGGGTCATCAATCAATAGCCTTCATTTACTGATTGTTGAATGTTGGTTAAAAAAACAAATTTGTAACGTCGTACGGAAAAATACCACAATTAACTAGCTGATTAAGAAAACGACGTTGACAAATATCTTTTCATGCCTATGTAAGTTTAGTTTGTATATGCGTCATCGTCAACTTTTAAAATGATCACAATAACGTTTGAGCATATGATTGCGTTTGTTTGTATATGCGTCATCATCAACTTTTTAAAATGATCACAATGACATTTGAGCATATGGTTGCGTCCCTTTGCCTAATTGTCAAACTCATCCTTAGAGATCTATTTTTTTACTTTTTTTAGTTTTTCTTCAAGAACTTAAACTTGCTATCAAACTTCATTATCTTAATTATGAAGTTGAACTTTGTGCATTCACAAACTTGCCGACAATGTCATTATTCTTTTCAATAACCAAATGTGTATAGTACATATATTCAACAATATTAACGTTGTTTAAATAGAACATTGACTCGCTTGTTGGCTAATATCATTTCACTCATTGGAATGTCGACCCCCTTTGACTCGATCTTGAGCAAATCTGGCTCAAGTGGATTTGATTTCCAATCGTTTGTTGACTCGTATAACATAGTTGAATTCCTTGTATATTATCTGATACTTTCATAATTTGATATTGTTAATAACTTGTTATTTTAGACATTTAATAAAACAAAACATACAAAAATCATCAAAACTAGGAAACAAGGCAACTCGTCGAGCTTGAACTAGCTCAAGTTATAACAAAGTTGAATATGTGCTCAATTTCTAGCTCAATCAAGAATATCAAGTCAAGAATAGCGCTAAACAAGATGTTACGTTTTGCAACTAAAGTATGTAAATATCAAGTCAAGAATAGCGCTAAACAAGACGTTACGTTTTGCAACTAAAGTATTTAATATCAAGTCAAGAATAGCGCTAAACAAGACGTTACGTTTTGCAACTAAAGTATGTGTTTTTCATGTTAAACTTACCAAACCACTATGATATAGTTATATGATATGTCAAATCTATCATGTTGCTTGTGAGTTAGATCCGTTTCATGAAAGTCAATAAAAAGGTTTAGAAAAGAAAATGAGAGAGAGGTAAGACCGTGGGGTATGGTGGACTTGGGTTGGGGCTTGGGTTGGGACTTTGGTTGACACGTGTCTTGGGGTATAATTTCAAATCCAAACCCACGCCCATGGGGTATGGTGGGGGCTTGGGTTGGGGGCATGAGTTTGGTTTGGCCATTGAGAGCACGCCATGTCACTTGCTAGCCCGCCCCACGCCCGGGCTGAAACTCACACCAAAGGGGTCACGCCCAAACCCAAGCCCACCCGGGGTGGTGGCTTGGGCGTTTTCCCCCAACCCACGCCCAAACCCCCGCCCCATACCCCATGGTCTAAGGGTTGTAACTCTAAGATTTATAAAGTTGATATTTAAATTGCAAAAAGATAGAAACCTTAAGGTTAAGAAAGATATATTCTGTCGGTTGATCATCGTCACCTTAACATGCACACAAGTCTTTCTAAAATGGTGTTTCCTTAACACCTACTTATACCACTTCTTTCTATACCTTTGTTCTAATCGTCATGGATCAGAAAAACACCCTTGTTCTAGTTCTAATCGCCGTCATTGTCGCCGCTGTGGGAGGTCAAGCTCCGGTCAAACCCCCATTTCCGAATGCCACAACTCCTGTTGCTTCACCCGCGAATACTACCATAGCTCCGGTGACGACGGCTGCCCTATCTCCTTCTAAAACTCCGGTAGTTTCTCCTCCGGCTCCAGCACCTAGCAAGAAAGTTGGACGAAAGAAGCACATTGCACCGGCACCTGCTCCGGCGGAGACGGTGGGATCGACTGCTCCAAGCGCAGCTCCGGGAGCGATCACCGATGCTCCCTCTCCTGGTCCGTCAGAAGAAGATTATGCAACCCCCGACCAAGTACGTAATTTTTTAACATTTAGGTAGTGTTCGTTTTACAGAATGGAATGGAATCTTAAGGGAACTGGAATGTTGATTTCACTTCTTATATATTTTGTTGGTTTTAGTAAGAAAATGAATTGGAATTGAACAGCAACATAAAGACGGGAATCTACATTCTAATTTCATCCAAGTTTCATTCCATTTTACAAAAAAAACATGCCTAAATTACAAATCAAATTTCAATTTCTACGCGAATTCTCATTCCATTACAATCCATTAAACGAACACTTACTTAGTTTTTCATTATACAACGGCTATGAACATTTTTATTAATATAAGCTATAGCAAGATGCTAGATACATAGTAGTACGCTCATTTTTTCCGAAAAATTAAAAAAAAGTTTACACCAAAATGAACAATCTAAATTATGAAGTTTTACTCGATTTTCATAAAAAGAAAATAATAAAGTGTTTTATTATCTTGTAATGTAACCGTCAGTATTTGTCTAAAAATATTTTTTGCAATGTTTTAAAAATCGGTCTATACCTGCTGGTTGAACTGCTTAAACCGGATACCGGAAGCTTAGCCGACACGAATCATAACGGTAAATTAAGGGAACGGCAAAGAAGTTGTACCGCCGGTAAATTGGGTGATACCGATTTAAACCGGTATATCGGTACCGGGTTAAAGGTTAAAATTTGGACTTTTAATCTTTTATGGGCACAAAAAGGTGACGATTTGCCTTCTTAGCAAAACCTAGCGCCCAAAAAGGTACCAATAGTGAATTTTTGGATTATTTTTTATTATGGATTAACTTTTAGAAATTTTTTTTATTATGAAATGATGTAGTTTTGGATTATTTTTTTCGTAAAAATTGTATTTTGTGGATTTATAGGGATAATTAGTCAACCCGGTTGAACCGTCCGGTATAACTCGGTTCAACCAGTTGAACTATTCTTGAGCCTAACCTGTTACGATTTAAAAACTAGTTTTTAAAACATTGTTTTTGTGGTTAAGTGATGCATTACACAACTAAATGTTGTGCTAGAAAATCTAGGGCAATTGTTGTTTAAAAAAACTAACATCTAATCAATTTTGATGTTGAAATTGATGAATGGTTAAAACAGAATAATAGAGCAGAGAAAATGAAGAATGCACACATGATGGTCGGGAGCTTGGCGTTGGGATTGGCTGTGTTCTGCTGCTTCTAGAGACCCTTTTTTTAATAAAAAAAAAATAGATTATATATAGAATTTGCTGTTTATTTACTTTTTAAATCTAGGGCTATATATGGATGTATATGAAAATAAAATAGAATGATCACCTGTCTCTGTTTATGGATTAATATGTTCTGTTTTATTTTCTAAAAAACCGGGGCATACTATATAAATTGTCTTTAGTTTTTTTTTTCTTTTAACACAACTTCTCACATTCAAATTATTTTTTTTTCTTTATATTGTCTTTAGTTTTTTTTCCTTATATGACTTTAGTTTTTCATATTTACTATAAACTTAATTATTAATTCATCTTTATGGATTATTAGTACGTGTTTCTTGTCAAGATGGAACGATTAAGTAAGTAAATAGATGATAGTTTTTTTTTTAAATCTTTTGTGATATAATATCATGAAAAGTCTACTATAAGAGATTGTATTAAACGATCAATTACTGGAATTATTTGACGTTACAAAAAGAAATAGAACTTTTTTTAACGTGACTAGATAAAAGTTAAAAGATATTTAACGTAACTAAAGTAATAATAAGCTTATTTGATTTAGTTAAAGGTAAGAAAAGTCTATGTTCACAGCGTTAAAAATTAAATACAAAGTCTTTATTCTTTGTGAAGCGTATGAAGCAAAGAAAAGGTCGTGATATGATTTCCGTTCTGTTAATATGGGCTATTTAGCAAATAATTACACACAGGGCCGGCCCAATGGGCTTCCGGCCCTAGGCACAGGCCTAGAGCCACCCAAATTGAAAAGCCTCCAAATTTATTGTAGGTTTTTTCTATACTAGGCCCATTTTTGGTTTTATACTAAACAGCCCATAACATAAAGCCTTTATGTTAAAGGGAATAAAGGCCCATTTTCAGTTTTATAATAAGGGGAATAAAGGCCCATATATGTTAAAGCGCAGTCTGCCTCACAGATTGTAGGTTTACGAACATGCGCAGATGAAGAAAAGAATGAAAGGTGGTCCCAAGCCCGGGTAAAGGAGGAGGGTTTTGTTACTCAATATGTTGAAAGGGTAGTTTTGCAAAAAGGCCTCCACTTCGTAGTTCGCTTAGGGTCTCAAAAAAACGTAGAAACGACCCTGGTTACACAATATATTGTATTAGTTATTACGTTACAACATTTTGTAGTGTAATAGTTATCATACTATATTTGTTGTAAGACTAAGAACTGTTTATACTTCAAAAAAAATTTATTGAAATGTAATAATTATTACTCTACAACAAAATTGTAGCGTCATAATTATTACTCTACAACAAAATTGTAGCGTCATAATTATTACTCTATAACAAATTACGCTAGTGTTTCGCACTTTCTCACATTAAGTGTTTTTTTTCTTCTATATATATCTACAGAAAACAAAAGTTGATGATTCGGAGAAAATTTGATGGCAAAAGTACTATTTTAGTGTGAAGTCCGTTTACTTAAGAACAAAGAAAATGTCTAGGCCAACCTTTGTGAAGGGTTGCTACTTTTTCTTTCCAAAAATACAATGTAAGAAACGAATAAACTTTAGAGCTTTATATCAGCTGATGGTCATGACTCTCGTGACCACCATGATCCTCTACGCTAGTGTCATGTAACCCACCTCTAAGGCTATAGGGTGTGGTCATGACCCTCATGATCACCATGACCCTCCATATCAGTGCCATGTCACCTACTTCTAATCCATCATCCAAAACCACTACCCCCTAAGGGTGTGGTTATGACTCAAACCACTATTATCTTACTTTAATTTATTTTTGTGAAAATGAAAGAAAATATTAAATATGGAAAGTAGGCTCATGGTTTCCATGGTTTAATCCATGGGAATCATGGTGGATGAGACAAGGGGGTGGTGTAGCAATCCATTAATGGTCCTACGTGGCGATTAATGACCCAACCATGCCCCTCACACCCTATAGCCTAATCCAACATCCAAAACCACTATCCTAAGGGTGTAGTCATGACCCAAACCACTGGCCCCTTATTTATTTTAATTTATCTTTTTTCTAAAGAAAAAGGAAATGATTTCTTTAAAACTGGAAAGGTTAACCATTGTTGCCATGGTTTAATCCATGCAAACCATGGTGGATCAAGCAAGGGGGTGGTGTAGCTTTCCATTCATGTTCCTAGGTGACGAATCATGTGCCAACCATGAGACCCCCACACCCTTTAGCCTTATTCATTCAATTTGTTTGAAGACGAGCAATAAAATAATTATTTGCTAAATTAAACTTTACTTAAATAAATTAACCAAGTTTTCAACTAATATACTCAATTATTCATTCCATGTTTAAAGACGAGTTATAAAATAATTATTTGCTAAATGAAATTTAGTTAAATAAAGTTTAAAGACGATTTAGTTAAATAAAGTTTAAAGACGAGTAATAAAATAATTATTTGCTAAATTAAACTTAGTTAAATAAAGTAACTAAGTTTTCAACTAAATTTTCTAAAATTCTAATTTGTTTTGAAAAACCTAACTCAACTTAAACAAACCAATTAATCCCATGGGCTTAGCATAACAATTGGGCTAGACAATATACGTTTCGACACTAGCCCAACAAAAACCAAATAGATTACAGTAGTGGTGCACAAAAAACCCGAACCTGGAAAAAAAAAAAAACCCGGAACCGGGTATTATAAAAACCGGGTTTTCTATACCCGACCCTACCCATAGGGTAGGGACCGGGTATTCATATTTGATCTAAAACCCGAACCCGGAACCAGGTTTTTTTATACCCGGTTTATACCCGAAACCTAGTTTTTATAAATACCCGGACCCGGGTTTTATAAATACCTGGAACCGGGTTTTTTTATACCTGGTTATATAGCTATCTCTAGTTTTAAGTAGATGCATCTTTGAAAACATGATTACACACACCTAATTATGGACATTCCACTTATGTTTAAGCTTATGGGCTTCAATTTACACTGAAAATCAACAAAACCCCACTCTAAAAATGGCTTCGCAAAGTGCTACGTCTTCGATCTAGCACTATCGAATTTAAATTTAGAAATGTCATTAAAATTTCAATGGGCACCATCCACTAAAACATATAAAGAAGCATTAATACCCGGTCGGGTTTTTTTAATACCCGGTGCGGGTTTTTCCCAATCCGATGCATACCCGAACCCTACCCGATGAATACCCGAACCCGAAAATAGGGTATTATAATACCCGGGTTTTATAAAACCCGACCCGAACCCGGGTATATAGGGTATACATTTTTGGTAGAAAACCCGGACCTGTACCGGACCCGGTTTTTAAAAAAACCCGATTTTGTAAAACCCGATCGTACCCGAACCCGGTTCCATACCCGGAACCGGTTTTTAAAAAAACCCGATTTGGGTACCACTAGATTACAGCAACCGCTCTGGTGCTCACAGAGTCACAGGGTGAGGGTTCAAATTAGAGCAAAATTTCTGATATGATTTAAAAGTGAATAAAAACACAAAAAGGGGTTTCTTCTTCTTTTTTTTTAGTGAACATAGTAGAATTTTGGGTTGTTAACAAAGAAGTCATGGTTGACATATTTGGCCTGTTAATTAAACAGATTGTATTCATGTTGATATGTTTCAGTTTCACACTAGGGGTGTCAATAATGATCCGTTTTGAAATAATTGATTGTGTTAATTAAATAGATTATATATATACACATACAACTCATATATTTGTGTCTACATTACAGTGAGTCATTCGTGTAAAACTAGGTCATTTAAAAAGGGTCCAAAAGAGCTTACACCAACCATGACCGTTGTTTGCCATCACTACCACCGTTGCCCCTTCCACCACCAAAGTCACGCTACTTGCCAAGACGACACCACCTTGTCAACGTTGTTTCCAATGCCACCGTTACCAATCAGACACATTTGTCTCGCTCACTTGTTGCCACCTCTGATGTTGCCGCTATTGTTAGCACGACCACAATGCCATCGCCATTGTTTGCTCCCCCACCCTTGCCGCCTCTTTCACCGCTTGTAGCAATATTAAAAATATGGCAAGTGAACTTATTTTGATACTTTTTTCTGTTTCTCAAACGACTCCTTTTAACTCGAATCTATTTTATAAAGGGTACACCATCTCGAAAAATTTTATCAACAAAAAATTAAAAAAAAAATGCCAAACTAAGTTTAAGATTCTCCTAGGATATACCTCAAAGAAAATAAATGACCAAAAGAAAATCTAACTTGGGCCTTACATGAAGAGCATTTATGCCCCGACCCAACCTTTCCTATAGCCTGCCTAATAGGGCTTCCACCAAAAAATCATTTAAGATAGCAATCTACCATACACACATAATGCTTATTACATTATTAATATGAAGATGCTAAAATCCACTGGTTAGTTTACCTGGATCATCGCAACAACTTAGTAGATGGACTAACCACACTTCGTCTTCTCTGATCAGCTTCGGCCCTGGGCACCACAGCTAGAACCGGTTAAAAGGGGCCAGACACCGGCGTTCTCTGGACAACTCTCGACGCTCAAGTCAGTCAAGTATTCATGATAATCAATATGTATAAATGTGATAATGAATATGGGTAGCATAAGAGTAAACTGTGTATAGAAAACAATATGGAGCAACTTGGTTCATGAAGTTAGGAAGGGGGGGGATGGGGGGAGCTACTAATGGGAATTGAACTCCCTATATACAGGAGATGGAGTGGGCTAAAGGCCTTGTGGGTCTACATATGTTGGACCCAAACATGTTGGGCCAACCCTAATTGGGTGTTACCTCTTCATAATACAAGCAAACAATTCTAAAAAATATATTTCTACAAACCTTTCTTCAAGCATAATCCCTTTTGAGTCAAAGCAATTCCCTTGTGTTTCCCTTCTGAGTTATTTACCATCCCCTTCCAAAAATCAGAGACTTTATAGCCCAAGTGCTTACTTTCATTTCTAGTATTAACAGTTCATAATTAATTAATTACCACAGAAAAATATCAAATGATTGAGGACCCAATATTGCTGATGAACAGTTCATAATTTATTAATTACCACTGAAAAATATCAAATGATTGAGGACCCAATATTGCTGATGAACAGTAGCAATCCAAAACATTAGTCAAACTCATCAAAATTATGACAGCAGGATAAAAAATTAGTTAAATATTGGTGCCAAACGACTTTTAGATCATTTGACCATAGCACTAACCTTCTCTCAATCATAATCATCCAATAATTTTTAATTGTTATATCATTCAACCTTTGTAAAACCTCTGGGGGTGGTCACTAGTGATACATTTCTATCACTCACAAGAACCAATCAACTCGTGCCATGTCATCACCCAATATTCTATCACTAGTGATAGAAATGTAGTGAGGGTGGTCACTAGTGATAGAATTCTATCACTCCCAAATTTTTATAATTTTTATTTTAAAATTAAGCTGCCATACACTCTTCGTCACGAACACCCATACACTCTTCGTCACCATTTTCTTCCATATTCATGAATATGTACACGTGTTGTAGTGAGAATGCCCCTTACATGCAGAGCCTTATCCTTTTCAACGCGTGATAATTCTAACGCGTTGATTAAATAACGCGTTATATATACGGCGGCGGCGGTGTGCGTGATTATATAACGCGTGACGGGGGATCCATCATGGACCGCCCCGCCTCCCCTAAGCCATTTGATCAACTGTAACAAATAGCATCTAATTACATAGGCACTTCAACATTTTGTCAATGGAGTTTCTGACTCTAACCACCACAAACCATCTTAAAATATTAAAGACCATAATAAATAACAGCATGTTTATGTACTAACACCAACATATCAGCATAAGTATGAATGACACTGATAGTAGCAGCATGTTAATTATTAAGGGACTACAATTACTCAAGTTAGTAAAAGCCCACTTCATTAACACATCAGTTTTACCATATCCCTCTTTAGTCTTTATAGCTCCCATTCTTATCTATCTATATATATAACATATGAACAAGATGTGGGACACGTGTCAAGTGATGGTGCAACCACAATGGATTTTTGGCGGGAAAAATGTGAGAATCCTTATGTTTTCACACGGGATCCGAATAACAACAACCATACCCGCATAGTTTTGACCCGGGTATATAATGAACAAAAAAAAAAACCCTAATCATTCTAATCCTCATTTTCACACCGTCATCCCAAATTGAGTACACCATACATTTAGAGCTGCTAAAATACTAAATCCCCCATTCCTTTCATTCTCTTCTTGCGCTTCCGTCACAAACCCTAATGGCGAAATCCTACACCTCCATCACAAACCTGTTTCTTCACTGCGATTTGGATGAAACGCTCAAGATTCACAATGACTAGGGTTTCCTTTTGTCTGGTTTGATCGGATGAGCACACAACAATTAAGGTATTTTGATTTCGAATTTTTTTTTTGTTCTTCACATTATATTTAGGTTTCCGTCTTAGATCTGCAATATCACTTGATCTATTAATTGTTCGATCGATTTAGATATATACTATTTTACGTCTGATTGTTAATGTTTTGTTTTAGATTTGTGTTATCATTTGATATGTTAGTATGTCATCGCTTTAGACTAAAACTTTTGATCGGTAGGTTGCTTTTAGTATACACAATTTTACGTGGTCTTGGATCTGATGATTACATAATGTTAAAGGTGTTTTGATCTTTATTTTGAACAATTTTTATCTAGATTAAGCAATTTTGTGGATTATGAATATGTTTTCGTATGAAATTGGATCTAACAATTACGCAATCATTTAGATGTTCATGATTTTAAACACTATTTTGCTTAGATCTTGATTAAACGACGTTCGTTTGCTTCTTTGCCTCTTTTGTAATTCAGCAACCTCCAGTGAGTTTTGTTCGGATCAATTAAGGTACCTTTAATTGAACAACTGAAAGGAGGTTCCAAAGGAGCCATGCCAAAGACGGAAGTGATTGCTGACTAGGTACCAAACAATGATGATGTCGTTAGGAGCTTGTCGATCTACGTTGTAGGGATCTCTCTATTGGGTGTTTTGTTTAACCAAACAGCCTCTGGCATAGCTCTGGTTGCTGATGACACCTGGTAAATTTTTTTTCCTATTGATACAAATTAGTTATGCCATATTGACATAATGTTTGTAATTAAGTTTCATAACAACATAATTGATTGATTCATTTGTGGTTGGCTGAATTGATACCAACATATTTTTTAATCAGAAATGGTCAATTCAATAGCTTTTGGGAATTTTTTCATTAGAAATTGGAAAACTTCAATGATATGTTAGTGGCAAAATCTTTATTAATTTTGCATTTGATAAGGTCAACATCTGACTTTCAAATATGTAAATCCATATTCACTAGCAGATAAAGATTGGAACTCTTAGTAAACCTATTTTTTACTAACCTGTTTTGAAGGAGAAAGATAAAAGAAAGGTACACTAAAATAATTTTGATTTTCAGGTATATGTATAGGCTTATGAAGAGACGGGTGCATTCCCTGCATGTTGATACTGGTTCATGGCCAATTTATAAAGTGAAAAGGATGGAAGTTGAATTACTTGGTTTATGGGCCATGTGTAAGGGTGAGCAAACCTTACCTGTTAAACCAATGTTTCATGTTAGATGTTAAAAAACTAACTTTATCAGGTTGTTTTCATTTTAATTGATGGTTGTATTGCATGATTGAGAGCTCTGAAGGAGTATATGATATGCTGAAAGAGGTAATTTCTTCGACCGTTTGATTTTATTTTATCATATTGAATCTTTTTAAAATGTATATATATCTTGAACAGCTATTTCAACAGCAAAGAAGGCCGGTCTTAAGGCAAAAATATCCACCCTTCAGGTCAGATGATGTGATTCTTTATACTGTTAGTTTCACCCCTAAGTTTAACATGTAGACTGATCAACTGATTATTAAATATTTTTTGCAGTGAAACCGACGCAGTGGTAATTGTTTCCCCAAATTAAAATGTCTAATTCTGCGTCCTTTTTTCTTCTTCCCGTGCAATTGTTCATATATAGTGTTGACAATATATCCCTTTGGACTAAATACCTGTTGTTTTGATTCTCTCTCAATTGTCGCTGCCAAGATCTTCCATTTTCTTTTTCAACTGGTAACCATCGATCAACTATCTATTTCTTTACTTTTAATTATTGATTTTTGTTCGATTATATCTAAAGTTCAGACAAAAAGAATTCACGATTAAGTGTGATTTGAGTTTATTTGGTATGACAAATATGTCCTCTATGTTTTATATACAAAAATTTATTAAAATCTACTACATGTTTTGAATATGAGGGGGCTTATAAATTAGGGTTCTCGAACCCAAATTGGAGATTTTGATTTAATCAACTAAAAGTAATTTAATTGCAAAGAAAGATTTATTGACAAATTTGGAAAAGATAATAGGATTACTGGAGGACGGTTATCTTCTTTTTGTTTTCTTTTCCATATTGATTTGTATATTGACTTTGTGAACTACTGTTCCACTCTATAATATAGTCTTTCTTAAGTGATATGATGAATTTTAATCAAACCAGATGATACAAAACTCATTTTCTTATTGACGAAAATTCATTTTTCAGTTTATGCGAGGGTTTCCATGACAATAACATCCAGAACTGGAAGAATGTTGTGGGAATTGACTCTGGCTGCAAATGGGCATGTCTGTGTTTTGGTCCAAGTGTTAGGTGGTCTTTGTGGATGTAATTTTGGTGTATGTGGTCTATATTGATATGTTTGCAGTTGTCTGTTGCAGGGTATTTGAAGAACGTTTGGAGAAAAAAATGTTTTAAGGTTATGAAGTGCACATTAAAGTGGGTGATTTATGGATGGTAATAAGGTGGGGTTTTTTTATTGATGTGATTTCAGATTTCTTGCTAACTGGCTTATTTGAACCAGCATTTATGTCTTCGATCTTCATGTTAGTCAAGTTAGGATAAAGGATGGTTTATAGCAATGACATTTGGAAAAGGGCCCTCGTATTTTTTTTCCGCTTAGGGCCTCCAAAATGGTTAGGCTGGCGATGATGAGAACAATTCGTTTCTTTCATGGATGATAAATTGATACTGTATGATGCTGTGATCAGGCGTAAGCCGGACTTTCATCTCCTCATGGGAGTTATTAAAGGTATTGTTCTTACTTCTTCAGTGTGAGTAAATAAATATAAAGTTAGTTTCAATAATCATATTAACAAAGGTCAAGAAAAGAGAACACCTTCAATCATATTTATAAAATTTCAAGAAAATAGAAAACGGAAACTGCTTGCATGTCAGTCTGTCCAATTTTGATTCATTCGTATTGAAAAAAATATATCTATTTTGACCCGCGTTGAATATGTTCAAGAGTGGAGATGCCCTGTTTGTTCCTTGGCTTCAAATTCTTTTACTCTTCAGGTTCCACAAATATCTCTAATAATGTTAAAAAAATTATCAGTTTTGACAAATTATGAATCTGTACTTATTGCAATGTTTTCTTGAATTTAATCAACATATTAGGGCTTTAGATGTCACTATTGCTTATTTAATCTATGGCTTATTATGTGGTTTTTTGAGAAGAATATAAAGATCGATAATTTGGTAAAACATATAATTAGCATCGTTTGAATTGAGCAGGCTTGCAAGAGTTGGTTACATAAACTTAAGCCTATAGACTATTTTTTGTTACTGGTATATGATTAAGTAGTTTCAGAGTGGATGCAATCGAACCTTCCTTTGGCTGTTGAGAAATGAGTCTTCATTATTACTACAATAGATGCAAGTAAGCAACATTAATCATCTCATGCAAAGTTCAGTGACTAATGCATCCAAATTTACTCATTTTGTAGGTAATTTGAAACATGAAAGGAGTTTCCACGCCACATGAAGAATCTGACGCCATCTTCACCATGCCAATATAAGGGGCGGCGTGCTCGGCGTTGAGGAAGTCCCACGTCGGAAGTCCCACGTCACATCCCTACGCCCAGACCGTGTGATCTAATAATAGAAGCTTTTTTGTTATTGTTTTAAGTAAAAACATTAATCATCCCTTTGGGTTGTCAAAATAGTATTTTACTAATTATTTTCTAAGTTTAATTGACTTTGTGACGAATATTACGAAAAAACGTATAGCCGTAACAAATAACTTTTTAAACCTAGCCCAATATCAACTATTTGTGTGCTTATCTTTTACTATAATAATATTGTTTTTTATTTTTATATATTACTTTAAGTTATAAAATCTCATATATTACACGGCTTGAATTGGTAAAACTTTTTTTTTTTTTTTTGTAATTTTAGTATGTGTGATCATAAAGAGAAAAAAAGTGGAAATTGAGAATCACAACTTTAAAATCTAGAAAAATAGAAACAAAATAACGATCAATTAAAATTTTATTACAAAATTTGTAAAGTTGAAATAATGAAAACATGCGAAGTTGATGAAAATGAAATATGGAATGTATTAAATGTAATATTGAAAAAGAAATTTGAAACGGATAAGGATCCGTATGTAAGTTAAATGAGTATACGGAATTAGGGGGAAAACAAAAATTAAGATTGTCTAGAATTATGTCATGTCCTAAGATTTTTATTTATTAGGTATAAGATAGAGATATAGATAGAGATAAGGAAGAGATAGGGATAAAGATAAAGTTGACATTATATAAAGATTTAACATGTATATTCCTATATTGTAGGAATTAAAAGTTAATATTTAAATTAAAATTGTAAAAGATAAATGTGTAAGAGTAATTCTGGTAGCGACACATGATATTCTTTGAAATCATCTATTATTACAGCGATTATTAATTGATTAATTTATTTATTTATAAAATTAGATTGTATAAAATTGTAAAAGATAAATGTGTAAGAGTAATTCTGGTAGCGACACATGATATTCTTTGGAATCATCTATTATTACAGCGATTAATAATTGATTAATTTATTTATTTATAAAATTAGATTGTATACATAGAAAAGTAATAGTCATGTCATTTTTTAACCAATATTTTTTTTCCTTTCAATTTAATCAACTTATCATTTGTCGTGTAAGGATTTCATCACAATGATCAGAGTACCAAGTTTAACATTAATCAGTGAGTGTTAATAAAAGAAAAAAAAACAAAATACATATAATTTCCTAAAAGGTAATAAGCTTTACACGAAAACTATGAATACACATGGAGACAAAGTTAGGATACTGATGAAACGGAATAAATAAATTATTGAGGGAAGGGAAAGAAGATACTAATGAGTTTGAAAATGTTGTTTATGTACCTTTTATTATTGAAAACTAAATTTTCCTAACCCGGGATGTTCCCGGGTGATAGCCTAATAACCATTATAATTATCAAACAACCCAACTACCTGTATTCATCTCAACCCGTAATCTCGGTATGATGAAATGACTAACAGGCCAAAGCATAAGAAATAATCTTGAGGCTTTAACACAAAGATGACACATTTAGGGGACCTGAGTCCATTTTGGTTGTTACATGTTTTCGCTCAAACCAAATTGATACTTATTTCAACAATTTTCGTTATGACATGTACCCGTACCCGACCAGCCAGTTTACTAGCTGTTAAAATGATAATATAGTTATTATGATTAACAATTCAATAACTAATATATAACAAATAGTAATGCATATGTTTATTGTGTGTTTATGTTTTTTAAGGTATTGGGCTTTTAGGACAGTTGGGCCAGCCCGGCGCATCCTCCACTACAGGGTTCACATGGGGCAGGCCGGCCTCTAGGCATTGGGCCTAGAGCAGCTGGGCCAGCCCAATGCATCCTCCAATACATGGTTCACGTGGGGACTTGTCCGCTCCTAGGCTTATTGGGCTACAGCTGAAGTGGGCCGGTGATTGCTATGTAGATTGCGCATGCTGAAGATGGTCCAAGCTAAATAATATGATATGGAGTCCGAGTCCAGAAGTCCATGTGCACAGTATTAGGCCCATGTCTTAAGACTAAGGCCCAGTTGTGATAATTGTGCATGCGGGTGAAGTCTGGGTCATGGGTGGTTATAAATTAGATATTTGTGTGATAGATAGATAGATCAGTTGAGTTGTTATCATTCTCTCTCTATCACTCACACACAACTTGTTTTCTCTCTCTAGGTTGTTAAGTCTTCGTGTGTTCATCTTGTAGATTGTAGTGAAGATATGTGTAGATCTTGTGGTCTTTAGGAGATTATCATATTGATAATCTGTAGGTGTTCATCAGTCTTAGATCTTTGTATTTTGTAGTTATTCTTGTAAGTTTTGTGTAATAAAGAAGTTTAGAACAGATCATTATTCTCAGATCTTATGATTCTAATCTTGTATACCATATTTGACATGGTATCAGAGCACAAGGTGTTCTAGGGTTATTCGCTTCCGTTGATTTAGTGTTTTCTGTTGGTTCAGAAATTAGGGTTTTTTGAAATTTGAGGATCTGGTGTTCTTTGATAGATCTAGTGTTCCTATCGGCTTGTAATCTCGATATTGATGCGGTGCTTGGATCTAATCTGATCTTGGATCTCTGGAGCTAAACAATGAGAGTTGAAAAATAGGAAGCTATTATTCTATACTTGACTTCAACCCTAAGTGAAGGTTGTAAAACTCCTGAACACAATCCGAGAAACCCTAGCTAGGGTTTTGCCATTTGGTGAGATCTTTCTATACTTAACTTACCGTTTATTTTTTAATTCTTGCATTTAGGCATTTGTGGTCGGGTTAGGTGGACCGGCGTGTTGATTGTGTAACATCCCAAAAATATTTTTTTATTAATATTCCATGTTTACTTTGATGGTAAATAATATTGACATAATAACTAAGATAATGTAACTTGGTTAAGTTGTTGTGACTATTGGTAATTGGTAAACTTATAAGAAAACATGGAAGGTAAATATGTAAACAAACTTGAGGGACCAAAGTGGGACAATGAGAAAAATTAAGTTTATTAAAACAAACCTTTATAAAACACAGCACACTCATCTGAGTGTGTGTGTGTGTGTGTGTGCGCGACCAGACAAGGGGAAGAATACCAAACCCTTATTCACCCAAATTAAACAAATTGAAAGGCTAATCCGGTCAAAAATTCGTGCTTGAATCAAGAACATTAATCATCGATACTTGTCTAACACAAGGAAAGTTGTAAATTTAGTTTTGGTGATATTTGATTTTGGGTGAAACTTGAATGATTGAAGTTCTTGAACAATTGACGGATATTATGACCTAAAGAAGGTGTAATCTAAGTGTAGGATCATAATCCTAACTGAAAATAGTTGATGAAGTTATGGAAATCAAGTGTTTGAATTATTAGGCATGTATATGTGAATGGGTTTTAGTGAAAGTATGTAATACATAAATTGTGATGAGTAATCTATGCGTTTAAAGTATGATAAACTGATATTAGATGTTACTTTGATCATATTGAGAATATTGAATTGATGAATGAAAATTTTGGGATTTAATGAATGTTCACTTGAATTGATATAAGTATAATAAAATTTATTCCCTTAAGGTGTATGACAAAATGCCTAAGTGAATAATTCATATTGATAATGAATGGAAAATCTAATATAAGAACATAAGGTTGAATTTTTGGCAAAATTACATGCCATGGATGTGAGCAATTAGGTTCTAACTCTAGTGGAGCTTTGGAAGGTTAAACCGAGGTGGATACGTGTTTAAAAGGAAAGATTTAAGGTACGTGGCTTTATTGCTTCGGAGTATGTCATTTAAATAATGTTGTTATTGATACATGTTGCGAGAAAATACCGAATAATGATGAAGTTTGATGGATTTCACATGAACAACCAAACGGGTCAAAATAACGAATAATGATGGGTTTGGTTAGTTCATAAGTGATGTATTTCACATGAACAACCAAATGGTTCAAAATAAGGAATAATGAAGCTTGGTTCGTTCATAAGTGTCGGATTTCATACGAACAACCAAACGGGTCAAAATAACGAATAATGATGGGTTTGGTTAGTTCATAAGTGATGGATTTCACACAAACAACCAAACGGTTCAAAATAAGGAATAATGAAGTTTGGTTCATTCATAAGTGATGGATTTCATATGAACAACCAAACGGGTCAAAATAAAGAATAATGATAAAATGATTTATTCTTAAGTTATGGATTTCACATGAACAACCCAAACGAGTCGATAGCGTAAACCGAGTAATGGGAACACATATTAGAAATGATGAACCCAAGGAATGGGTCAAAATATGGAGGATGTGAGTTCCTCAAGGTAGACTAAAATATAATTTACGTTTGGTTAAAGTTAGCCAAACGGGTCAAAATAATGCGGAAGCAAACCGGGTAACGGGAGCGTAAAATGCAAGCTTAGTAAACCCGGGGAAGGGATAAAAGTTGTAAGGAATTAATCCTTACCATAAAGTGTGGATAATATGGCTTAAATGCCTTAAACATGAAAACAGGTCAAATAATTGAATATATAAATTGTCAACCAATAGCGTAAAACATAAAGTTGTAAATCCGGGTTATGGGTTTACAAGTTAAGAATGTGGGCAAATGTTTTACGGTCAATTAGAAAAAAGTTTCATGCAAAACAGATGAGTATCCAAGAAATTACGGAGGTTTTCGTATAAAAGGGCAAAATAGGAAAAGGTTGCAGCAGTAATGCGCTGTAACCTACGGCTGCCATCCATAGTCTACGGCAGACTTGTTCTATTTCTTTTGTGCTTGTTGGCCTTAAGCTACGACACCTAGCCGTAGCTTACGGCTGGCCTAGTCTAAAAATTTCTGTTTAGTTGTTTTGGGGGCACACGGGTCATTTGGTTATGCTTTATGCATTATATAACTAACGTTTACGATAAATTTTGTAATATAGGTTATCACTATCAAGTTACGGATGAAGGTCAAGTATAATGAAGAACCGAACACATACAAAAGATCAAGCTTCCGCGTCTAGTTTAATCGTTTATGAATTCAAACTACTTTAATAAGTTGAATGTTTTGAATTACTTATGAAGTTTTATGAAACTCGAAAACTTATTTGGGTGTGTATTTTCATTTTATATATATAAATGCAAAATTTTATAAATCTTAAGTTAATTAAGATTGGGTCTTATAAGTTGGTAATCAGAGCTCAAGGTTAAAGATTAAATGTGTTCGGTTCGAGGCTTGATCAAGACATCCGGTAAGAATTAATTATGAAACGAATTTTAATCGAAAATATTAGAAAAGATAATGATTTAAAGTGTATGGGAAGGGTGTATTTATACACTCGAACCCGAGAAGTGCACTAAATATAAACGGTTAAGGCAAGCTATATACTTAGCCGAAAACCAAATAAGAAAGACACATCACGTGTAATATCAGGTGATGAATATCAATTCCCATATAAAGACGTGAGAATGATCAAACGAATTGTTTATCAAATTATTTTTAACATTTCAGTTAAGAGATGTCGGGAGGAACCGACGATGATACGGTATCCCTCATGACTGAGGAGATACGAGAAAAGATTTTCGAGGAAGTCGGAAAGGCCCTTGAAGCTAGCCTACCGGGATTCATGGAAAGGCTACAAAACACAATACTCTCGGCTGTTGAAGAGAGAATAAATGAACTGAAGGAGGACCTTACACATGAAAGAGATAAGGTCATGGAAAAGAAGGGTTGCCCCTACAATAAATTCATGGCATGTAAAACCCCTAATTTATAATGGAAAGGTGGTTCCAATCACTTGTCAAAGGTGGATAAGCGACACTGAAGGTGTTTTTGAATGAACACATTGTGATGTGAGTGATTTTGTGGCCTACGGAACCGGCCAGCTAAGAGGTCAAGCCAAAGATTGGTGGGATAACCTCAGGAATGAAAAACGGGTTGAAGCTAGACGAGCTATGACTTGGGAGGATTTCAAAACACCTTTCCTCAAACATCATAGCCCCAAAGCAGTGATCAACAAAATAAAGGAGGAATTTATGTAGCTAAGGAAAAAGGGGGAGACCATAGATAAGATCACGGGGACCTTCCTTGACAAACTGAAATTCTGTGATGAATTAGTCAAGACTGAAGAGCAAAAGATATATTATTATCACAATATGCTTACAGCTAAATATAGGGAGCTCATGACTCCCTCAAATTATGAAAACCTCACATATATCATCAATGTTGCGCGGGAGCGCGAGATTGTGTTGAGCAAGCATATTGAAAGAGGAAAAAGGAGGGCATTGGATGCAAACCCAAGCCCCACAAAGAAGCCGAAGGTAATTGAACCTTCTAGGAAAGGAAATGTCAAGGTAGGATCTCCGAGTTGCAAGATCTGTGGACGTTCCCATCGGGGCGAATATTTTTATTAAAACAAACCATGCGTAGTATGCGGGAAAACGGGGCATGGGGTTTCAAAACTGAAGTGCTATCAACCGGGTCACAAGAAATCCGAGTGCCCGGAGCTAACGGGAAAGAAAGAGGACGTTGGCTCAAAGATTGAAACCCCAAAGTCAAAGGCAATATCCTTCCACATCACTGCTGCTAAAGCAAAGAAAGAACCCGATGTGGTTACATGTATATTTACCGTAAATTCTATTCCTGCACGTGTTTTATTTGATACGGGTTCAAATAAATCTTTTGATTCATAAATATTTATTCAACATCCTTCGTTTACATTGACAAAATTGCATATGCCTATGGAAATAGAAGTAGGTAATGATAAAAGTTTTATTTTTTTGTGATATATGTCGGAATTGAATATTAAACGTCGATGGTGAGGATTACTTGGTTTATTTGATACCCATGTCGATGGGGGAATTCCAAGTGGTGATTGGGATGGATTGGTTGTCTCGTTACCACGCCAAAGTAATATGCTTCCGTAAGGAGATACAACTAACATCTCCGAGTGGAAGGCATGTTATTATTTATGGGGAAATGAGTTGCAACCCCATAGTATGCTCGATGATGGAAGCCCGTAAACTCATTCAACATGGGTGTAAGGCTTATTTGACCTACGTGCGTGATACAGAAAAAAGAGTCGCCAAAGGTTGAAGACGTACCCGTTGTACGAGAATTTGAAGATGTGTTCCCGGAAGACTTACTGGGGATACCACCTGAGCGCGAGGTGGAGTTCGAGATTAAACTAGTCCCGGATGCGAAACCGGTGGCTAAGGCACAATATAGACTAGCACCATCGGAACTTCAAGAATTAATGTCTCAGTTGCAAGACTTACCGATAAGGGATTTATTCGGCAAAGTGTCTCCCCTTGGGGAGTACCGGTATTATTCATGAAGAACAAAGACGGAAGTATGCGTGTGTGTCTCGATTACCGGGAGTTAAACAAACTTATGGTAAAGAATCGATACCCGTTTCCGAGAATCGACGACCTATTTGACCAACTACAAGGTGCGAGTTGGTTTTCAAAAATCGACTTGAGGTCGGGATACCATCAATTGAGGGTAAAGGAGCAAGATATACCCAAATCAGCCTTTCGTACACGATACAGGCATTATGAATTCCTTGTAATGTCTTTTGGACTAACAAATGCACCCCCGGCATTCATGGATCTCATGAATCGGGTTTGGAAGCCAATGTTTCACAAATCGGTGATAGTGTTCATCGATGACATTCTCGTATACTCGAAAAACGAGGCGAATCACACTTATCACTTACAAGAAGTGTTAGAAACTCTTAGACGAGAAAAAATTTACGCTAAATTCTCGAAGTGCGCCTTTTGGCTTCGAGGAGTACAATTCCTTAGGCACATCATCAGCGTCGATGGAATATTAGTAGATCCTTCCAAAATAGAAGCAGTGTCGAAATGGAGCCCCCCAAAAAATCCATCAAAGATCATAAGCTTTTTAGGACATGCGGGCTATTATAGGAGATTTATTCAAGATTTCTCTGAGATTGCCTCGCCATTAACTAAACTTACTTGTAAGGATGAAAAGTTTTTCTGGAGTGACGAATAAGAAAGGGCATTCCAAACGCTCAAAAAAAAGTTGACTAGTGCTCCGATATTAACTTTACCGGATGACACCGATGACATGGTAGTGTACTCTGACGCATCACACTAAGGCCTTGGGTGTGTATTTATGCAATGGGACAAGGTGATTCCCTATGCCTCGAGACAACTAAAAGTTCACAAAAAGAGATATCCAACTCATGACCTCGAATTGGCGGCATTGGTTTTCGCATTAAAGATTTGGAGGCACTACTTATATGGGGTGAAATACACTATTTTCACCGAGCATAAGAGTTTAGAATACTTCTTTGATCAAAAGAAGTTATGTAACACTCCACATATTTGTACTTTCCCGATTTAGCAAGCATTGTTGTACTTTCCATTTTTAGACACTTGTACCCTTGTTGTATTCTATTTTGCTTCAACTTGTAAACCGAGACAATTGATCATAATGAAACACAAGTCTTTTAATCATATTCATGTTATTCATGTGCAAACTTTTACTTATAATTCACATTCTGAACGCTATGTTATACATGATTCTTGATTTCACAATACACGTTGATACTTGATACTCAAAAAACTGACTAAAACACGTAAAACACTAAACTTGAAACTCAAAATCAACATTTGGAGTAGGTTCGCATGAACCTGCAGATCCGCATGGATCTGCAGATCCACACCAACCAAGTGCATCCCCACCAAACCTTGATCCGCACGAAACTTTCGGAAACCCTAATTTCACCCGAAGCCTATAAATAGGCATACTACTCCACTCCACAATTCTCCCAATTCTTTTCAAACACCCTTAAGCTCTCTTTGGCGACCAGAACCTGCTGTAAGGATCATTCCTTCATTTTCAATTACATTTCATTTCAATTTCTTGCTTTTTTATCATAAATTCTTAAACTTTTCACAAAACCCTCTTGATCCAACCTATTTCTAGGATGGTTTCCACTGGTTTGCTTGGGCAAATTACTGTTGGAGCATCGCACATAAGAGATTCGAATCAAGATCTATAAAAATCTAAACATGTTACAACTTATCATAACTTTCTTTTCGACTATTACACGATCTTGATGGAATCTGGAACCTAACAGAACCTCAACTCATACCATAGTTAAGGGTTTGCATTAAGGTTAATTTCATCTAGAAATGATATGTTTTAATGGATCAAAAACACGTTTTCAACATAACATTTGGTTCGCACGGACGGACTATGTCCATCCGTACAAATGGACATTTCTCTACTTATTCTGCTTCGATTTCAGTTTTTGTTTTTATACCAGCCCATCACAATTGACCATATTTCTTACTGATTCAAATAAATTAAACAATTACTTCACTATTTTAATCAAATCAGCTTAGACTTTAAACAACGTAACGGTCAGTTCGCACAAACAGACTATGTCCATCTGCACGAACGGACCCAGATTGCATAATCAGCTACTATTTCACATCAGTTTAATAACGTTTGACCCCTTTACCTTTGTGTTTTGATTATTCTAAACAACTACCCTACTGTTTTCAACCAAATCATTCCATAATCAAACTTTAAACAATTGGTCCATTCTTAACTATGTCCATCCGCACGAACGGACTTTTAAACACTTTAACTCGTTTTATTTCCGAAATTTATGATCTCATATGACACTCTCTCACAACATAATACTTATACTCTTGTTTAACCATATCAGTGTAATCCCGGTGCTTCATACTTCATCACACCACTCGCGGTTTAGTGTTTACCCTACGCAAAATTGTGAGTATACTCGATCCTATTTTCATTTTAATCACTTTGGGTGCAACATGTACAATATACAAAAACACGCAACACTATGATACTTGTTTATTCAAATCACACTTTATCCACAATTAAACATGAAAACATGTTATACTTGTTAGACTCTTATGCTCTGTATACATTGTGTCTATATGCTCATTAACTTGGCAAGCCTACTTTAACAATTATAGTGCTATAGGATTAACGCACCGCCTCGATTCTTGATGTATTGTTAAGTAAAACATGTTACACCCTCTTCATCTTGACGATGTTGGGTAATCATGATTGCGTTGGAAACTTTGGTTTGACATATAGTTTACACTCATTCAGTATATTAGTAACTTGTATGCATTATTCATGTTGGATATGAGCACGTTAAAACATTTTTGTTATTATGCTATGTATCAAACTTGTATACTCGCCAACATATTTGTTGAACTTTGTTTTAATACATGTTGCAGGTTGAAAGATGAGGCTATTGAAGAAACAAGTTTAGGATGGACATAGAAACACACCTAGAAAATAAACAATGTTTGAAATTGGTTTCATGTTTTGATCATGTTTGGTTTGATTTGAACAATGTATGACATTTTAGTATTTATGAAATATTGATTAATTATATTGTCACAATTAGTGTTATGATGCTATGAACAATCATGTTTTCGTCTCACTTTGAATTTTCCGCCATCGGTTGGGGTGTAACAAGTTAAACATAAGACAAAGACGTTGGCCACAAACGATGAAAGATTGTGATTGCGAAATATATTATCATCCGGGAAAATCCAATGTAGTAGTGGATGCATTAAGCCGAAAAGAAGGATACACTCCCATTCGAGTGCGGTCAATGCAACTTGTGGTAACCTTGGGTTTACTTGAATGAATCCGAGAGGCACAAATCGAAGCTGTGAAGGAAGAAAATTGGAGAAAATAACAAGTAAAGGGCCAAGTGAAAGACATAGTAGACGACAAAAAATCCCGGTTCGGTAAAATATGGGTTCTAAACACATGTGATGCTAAGAACCTCTTACTTGATGAAACTCATAAATCGCATTATTCGATTCACCCGGGGGCGACCAAGATGTATCGGGACTTGAAACAAAATTATTGGTGTCCCGGGATGAAAAGAGATGTGACAAAGTATGTCGAAAAATGTCTAACTTGTTTACAAGTAAAAGCGGAGCATCAAATGTCACACCCCAACCGATGGCGGAATCATCAGGGCGCGACACTAGGCGAATCAGATTGCTAAAGAGAATCCATAACAACTATTTAGTGTCAATATTTAAAAGGTTCATTATCCCATACTAACAAACAATATTTCAACAAACAGTCATCACAATTAATAAGTCTCTCAAACAAATCAAAATTCGACAACCTAGATGTTTATTGTGAGTTTCTAGACTTCCTAAATCCATTTGCAGCATACGATGATCGTCAACCTGTCACATACGTTAAAATAAAGTCAATACAATAATGTAAAGGTGAGTACACAAGTTTAGTATAAATATAGTATAAAAAGCGTTTACGAATAACCAGCATGTAACGCGTAACGGGCGAATCAAGTAAGATATCAATAATGATACAAGCTAACCACATGACTGCGAGTAGAGTATACGCGACACGTGTTAACCACTGTGAACATGTGAAGTAAAGTAGCTGATCCCTAGCAACCCCTGAATAAACAGGTGCTGAGTCCAAACCATAGTACTATCATTGCTAAGGGCAATCTGACAAGTCATCACTGTGTAACATAGCAACACGTATTTAACTAATCACGTATAAGATGTGAGTGCGGTTAGCGTTTATAATGCGTTTAAGTGTTGTGTGTTTTTATAGAGAACGTATGTAACACCCAAAAGTACGTTAAGCGAAAAGGGGTTCGAGTATACTCACGGTGCGTGTTTAATAGCTAAACACGATCTGGTTGGATTGAAGGGAGTGCCGGGTCAGCCTGCGTACGGTAATAGAAACATAAACATTCCTAAGTGTTGAAACGGTCGAAATCGGAGTGTTGAGTGGGGTAAAAAGTGATTATGGTGTTCAACAATCCATTCCGACGGATGTCATAGTTCATCCGGACGGATGGGCTTTTTTCATCCGGACGAATGGGCTTTGTTCATCCGGACGGATGGGCTTTGTTGTTGGAACGAAAATAGTTTGGTGTAAAACTAGTGTTTTAAAATAGAAGGAAAACATTTGGAGTGGGTGCAAAGTCTATCCGGACGGATGGACATGGTCCATTCGGACGGATGGACTGTGTTCGAAATTTTTTACAATTTTCGTAAACAAAAAGTTTTTTTTTAATTTAACGGAGACGGTCATGACAACGAATCAAACAACGGAAAACACCAGGTCCAGTCCATTTGGACGGATGGGTTCTGCCCATTCGGCCGAATGTGCTGTTCTTGATGAAGATTCATGTCTGACCCGTTAATCGGTCCATCTCTTCGGTGGAAATCAGTTTTCCAGCCGGAATTCGACTAGGGAACGAGTCGAGAGTCTGACGGAGTCCCGATTCCACCAGTATTGTGTAAAAACCGAAGAGAAGTTCCAAACAAGATGAAAAATGTTGTTATCTCTTAGATCTTTCATCCAAACTCGATTGAATGATGCTCCACAGCGGTTTTCCCAAGCAAAACGAGTGGAAACCACCTCGAGTTGTGCAGAATCAATGTTTTGAGAAAAATGTTAGTGTGTGTGTGTGTGTGTGAGTGTGATTATGAAGAAGAAGATGGAGTAGAAGTGGAATGGAATGAAGATTGAAGGAGATTGAGGGAAAGATGCTTACAAAAGGTCTTGTATCACAACTGAAAGCTTGGGAGAGGATGAGAGAGCCAAAAGTGTTGAAATGGGGACACAAGGCTGTTATTTATAGTGGAGGGCGAGGACTAAGGCGGTGTGCGGATGTGGGGCATCTGGATGGCTTCATCCGGACGGATAAGCTCCATTCGGACGGATGAGCTCCATCCGGACGGATGGGCTCCATTCGGGCGGATGGCCCATTCGGACGCTGAGTTTGGATTTTGTAAGTTTTTCCAACTTTAGTTCGTTCGAGTGGTGTTAAGTGTTGCATTTGCGTTTTATTGTCTCGATTCATGTAGATAGTAATATATATATATATATATATATATATATATATACGTGTGTGTGTGTGTGTTAAGTGTTGCATTTGCGTTTTATTGTCTCGATTCATGTAGATAGTAATATAACATATATATATATATATATATATATATATATATATAACTAATACTATAATATAACAAATGTAAGTAACTGCGTCTCGAGTTTGCGTTGAGTCTACGCGAGAGCGAGTGGTGTGTGTTGCCTGTGATATGTTTTTCTTTATATTTTAAGCCCTTTTTAACACATTAGTCAAGTTTTAAATTTATAAAACACGATATTCTACTAACACTAAACACACACATGGGCAAGTGCACCCATCGTGAGCGTAGTATAGCGTTGGTAAGATACCGAGGTTGTGACACTCTAGGTTTTTTTTTTTCCGAGCAAACACCTTGTAATCACTTAGTGCGTATATATATATATTATTATTAAATGGAAGTTGTTATTTTTCTTGTGCTATGTGTCGATAACGTGTATGTAATATATATATGTGCGTAAGGATACTTGTGAACCGAAACCATGACTCGAGACCACCCGGTCTCGAGTAAGCAGTGATCAATTGGGCCGCTTGGGCCGCACCCATCCTTGAAAACCCATCCGGAACCCATTGGGGTGCACCACCTTTTATATCAACCTAAAACCCTCACACACTCTCCTTTCCACTCTCTCTCACTTCATCCTCACTCCCTCCCTCTCTAGAGAACCCTAACAATCAAGCTCACCTCCTCATCTCTCTCTCGGATTCAATCGACAACAACAAGGAAGATCGGTCAAGCTCATCATCACCACTCGGACGCTTCTTTTCCTCACTTTCTTCCTTTAAATCGGTGCCCTTCCACAACCGGTTAGTACCTAGATATTCACTATGTGTTTATGTGTATAATAGGGTTATGTGCTTGGAATGATTATAAAGATGAATAAAATATGTGAACTCTTGCATGATAAAGAAGTGCTAAGATATTTATGAATGATTGTTAGTGTAGGGTGGTTAATGTTTAGAATAAATGTGTACATGATCCTTGTTGACTTAGTAGCATGATACGTATTGTCATTGAACCGATGATTGTATGTTTATGTTGTAAATATGTTTAGGTGAATGATAAAACATGAATATTAGCCATGATTTGGCTTGAATGATGGTATACAAAATCATGAATGTCGAGTGTATGTTGATGATGATTATATGCTAGATTTAGGGTTGAGTATATGCAAACAAAGGAAGAGTATATGATGAATGTGTAATGAAGGTGCTTGATGAACAACATGAATGCCATGAAAATATTTGAAATATGCTTTGTTTGATCTATTTTGAATTACATTTAGACAAAGAAACATGTTTAATCGGATAGTACACAAATTGGCATGAAATGGCAATCCTATTGGATAGTACATCGGACAGGTTCTAGAAGATCTGGTTCATCAGGAGTGCGAGTCGAGACCTCCTGTCTCGACTCGAGACCGCGTGATTTCGACTCGAAATCAACTCATGACAACTCGAGACCACGGCAGTCGCGACTCGAGATCATGTCCAAGTACTCAAAGCGGACTCCAAGGACTCGAAACCATCTAGGTCTCGACTCGAGAACCTATGATCTCGACTCGAGACTAAATCCGGGACAATTAAGGTTGCGACTCAAGTTGGTGTGACTCGAAACCACACCACTACAAACCGAGACCATCCGGTTATGACTCGAGACCTGTCGATCTCGACTCGAGATCACCTTGTCTCGAGTGGGCTGCTTGTCTCCGATTTTGGGCCGAAAACGTGTGGGTTGTGCATACCACTCTATTTGGATTCTGTGATGATGATTAACTGTTAGTATGACTGGTTAGGCCCAATAACACTTATGATTTGTATGATAGGTGTTGACGTTACTGTTTAACTGCTACGTATTAGAATAGGCTCGATAACTTGCTAGGTAATCGTATGATATGCATTCAATGTGTTAGCTATGTGTAGATATACGTGATTACTTGTGTCCGAACCTGACCCCAAAACTGGTAACCATGTTAGGACGTGGTGACCAACGTGTTTGACCAAGTAAACGGTCTGCCGAGCAACCCAAGGTGAGTTCACAACTTAAAGCATGCATTCCCGGTGGTTTGGGAAACGGACTTAAAAACAACACTATCCCTTTGTAAGGGATACAAACTTACTTTTCTTCCCTTGTTACTGGGATACAAACTTAGTTAATTATTGTTTATACGGTAATGCAACAAGCAACACTAAACGAAACTCTATCATTTAAGTCCTCACTACATAATACCGATTAATCGCCGGGGCCTGGCGAACGGGTTATTAGTTGATAGCGCTATTTAGGTGTAACCAGCCTCACACCGACCCTTGTTACTGGGAACGGGAGTGAACTAATGTACTCTGGCAAACTGTCAATGATGATAGAACATTGACCAACGGGGCACTGCGGAAACGTACGGTTAAGTAAGTATTCGGTATTGGAAAAACAGTTTAGTCGCTTACTTATGGGGTAGCTCCCCATCGCATGTATAAACGGATTAATTAACTGGTGAAACAAGTTTTTGATAATTAAAACTGGACAACTCGTGGACTCGCCAACATTTTTGTTGATACCCTACTGCATGCTTTGCAGGTACCCAGTGACTCAGGAGCTTGCAGCTTGGGAATGTGTAGTGGTCGTCTAACCCACGTGTTGGGTTCTAAATAATCTTGAACTACGAACTTTGTTTTGAAACCGTTTTGTTTATGCTTCCGCTGTTTGTTTAAACTGTTAATCGAACTTAACTTTTAGAACTTTAAAATATGGTGCTTACTAACTTTTGTGGTTGGTGAATACCTTTGCTATTAATCAATGCTCAGTATAATTGGTGGCTGGATCCTGGACAGTCACGCACTCCAAGCGGTAGTACTCCGCAAGTGGATTTTGGGGGTGTGACAGATTGGTATCAGAGCCATTGGTTATAGTGAACTTGGTTTTAAAAAGAAGAGTCTTTTTGAGAAAAACCAGACTATAACCCGTGACTCGTGACGACACTACACTCCAAGGGCAAGACTCAACATGTTAGACCTCATAGCTCGGACTTGTGTTTACTTGCTTGTTTATCTTAGGTTGACTGCCCTACTATAAATACTAGTGTGCCTGATTAGATAGATACACATTTCTCTTCTACCTCATTCTCGCTACGTTACAACATCACACTCATACTGTGTTTTCTGGTTATGAAGACAATGAGTGGACGCGGAAGAGGAAGCGTTAACATGACTCAGGCTCAATTCACTAACTTGCTCAACACGGTGGCTGCAGCTTTCGCAGCTCACCCTGGAGGTAAACTCGTTACTTTAGGATGTTTAGATCCTACCCCCACATCGTCTTTTCACCTCTAAACCTATTCGCTCCATTTCTCACAACAGGTCAGCCTGCGCCTGCACAGCCACGTGTTTGTACCTTCAAAACCTTCATGGATGGCAAACCCCTCCCTTTCAACGGCACTGAGGGTGCCATAGGCCTTCTGCATTGGATTGAAAAGGCCGAAGCTGTCTTTGCTGTCTGTGAGTGTCCCCCTGCTAACTGGGTTAAGTTCGCGACTGGTACGCTTGAAGGAAACGCCCTTTCATGGTGGAAAGCACAGATTCAGATGCTTGGTCTGGAAACTGCTAATGCTACTGCATGGGAAGATTTCAAAGACATGATCAAAGAGGAGTACTGTCACAGGGATGACATCCACAAACTCGAGAACGAGTACTATGCGCTCAAGATGGTTGGATCAGAGATTGAGACCTACACTAAGCAGTCCAACGACTATGCTGCACTTTGCCCAAACATGTCCCGACCTATGTATCGAAGGATCGAATTGTACATCAAAGGCTTGGTCCCAGAAATCCGGAGCCACGTGACCTCAGCCAACCTCAATACCATACAGCCCGTGGTTCGTCTTGCTCACAAACTCACCAACCAGGCTGTGGAGGAGGGCAAGTTGCCCCAGAGGATCGGTACTACTGCTGGAACTTCTAGCGATAACAAACGAAAGTGGGATGGAAGTCAGGGGAAGGATGCTAACCCCCCTCAGGCCCCAGCTCAACAAAGGAAGACTGAAAACAACAAGGGCCCTCAGCAACAGGGTGGATATCGAGGAAACCACCCCAAATGTAACAAATGTAACCGACACCACAGTGGGCCATGTGGTAAGGGTCAATGTCAGCGATGCAACAAGATGGGGCATGAAGCCAAGGACTGCCGAAGCCAGTTCCCAGCTAGGCAGAATCAGCATCAACCACAACAACAGCAGCAGCAAGGAAACAATCGTGAATGCTACAAGTGTGGGGCAATAGGGCACATGCGAAAGGATTGCCCTCAGCTGAACCAAAATCCGAACAACAACAATCAGGGTGCTGGGAACAATAACAACAATGCTGGAAATGGTGCAAGAGGAAGGGCTTTTGTGATTGGAGCGGGAGAAGCAAGGAATGACCCCAACGTTGTGGCGGGTAAGTTCCCACTTAATGATCGTTATGTTTCCGTACTATTTGATTCCGGAGCAGATGCTAGTTATGTATCCCTACGTATTAGTAAGAAACTTAAGTCCACCCTTACGCCGTTAAGCTCTAAGCACATCGTCGAGATAGCTAATGGTAGAAACCTCGAGGCCTCACACGTAATTCGTAACTGCAAATTAGAGTTGTCTGGTCAGACATTCCGCATCGATCTCTTCCCCATCATTCTTGGAAGCTTCGACGTCATTGTTGGTATGGATTGGTTATCCGAACATCGAGCTGAAATCCTCTGCCAAGAGAAAGCTATTCGCATTCCCCGTCCCCCTGGCGAACCTCTTATAGTTCAAGGCGACAAGAGCGGAGAAGTCACAGGCATCATTTCATTCTTAAAAGCCCAGAAGTGTCTACAAAAGGGGCACACCGCTATCTTAGCACTCGTCGCCGACACACAGAAAATGGAAAACAGGATTGAAGATTTCCCAGTCGTACGCGACTATCCTGAGGTATTCCCGGAGGAACTACCTGGACTCCCTCCTCACCGTCAGGTTGAATTTCAAATCGAGCTGGCTCCCGGAGCAGCACCTATAGCTCGTGCACCTTATCGTCTAGCTCCCGCAGAACTCAAGGAACTCTCTACTCAACTACAAGAACTTTTGGACAAAGGTTTTATCCGTCCTAGCTCATCACCCTGGGGAGCCCCAGTTCTCTTCGTCAAAAAGAAAGATGGCACATTCCGAATGTGCATTGATTACCGCGAACTGAACAAGGTTACCATCAAGAATCGTTATCCACTTCCCCGTATCGACGACCTGTTCGACCAGCTGCAAGGGTCGAGCTATTATTCCAAGATCGATCTGCGATCGGGTTATCACCAGCTGAGAGTCCGCGATGAGGACATCTCTAAGACTGCTTTCAGAACCCGCTATGGTCACTACGAATTCCTTGTTATGCCTTTCGGAATGACCAACGCACCTGCGATCTTCATGGATCTCATGAACCGAGTATGTAAACCCTACCTCGACAAGTTCGTAATTGTGTTTATTGACGACATCTTGATCTACTCGAAGAGCCAAGAGGAGCATGAACAACACCTGCGTCTTATTCTCGAACTCCTTCGCAATGAGCAACTGTACGCCAAATTCTCGAAATGTGATTTCTGGCTTAGAGAAGTCCATTTCCTTGGGCACATCGTCAATCAGGAAGGGATTCATGTCGACCCCGCTAAGGTCGAATCCATTAAGAATTGGCCTGTACCTAAGACTCCGACCGAAGTCCGCCAATTCTTGGGATTGGCAGGATACTATCGAAGATTCATCAAGGGATTTTCTAAGATCGCTCAACCACTTACGACCCTCACTCAGAAGGGTGTTGCTTACAAATGGAGTGATGCTCAGGAGTCTGCCTTCCAGGAACTAAAGAAGAACCTTTGTAGTGCTCCTATCCTTTCCTTACCTGAAGGTACCGACGACTTCGTCGTTTACTGCGACGCTTCTATTCAAGGACTTGGCTGCGTGTTGATGCAACGCGAGAAAGTTATTGCTTACGCCTCGCGACAACTCAAGGTCCACGAACGGAACTACACGACGCATGACTTAGAATTTGGAGCTGTGGTCTTCGCGCTCAAGCTTTGGAGACACTACTTGTACGGCACCAAGTGCACGATTTACACTGATCACAAGAGTCTCCAGCACATAATGGAACAAAAGGAGTTGAATATGCGGCAACGCCGATGGGTCGAACTCCTAAATGACTACGAGTGTGCAATTAAATATCATCCAGGCAAGGCTAATGTGGTAGCCGATGCCCTCAGCAGAAAGGAGACCAAACCCAAGCGTGTTCGTGCCTTACAGCTCACTATCCACTCGAACCTCCCTAATCAAATTCGAAATGCTCAGGTTGAAGCATTGAAAGCCGAGAACATCAGGGCTGAGTCCCTACGAGGATCGAGACAACGATTGGAACAAAAAGAAGACGGTGCTTACTACGTAGCCGGGCGCATATGGGTTCCGCTTTATGGAAATTTACGTGACCTTGTGATGGATGAAGCCCATAAGTCCCGTTACTCAGTACATCCGGGTTCAGATAAGATGTACCACGATTTAAGGACTACTTATTGGTGGCCTGGCATGAAAGCCCACATAGCAACCTATGTCAGAAAATGTTTAACTTGTGCAAGAGTCAAAGCGGAGTATCAGAAGCCATCAGGCCTACTACAACAACCAGAGATCCCACAGTGGAAATGGGAACAAATTTCCATGGACTTTGTTACCAGCTTGCCTAGGTCTCAACGCGGAAATGACACCATTTGGGTGATAGTAGATCGATTAACTAAATCCGCCCACTTCTTGGCCATTAAGGAGACAGACAAGTTCTCTACCCTAGCAGAGGTATACTTAAAGGAAGTGGTTTCGAAGCATGGAGTGCCAACCTCTATTATTTCCGATCGAGACGCGCGTTTTACTTCTGAGTTGTGGCAAGCTATGCACAGATCTTTTGGCTCACGACTAGACATGAGCACCGCTTATCATCCGCAAACGGATTGGCAATCGGAACGCACCATCCAAACCCTCGAAGACATGCTTAGGGCATGTGTGATCGATTTTGGAAAGAATTGGGAGAAGCACCTACCGTTAGTGGAATTCTCCTACAACAACAGCTACCACACCAGCATTCAGGCGGCACCCTTTGAGGCATTGTACGGTCGTAAATGCCGATCGCCTCTCTGCTGGGCGGAGGTTGGTGACAGCCAGATCACAGGCCCGGAACATGTAGTTGACACTACAGAAAAGATTGCCCAGATTAGGCAACGCATGGCGGCAGCTCGTGACCGTCAGAAAAGATACGCTGACAAGGATAGGAAACCGCTAGAGTTCCAGGTCGGTGAACGGGCTCTACTTAAAGTCTCACCCCAGAAGGGTGTGGTTCGTTTTGGAAAACGAGGCAAGCTAAATCCGAGATATGTCGGACCCTTTGAAGTTACCAAAAAGATCGGTAAGGTAGCTTACAGATTGAATCTGCCAGAAGAACTGAGTGCTGTGCACAACGTCTTCCACGTGTCTAATCTGAAGAAGTGTCTGTCAGATGAGACACTCATCATTCCTTTCAAGGAACTTACTGTGGACGAACAGCTACACTTTACTGAGGAACCGGTTGAGATCACGGATCGTGAGATCAAAACCCTCAAACGTAGCCAGATACCTCTCGTGCGAGTTCGTTGGAACTCACGCCGTGGCCCAGAGTTTACCTGGGAGCGGGAAGACCAGATGAAGCGCAAGTATCCCCAGTTGTTCCCAAATGAAGCTCCCAGCACTGAAGCTACAACCGAATTTCGGGATGAAATTCCAAACTAACGGGGGGATGATGTGACACCCCGTTGAAACGTTCTCCTAGCTTGTCAGTGGCTGCCTTAACTTTCGGGACGAAAGTTCTTAAAACTTGGGGATAATGTGACACTCTAGGTTTTTTTTTCCGAGCAAACACCTTGTAATCACTTAGTGCGTATATATATATATTATTATTAAATGGAAGTTGTTATTTTTCTTGTGCTATGTGTCGATAACGTGTATGTAATATATATATGTGCGTAAGGATACTTGTGAACCGAAACCATGACTCGAGACCACCCGGTCTCGAGTAAGCAGTGAACAATTGGGCCGCTTGGGCCGCACCCATCCTTGAAAACCCATCCGGAACCCATTGGGGTGCACCACCTTTTATATCAACCTAAAACCCTCACACACTCTCCTTTCCACTCTCTCTCACTTCATCCTCACTCCCTCCCTCTCTAGAGAACCCTAACAATCAAGCTCACCTCCTCATCTCTCTCTCGGATTCAATCGACAACAACAAGGAAGATCGGTCAAGCTCATCATCACCACTCGGACGCTTCTTTTCCTCACTTTCTTCCTTTAAATCGGTGCCCTTCCACAACCGGTTAGTACCTAGATATTCACTATGTGTTTATGTGTATAATAGGGTTATGTGCTTGGAATGATTATAAAGATGAATAAAATATGTGAACTCTTGCATGATAAAGAAGTGCTAAGATATTTATGAATGATTGTTAGTGTAGGGTGGTTAATGTTTAGAATAAATGTGTACATGATCCTTGTTGACTTAGTAGCATGATACGTATTGTCATTGAACCGATGATTGTATGTTTATGTTGTAAATATGTTTAGGTGAATGATAAAACATGAATATTAGCCATGATTTGGCTTGAATGATGGTATACAAAATCATGAATGTCGAGTGTATGTTGATGATGATTATATGCTAGATTTAGGGTTGAGTATATGCAAACAAAGGAAGAGTATATGATGAATGTGTAATGAAGGTGCTTGATGAACAACATGAATGCCATGAAAATATTTGAAATATGCTTTGTTTGATCTATTTTGAATTACATTTAGACAAAGAAACATGTTTAATCGGATAGTACACAAATTGGCATGAAATGGCAATCCTATTGGATAGTACATCGGACAGGTTCTAGAAGATCTGGTTCATCAGGAGTGCGAGTCGAGACCTCCTGTCTCGACTCGAGACCGCGTGATTTCGACTCGAAATCAACTCATGACAACTCGAGACCACGGCAGTCGCGACTCGAGATCATGTCCAAGTACTCAAAGCGGACTCCAAGGACTCGAAACCATCTAGGTCTCGACTCGAGAACCTATGATCTCGACTCGAGACTAAATCCGGGACAATTAAGGTTGCGACTCAAGTTGGTGTGACTCGAAACCACACCACTACAAACCGAGACCATCCGGTTATGACTCGAGACCTGTCGATCTCGACTCGAGATCACCTTGTCTCGAGTGGGCTGCTTGTCTCCGATTTTGGGCCGAAAACGTGTGGGTTGTGCATACCACTCTATTTGGATTCTGTGATGATGATTAACTGTTAGTATGACTGGTTAGGCCCAATAACACTTATGATTTGTATGATAGGTGTTGACGTTACTGTTTAACTGCTACGTATTAGAATAGGCTCGATAACTTGCTAGGTAATCGTATGATATGCATTCAATGTGTTAGCTATGTGTAGATATACGTGATTACTTGTGTCCGAACCTGACCCCAAAACTGGTAACCATGTTAGGACGTGGTGACCAACGTGTTTGACCAAGTAAACGGTCTGCCGAGCAACCCAAGGTGAGTTCACAACTTAAAGCATGCATTCCCGGTGGTTTGGGAAACGGACTTAAAAACAACACTATCCCTTTGTAAGGGATACAAACTTACTTTTCTTCCCTTGTTACTGGGATACAAACTTAGTTAATTATTGTTTATACGGTAATGCAACAAGCAACACTAAACGAAACTCTATCATTTAAGTCCTCACTACATAATACCGATTAATCGCCGGGGCCTGGCGAACGGGTTATTAGTTGATAGCGCTATTTAGGTGTAACCAGCCTCACACCGACCCTTGTTACTGGGAACGGGAGTGAACTAATGTACTCTGGCAAACTGTCAATGATGATAGAACATTGACCAACGGGGCACTGCGGAAACGTACGGTTAAGTAAGTATTCGGTATTGGAAAAACAGTTTAGTCGCTTACTTATGGGGTAGCTCCCCATCGCATGTATAAACGGATTAATTAACTGGTGAAACAAGTTTTTGATAATTAAAACTGGACAACTCGTGGACTCGCCAACATTTTTGTTGATACCCTACTGCATGCTTTGCAGGTACCCAGTGACTCAGGAGCTTGCAGCTTGGGAATGTGTAGTGGTCGTCTAACCCACGTGTTGGGTTCTAAATAATCTTGAACTACGAACTTTGTTTTGAAACCGTTTTGTTTATGCTTCCGCTGTTTGTTTAAACTGTTAATCGAACTTAACTTTTAGAACTTTAAAATATGGTGCTTACTAACTTTTGTGGTTGGTGAATACCTTTGCTATTAATCAATGCTCAGTATAATTGGTGGCTGGATCCTGGACAGTCACGCACTCCAAGCGGTAGTACTCCGCAAGTGGATTTTGGGGGTGTGACAGATTGGTATCAGAGCCATTGGTTATAGTGAACTTGGTTTTAAAAAGAAGAGTCTTTTTGAGAAAAACCAGACTATAACCCGTGACTCGTGACGACACTACACTCCAAGGGCAAGACTCAACATGTTAGACCTCATAGCTCGGACTTGTGTTTACTTGCTTGTTTATCTTAGGTTGACTGCCCTACTATAAATACTAGTGTGCCTGATTAGATAGATACACATTTCTCTTCTACCTCATTCTCGCTACGTTACAACATCACACTCATACTGTGTTTTCTGGTTATGAAGACAATGAGTGGACGCGGAAGAGGAAGCGTTAACATGACTCAGGCTCAATTCACTAACTTGCTCAACACGGTGGCTGCAGCTTTCGCAGCTCACCCTGGAGGTAAACTCGTTACTTTAGGATGTTTAGATCCTACCCCCACATCGTCTTTTCACCTCTAAACCTATTCGCTCCATTTCTCACAACAGGTCAGCCTGCGCCTGCACAGCCACGTGTTTGTACCTTCAAAACCTTCATGGATGGCAAACCCCTCCCTTTCAACGGCACTGAGGGTGCCATAGGCCTTCTGCATTGGATTGAAAAGGCCGAAGCTGTCTTTGCTGTCTGTGAGTGTCCCCCTGCTAACTGGGTTAAGTTCGCGACTGGTACGCTTGAAGGAAACGCGCTTTCATGGTGGAAAGCACAGATTCAGATGCTTGGTCTGGAAACTGCTAATGCTACTGCATGGGAAGATTTCAAAGACATGATCAAAGAGGAGTACTGTCACAGGGATGACATCCACAAACTCGAGAACGAGTACTATGCGCTCAAGATGGTTGGATCAGAGATTGAGACCTACACTAAGCAGTCCAACGACTATGCTGCACTTTGCCCAAACATGTCCCGACCTATGTATCGAAGGATCGAATTGTACATCAAAGGCTTGGTCCCAGAAATCCGGAGCCACGTGACCTCAGCCAACCTCAATACCATACAGCCCGTGGTTCGTCTTGCTCACAAACTCACCAACCAGGCTGTGGAGGAGGGCAAGTTGCCCCAGAGGATCGGTACTACTGCTGGAACTTCTAGCGATAACAAACGAAAGTGGGATGGAAGTCAGGGGAAGGATGCTAACCCCCCTCAGGCCCCAGCTCAACAAAGGAAGACTGAAAACAACAAGGGCCCTCAGCAACAGGGTGGATATCGAGGAAACCACCCCAAATGTAACAAATGTAACCGACACCACAGTGGGCCATGTGGTAAGGGTCAATGTCAGCGATGCAACAAGATGGGGCATGAAGCCAAGGACTGCCGAAGCCAGTTCCCAGCTAGGCAGAATCAGCATCAACCACAACAACAGCAGCAGCAAGGAAACAATCGTGAATGCTACAAGTGTGGGGCAATAGGGCACATGCGAAAGGATTGCCCTCAGCTGAACCAAAATCCGAACAACAACAATCAGGGTGCTGGGAACAATAACAACAATGCTGGAAATGGTGCAAGAGGAAGGGCTTTTGTGATTGGAGCGGGAGAAGCAAGGAATGACCCCAACGTTGTGGCGGGTAAGTTCCCACTTAATGATCGTTATGTTTCCGTACTATTTGATTCCGGAGCAGATGCTAGTTATGTATCCCTACGTATTAGTAAGAAACTTAAGTCCACCCTTACGCCGTTAAGCTCTAAGCACATCGTCGAGATAGCTAATGGTAGAAACCTCGAGGCCTCACACGTAATTCGTAACTGCAAATTAGAGTTGTCTGGTCAGACATTCCGCATCGATCTCTTCCCCATCATTCTTGGAAGCTTCGACGTCATTGTTGGTATGGATTGGTTATCCGAACATCGAGCTGAAATCCTCTGCCAAGAGAAAGCTATTCGCATTCCCCGTCCCCCTGGCGAACCTCTTATAGTTCAAGGCGACAAGAGCGGAGAAGTCACAGGCATCATTTCATTCTTAAAAGCCCAGAAGTGTCTACAAAAGGGGCACACCGCTATCTTAGCACTCGTCGCCGACACACAGAAAATGGAAAACAGGATTGAAGATTTCCCAGTCGTACGCGACTATCCTGAGGTATTCCCGGAGGAACTACCTGGACTCCCTCCTCACCGTCAGGTTGAATTTCAAATCGAGCTGGCTCCCGGAGCAGCACCTATAGCTCGTGCACCTTATCGTCTAGCTCCCGCAGAACTCAAGGAACTCTCTACTCAACTACAAGAACTTTTGGACAAAGGTTTTATCCGTCCTAGCTCATCACCCTGGGGAGCCCCAGTTCTCTTCGTCAAAAAGAAAGATGGCACATTCCGAATGTGCATTGATTACCGCGAACTGAACAAGGTTACCATCAAGAATCGTTATCCACTTCCCCGTATCGACGACCTGTTCGACCAGCTGCAAGGGTCGAGCTATTATTCCAAGATCGATCTGCGATCGGGTTATCACCAGCTGAGAGTCCGCGATGAGGACATCTCTAAGACTGCTTTCAGAACCCGCTATGGTCACTACGAATTCCTTGTTATGCCTTTCGGAATGACCAACGCACCTGCGATCTTCATGGATCTCATGAACCGAGTATGTAAACCCTACCTCGACAAGTTCGTAATTGTGTTTATTGACGACATCTTGATCTACTCGAAGAGCCAAGAGGAGCATGAACAACACCTGCGTCTTATTCTCGAACTCCTTCGCAATGAGCAACTGTACGCCAAATTCTCGAAATGTGATTTCTGGCTTAGAGAAGTCCATTTCCTTGGGCACATCGTCAATCAGGAAGGGATTCATGTCGACCCCGCTAAGGTCGAATCCATTAAGAATTGGCCTGTACCTAAGACTCCGACCGAAGTCCGCCAATTCTTGGGATTGGCAGGATACTATCGAAGATTCATCAAGGGATTTTCTAAGATCGCTCAACCACTTACGACCCTCACTCAGAAGGGTGTTGCTTACAAATGGAGTGATGCTCAGGAGTCTGCCTTCCAGGAACTAAAGAAGAACCTTTGTAGTGCTCCTATCCTTTCCTTACCTGAAGGTACCGACGACTTCGTCGTTTACTGCGACGCTTCTATTCAAGGACTTGGCTGCGTGTTGATGCAACGCGAGAAAGTTATTGCTTACGCCTCGCGACAACTCAAGGTCCACGAACGGAACTACACGACGCATGACTTAGAATTTGGAGCTGTGGTCTTCGCGCTCAAGCTTTGGAGACACTACTTGTACGGCACCAAGTGCACGATTTACACTGATCACAAGAGTCTCCAGCACATAATGGAACAAAAGGAGTTGAATATGCGGCAACGCCGATGGGTCGAACTCCTAAATGACTACGAGTGTGCAATTAAATATCATCCAGGCAAGGCTAATGTGGTAGCCGATGCCCTCAGCAGAAAGGAGACCAAACCCAAGCGTGTTCGTGCCTTACAGCTCACTATCCACTCGAACCTCCCTAATCAAATTCGAAATGCTCAGGTTGAAGCATTGAAAGCCGAGAACATCAGGGCTGAGTCCCTACGAGGATCGAGACAACGATTGGAACAAAAAGAAGACGGTGCTTACTACATAGCCGGGCGCATATGGGTTCCGCTTTATGGAAATTTACGTGACCTTGTGATGGATGAAGCCCATAAGTCCCGTTACTCAGTACATCCGGGTTCAGATAAGATGTACCACGATTTAAGGACTACTTATTGGTGGCCTGGCATGAAAGCCCACATAGCAACCTATGTCAGAAAATGTTTAACTTGTGCAAGAGTCAAAGCAGAGTATCAGAAGCCATCAGGCCTACTACAACAACCAGAGATCCCACAGTGGAAATGGGAACAAATTTCCATGGACTTTGTTACCAGCTTGCCTAGGTCTCAACGCGGAAATGACACCATTTGGGTGATAGTAGATCGATTAACTAAATCCGCCCACTTCTTGGCCATTAAGGAGACAGACAAGTTCTCTACCCTAGCAGAGGTATACTTAAAGGAAGTGGTTTCGAAGCATGGAGTGCCAACCTCTATTATTTCCGATCGAGACGCGCGTTTTACTTCTGAGTTGTGGCAAGCTATGCACAGATCTTTTGGCTCACGACTAGACATGAGCACCGCTTATCATCCGCAAACGGATTGGCAATCGGAACGCACCATCCAAACCCTCGAAGACATGCTTAGGGCATGTGTGATCGATTTTGGAAAGAATTGGGAGAAGCACCTACCGTTAGTGGAATTCTCCTACAACAACAGCTACCACACCAGCATTCAGGCGGCACCCTTTGAGGCATTGTACGGTCGTAAATGCCGATCGCCTCTCTGCTGGGCGGAGGTTGGTGACAGCCAGATCACAGGCCCGGAACATGTAGTTGACACTACAGAAAAGATTGCCCAGATTAGGCAACGCATGGCGGCAGCTCGTGACCGTCAGAAAAGATACGCTGACAAGGATAGGAAACCGCTAGAGTTCCAGGTCGGTGAACGGGCTCTACTTAAAGTCTCACCCCGGAAGGGTGTGGTTCGTTTTGGAAAACGAGGCAAGCTAAATCCGAGATATGTCGGACCCTTTGAAGTTACCGAAAAGATCGGTAAGGTAGCTTACAGATTGAATCTGCCAGAAGAACGGAGTGTTGTGCACAACGTCTTCCACGTGTCTAATCTGAAGAAGTGTCTGTCAGATGAGACACTCATCATTCCTTTCAAGGAACTTACTGTAGACGAACAGCTACACTTTACTGAGGAACCGGTTGAGATCACGGATCGTGAGATCAAAACCCTCAAACGTAGCCAGATACCTCTCGTGCGAGTTCGTTGGAACTCACGCCGTGGCCCAGAGTTTACCTGGGAGCGGGAAGACCAGATGAAGCGCAAGTATCCCCAGTTGTTCCCAAATGAAGCTCCCAGCACTGAAGCTACAACCGAATTTCGGGACGAAATTCCAAACTAACGGGGGGATGATGTGACACCCCGTTGAAACGTTCTCCTAGCTTGTCAGTGGCTGCCTTAACTTTCGGGACGAAAGTTCTTAAAACTTGGGGATAATGTGACACTCTAGGTTTTTTTTTCCGAGCAAACACCTTGTAATCACTTATTGCGTATATATATATATTATTATTAAATGGAAGTTGTTATTTTTCTTGTGCTATGTGTCGATAACGTGTATGTAATATATATATGTGCGTAAGGATACTTGTGAACCGAAACCATGACTCGAGACCACCCGGTCTCGAGTAAGCAGTGAACAATTGGGCCGCTTGGGCCGCACCCATCCTTGAAAACCCATCCGGAACCCATTGGGGTGCACCACCTTTTATATCAACCTAAAACCCTCACACACTCTCCTTTCCACTCTCTCTCACTTCATCCTCACTCCCTCCCTCTCTAGAGAACCCTAACAATCAAGCTCACCTCCTCATCTCTCTCTCGGATTCAATCGACAACAACAAGGAAGATCGGTCAAGCTCATCATCACCACTCGGACGCTTCTTTTCCTCACTTTCTTCCTTTAAATCGGTGCCCTTCCACAACCGGTTAGTACCTAGATATTCACTATGTGTTTATGTGTATAATAGGGTTATGTGCTTGGAATGATTATAAAGATGAATAAAATATGTGAACTCTTGCATGATAAAGAAGTGCTAAGATATTTATGAATGATTGTTAGTGTAGGGTGGTTAATGTTTAGAATAAATGTGTACATGATCCTTGTTGACTTAGTAGCATGATACGTATTGTCATTGAACCGATGATTGTATGTTTATGTTGTAAATATGTTTAGGTGAATGATAAAACATGAATATTAGCCATGATTTGGCTTGAATGATGGTATACAAAATCATGAATGTCGAGTGTATGTTGATGATGATTATATGCTAGATTTAGGGTTGAGTATATGCAAACAAAGGAAGAGTATATGATGAATGTGTAATGAAGGTGCTTGATGAACAACATGAATGCCATGAAAATATTTGAAATATGCTTTGTTTGATCTATTTTGAATTACATTTAGACAAAGAAACATGTTTAATCGGATAGTACACAAATTGGCATGAAATGGCAATCCTATTGGATAGTACATCGGACAGGTTCTAGAAGATCTGGTTCATCAGGAGTGCGAGTCGAGACCTCCTGTCTCGACTCGAGACCGCGTGATTTCGACTCGAAATCAACTCATGACAACTCGAGACCACGGCAGTCGCGACTCGAGATCATGTCCAAGTACTCAAAGCGGACTCCAAGGACTCGAAACCATCTAGGTCTCGACTCGAGAACCTATGATCTCGACTCGAGACTAAATCCGGGACAATTAAGGTTGCGACTCAAGTTGGTGTGACTCGAAACCACACCACTACAAACCGAGACCATCCGGTTATGACTCGAGACCTGTCGATCTCGACTCGAGATCACCTTGTCTCGAGTGGGCTGCTTGTCTCCGATTTTGGGCCGAAAACGTGTGGGTTGTGCATACCACTCTATTTGGATTCTGTGATGATGATTAACTGTTAGTATGACTGGTTAGGCCCAATAACACTTATGATTTGTATGATAGGTGTTGACGTTACTGTTTAACTGCTACGTATTAGAATAGGCTCGATAACTTGCTAGGTAATCGTATGATATGCATTCAATGTGTTAGCTATGTGTAGATATACGTGATTACTTGTGTCCGAACCTGACCCCAAAACTGGTAACCATGTTAGGACGTGGTGACCAACGTGTTTGACCAAGTAAACGGTCTGCCGAGCAACCCAAGGTGAGTTCACAACTTAAAGCATGCATTCCCGGTGGTTTGGGAAACGGACTTAAAAACAACACTATCCCTTTGTAAGGGATACAAACTTACTTTTCTTCCCTTGTTACTGGGATACAAACTTAGTTAATTATTGTTTATACGGTAATGCAACAAGCAACACTAAACGAAACTCTATCATTTAAGTCCTCACTACATAATACCGATTAATCGCCGGGGCCTGGCGAACGGGTTATTAGTTGATAGCGCTATTTAGGTGTAACCAGCCTCACACCGACCCTTGTTACTGGGAACGGGAGTGAACTAATGTACTCTGGCAAACTGTCAATGATGATAGAACATTGACCAACGGGGCACTGCGGAAACGTACGGTTAAGTAAGTATTCGGTATTGGAAAAACAGTTTAGTCGCTTACTTATGGGGTAGCTCCCCATCGCATGTATAAACGGATTAATTAACTGGTGAAACAAGTTTTTGATAATTAAAACTGGACAACTCGTGGACTCGCCAACATTTTTGTTGATACCCTACTGCATGCTTTGCAGGTACCCAGTGACTCAGGAGCTTGCAGCTTGGGAATGTGTAGTGGTCGTCTAACCCACGTGTTGGGTTCTAAATAATCTTGAACTACGAACTTTGTTTTGAAACCGTTTTGTTTATGCTTCCGCTGTTTGTTTAAACTGTTAATCGAACTTAACTTTTAGAACTTTAAAATATGGTGCTTACTAACTTTTGTGGTTGGTGAATACCTTTGCTATTAATCAATGCTCAGTATAATTGGTGGCTGGATCCTGCTCAGTCACGCACTCCAAGCGGTAGTACTCCGCAAGTGGATTTTGGGGGTGTGACAGAGGTCGTCCAAGGACACAAGAGCTTTTAGTACCGGTTTATCCTCAACGTCTAATCAAATCAAAGTTTTTAGAAAAGGTTTTTAAACATGAAAAATAAAAACTAAAATGCTGAAAAATAAAATTAAAATAAAACAGATAGACAAGATGAATCACTTGGATCCGACTCGCCTTTAATGTAACCTTTGATGATTTCCGCACTTTTGCACTTTTTAAGAGATTATCTTAGTTATAGTAGTAGGCCCCTCTTTTGAAGGTGACGTTACCCTCAACCCAGTGGTTTGAGTCAGCAAGGATACAATCCCAAAGGGTCGGAATATTGGAAGATGATTAATTAAGTTATTAATGCGTAATGTGGTAGGCCCCTCTTTTGAAGGCGACGTTACCCTCGGCTAAGTGGTTTGAGTCAGCAGGGATACAATCCCAAGTAGCCGGGTTAATGTATTAATAGTAGTTTACATATGAGGGGATCAAGCCATTCGCACCCCCACCATCCAATACCAGTGGGTATTGAAGGAGGTCCTAGTAAGCTTGACCCAGGTCCTTGTAGGATCTATACACTGAACAAGGCAAGAACCTTACTAAACCATTCCCTTAAAGTAATGCCAAGAGATATGAATGGTGAAAATTTTTTACTTTATATAGACAGTAAAGTAATGCCAAGACACCACAGACAAATGATAAAGAAGTTTCACCTTCAACATAAGAAACGAGTTATTAAAGTCATTAACACAAAACCAAATAAAAGGTGCGAAAAGATTAAAAATCAAAAGTATTACATTAAATGCTTGTCTTCACCAAGTGATGTAAGAGACTTAAGCAAATATGGCCTTTGATTGACAAGAACTCTTACGATCAATCTTAGATCCCGAGACTACTACACACACTCTAAGGTGGATGATGGATGATGGTGGTGGATGTGGGTGATGTAGTGGTGGTGGAGTGGTGGTGAAGTGTGAGAGAGGTGGTTTGCCAAGGTATGCCTTTGAAGTGAACCAAACACCCCTATTTATAGCCTGAACAGAAGCCCGAACACGGCCCCGTGGCCATCCACTTTTTCTTTCTTCATTAATTGCAATTGTCTGCATTAGGCTCCACACGCCCCCGTGTCCGCTGGGCATGGGCCCGTGTGCAGAAGCGTATCTGTACTATCAAGATTTGCAAGATTCTACGAATCTTAGCGTTGACCACGGCCCGTGTTGAGCTGGGCACGCCCCCGTTATGGGAATAGAAGCTTCTACAACTTTGTCATTTTCTGCAGACATCTGGCCACGCCGCCGAGTCCGCTGGGCACGGGGCCGTGGTCAGCGTTCTGTTTCTGGTTTTTGCTTGGGAAGATGTTGTCGAGGGGTCGGGCATGCCACGTTTATTCATTTTCTTTGTATTCATGTTAGTTTTTGCTGCATATTTGTTCCTTTTGTTCTTTTAAACTCATTTGGTCCTGAAAATACAAAAAGAAGACAAAAGCACACTTTTTCCAACATTAGTACTAAAAAAGGGGTTAGTTTTATGCCTCATTTGATGTAATTTATATGTTGTATTTTGCACACATCAAATAACCCCACACTTGAATCTTTGCTTGTCCTCAAGCAAAATTCTTTATTTTGTGGCTACACACCCAAATGGAATGGGTAGAAGAGAAGTTTTGGGCTTGTCTTGAGTGTCGGGAATCCAAGATCTTTATTGGGTTTTACTTTTATGCTATTTACAATCCTATTCGTTATGATTTATTTAGAACGTTTCATAAGAGTCATTACTTATTTGGGCATAACATGCCTTTTTAAAATTCCATTTATATACAAGTTCACATACCTCACGGGGGATCACTCAACACTCTGCCGAAGATGTATTTTTGTGAAACACTCGAGACCGGCATGGAACTTACTTTTACCATATGCTTGCCAAGCAATCAATCCTTCTCCTTTTTTATCTAAAAACATTTGTAAACATCAAGAGGACTTGGGGAAGGGTTAGGCTTGGGTTAAGGGTTAGTGGTTAGTAAAAAGGGCTAAAAGCGTAAAAAGCGTCGGTCGTCGTAAAACTTTTTGTTTTTGTGACTTTTATTCAAATTGAACATTTTCAAACAAAGTTTCTTTGAGGAACTTGTATGTTTATTGCAAGACTTCAATTTTTTTTTGATAAAGAACGTCACGAGACAACCGAGCTTTTTACTAAAATAAAGGGTTTAAAAGAAAACGGTTTTGGTGGATAAAGGGTGTTTGTTTTGTGGGTTTAGAAACGAAAAGGTTTAGGCTCAAAGGGGTTAACTAGGGGGATTTTTTGGTAGGTGAAAAAGAAAATGAAAAATAATGGTGTTGAAAAGAAAATGAGGTTAGTCCTAATGCCTCCATCATTTACTTACTTGGGTTTAAGTTGGCAAGGACAGGGAATGTATCGTCGTGGCAAGTTTTAGAGTCGTAAGAAACCAAGCGGCTATTCACACAAGAAACGAAAAATGAGCATTTAGTTTAAAGATGTATGCTTGTATGCTAAATATAGGCTCAAAACTCACTTGTTGTGGGAACGAGTTTATAATGTGATCAAGTATATATAATCAAATTTTAACTAGATTTGTCATGTCGTTCCATAATTTTCTTATGTTGGTTCTTTTTATCATGACGCTATCGGTTGTAAATTTGAAAAAAATATAACCTTTTAGAACTTTTTTTCTCAAATTAAACCAAGACAAGTAAAAAAATGAAAAGTTTTGAATAAAATTTGGGGTGATTAGTGGTTCCAATAGAGTTTTGTGTAAGGCTTGTTATTAGGACTTGCAAAATTCAATGTTTAGAATCCCCCCCCCCCCCCACTTAAATTACACACTGTCCTCAATGTGTCCCAAAAATAAGTTTTTAGGTTGATTGAATGTGTAAAAAGGTATTTAAAAACAAATTTTTATGTTACTGGGCGTCTGGGCACGACCCCGTGTTCAGATTGCCAGTATCATAATGAACAGAAGGCTGGGCACGGGGGCGTGTTCAGAGAGCACGGCCCCATGTCCAGTTACCTGAACCGGGCGTTTTCTATAGATCCTTGGGCACGGGGGCGTGTTGGCCTGAGCACGGCCCCATGCTGAACTTGCTGTAATGAAAAATTGTCGGGAGGCTATGTTTTTGTGCATGGGGTGTGGGTTCAAGTTTCCCTTAGTAACCTCCACTATTCCGAGTGTGTTTTGACCATTACAACATCATCCAAACACTATTTAATACTTAGAAACCATCATACATTCAAGAGTGAGTTACATAGTTTCCTAGAAAATAAAAAGCATAAACTAAATATAGATGGGTCATGAAATACAAGAAATCTCAAACCACAAAGAAGTCCTAGCCTAGATATTTTTGTTTTAAGAACAAAATTTCCAAAAAGATAATTTTTTCGGTTGAAAAAGGCTTGTAGAACTTTTTCTCCGGAAAGGGCCCCTCACACATCGTTAAGCCATTCTTCTATCTCCCGAGGGAGAAGGAAGGCGGACTCATTGTCTTCCTCGTGTAGAGGAGGTGCAACTTCCACCGGAACCTCTTGTAAGGCATCAAGAGGAGGCTCCGGGGGAATGTCGTCCCATCCGGTGGGATTAATAACTCCTTGTGCCAAGTTCCAATCTTCTTGGGGAAGGATTAGTTCCATAGGAGGCATCACAAGAATGTTCAACCTTTGGTGCAAAAGGTTGATTTCTTAGAAGCTATTTTCTAACCCCACCGTTAGATAGTTGATACGGTCGATTAGGACTTCTTCTACAGATGTCATTTCATCGAGTGCTTCTCTTAGTGCCATTACATAACGTACAAGGGTTGCTTCGATCGAAGGCCTTCGTTCCCTGTGACTGTTCCTTGAATGAGCTGAAGAGGTTCCGCTATTCTGGCTTGACATTCTAAGAAAATAAAAGTTGAAAAGTTCAATTTAATGAAACAGTACTCCGGCCACGGTCCCGTGCTTACTGAGCACGGCCCCGTGGCCACCTCTCTGCAGATTTTTGAAACAAGGAATCTTGGAGCATTAAATTATTTTTCTAACTTTTGAAACTTTTCTAAGCAGAAATAACTTAAAACAATGTTGTAAAACTTATTTTTGATAAGATTCCTTGAATAAAAACCTAACAAATATCATAATAAAGCTTGAAAACATGGAGATCTCAAGCTTTGATGGAGGTTTTGCGGAGAAAATGAAGAAGAAGGCAATAGACAAAAGTAGTAAAGACAAGATGGTTGTTGAGAAACTTCTTTAGAATATACCTTGTACGGCATATGTGAAGATCCCACCAGATCTTTGTCTTTGGAATGAGTCCAAGTGTGTAGGAATCTTGCTGCATTTATAGAAAACGACAGCACGCTGACCACGGCCCCGTGGTCAGACAAGAGTCTGACACATTTTGTCCATATTCTGATTTTGAATCAGACACAAATCTTCAGGTGGGCATGGGGGCGTGTTGACCTGTACACGGCCCTGTGGCCAGAGGTTTTTAAGAAGTTTCATCTATTTTAAGGAGTTTATCTAGATCGGGTGGTTCCTTAATGGACGGAACAAAACCGAAGTGGCTGAGGTACCTAAATTGCTCTTGATTTAGACAAAAACACATGAGGTTGTCGGAAAGGGTGAATCCTAAGCTAAATACCGGTGGGCGAGACCAACCTTTATTTCCCTTATCCAGGCTCTCGTTAAAGAAGGTATTTGTCGAATCGCTCAGGTCTATGTATGCATCGGTGGAGACTGATGAGGAGTCCTTCACGGCACAATCGACACAGGGACGACTATCGCTCAAGTCCTCACAAGAGTTAGAGGTGCTTTCGGGAGCAACGTTGTTGTTATATTCCGAATGCGGCCTCAACAATTCCCCTTGATCGTCGTCTTGAGATGAATTGTTTATTTCTGTCTCAAGTTCGTTTATCAATTTGAGAATTACTTCTTCTATTTGAAATAATTCTTCGAGCATCATTTCATCTAGAAGAGATGATTGAGAGCATTCGAGGGAGAGATAGGGATTGTTTTTACTTTCGCCCTTCTTAAGGCTACAGGAAAACAATGAGTCTAAATAGTGAGGAGTGTAATTTAAAAAATAACATTTTAAATCTTCATGAGTTCCGCCACATATTTGACACCATGCACCATAAGAGGAGCGAAAGTAAAAATGATCAGTATCACTCATGTTAGTGTCAGAAATTACCAACCGTTGGGATCTTACGGTTCTGTTTTCAGCGTCTGAACTTGGGCACGGGGGTGTGTTTAGTGGGCACGGCCCCGTGTTCAGCTACTCTCTGACTTAAAACAAGATTGCCAGTACCAAAGATTGGGCACGGGGGCGTGTTCAGCAGGCACGACCCCGTGCTGAGCTCTGCAGAAGCAGGAAAATTTAAAAAAATCCTTAAAAAAAAGGAAAAACAAGAAAAACGATTAGGCCGTTGATTCCTAACTTTCTTAAAATCCTTGTGTCCCCGGCAACGACGCCAAAAACTTGGTGTGTGTTGGGTGTGATATGTTTTTCTTTATATTTTAAGCCCTTTTTAACACATTAGTCAAGTTTTAAATTTATAAAACACGATATTCTATTAACACTAAACACACACATGGGCAAGTGCACCCATCGTGAGCGTCGTATAGCGTTGGTAAGATACCGAGGTCGTCCAAGGACACAAGAGCTTTTAGTACCGGTTTATCCTCAACGTCTAATCAAATCAAAGTTTTTAGAAAAGTTTTTTAAACATGAAAAATAAAAACTAAAATGCTGAAAAATAAAATAAAAATAAAACAGATAGACAAGATGAATCACTTGGATCCGACTCGCCTTTAATGTAACCTTTGATGATTTCCTCACTTTTGCACTTTTTAAGAGATTATCTTAGTTATAGTAGTAGGCCCCTCTTTTGAAGGTGACGTTACCCTCAACCCAGTGGTTTGAGTCAGCAAGGATACAATCCCAAAGGGTCGGAATATTGGAAGATAATTAATTAAGTTATTAATGCGTAATGTGGTAGGCCCCTCTTTTGAAGGCGACGTTAACCTCGGCTAAGTGGTTTGAGTCAGCAGGGATACAATCCTAGTAGCCGGGTTAATGTATTAATAGTAGTTTACATATGAGGGGATCAAGCCATTCGCACCCCCACCATCCAATACTAGTGGGTATTGAAGGAGGTCCTAGTAAGCTTGACCCAGGTCCTTGCAGAATCTATACAATGAACAAGGCAAGAACCTTACTAAACTATTCCCTTAACCCCCGACCAGGTAGCCAACATATCTCTATATAGACCGTAAAGATATGAATTGTGAATATCTTTTACTTTATATAGACAGTAAAGTAATGCCAAGACACCATGGACAAATGATAAAGAAGTTTCACCTTCAACATAAAACTAGTTATTAAAGTCATTAATACAAAACCAAATAAAAAGTGCGAAAAGATTAAAAATCAAAAGTATTACATTAAATGCTTGTCTTTACCAAGTGATGTAAGAGAGTTAGCTAAACATGGCCTTTGATTGACAAGAACTCTTACGCTCAATCTTGGATCCCGAGACTACTACACACACTCTAAGGTGGATGATGGATGATGGTGGTGGATGTGGGTGTTGTAGTGGTGGTGGTGGAGTGGTGGTGAAGTGGGAGAGTGGTGGTTTGCCAAGGGGTGCCTTTGAAGTGAACCATGCACCCTTATTTATAGCCTGAACAGAAGCCCGGACACGGCCCCGTGGCCAGCCACTTTCTCTTTCTTCATTAATTGCAATTGTCTGCATTAGGCTCCACATGCCCCCGTGTCCGCTAGGCACGGGCCCGTGTGCAGAAGCGTATCTGTACTATCAAGATTTGCAAGATTCTGCGAATCTTAGCGTTGACCACGGCCCATGTTGAGCTGGGCACGCCCCCGTACTGGGAATAGAAGCTTCTACAACTTTGTCATTTTCTGCAGACATCTGGCCACGCCCCCGATTCCGCTGGGCACGGGGCAGTGGTCAACGTTCTGTTTCTTGTTTTTGCATGGGTAGATGCTGTCGAGGGGTCGGGCATGCCACGTTTATTCCTTTTCTTTGTATTCATGTTAGTTTTTGCTGCATATTTGTTCCTTTTGTTCATTTAAGCTCATTTGGTCCTGAAAATACAAAAGGAAGACAAAAACACACTTTTTCCAACATTAGTACTAAAAAAGGGTTAGTTTTATGCCTCATTTGATGTAATTTATATGTTGCATTTTGCACACATCAGCGAGCGAGTAGTTTAGATACTCACGTGATGTAGTAGTGTAAGCGTATGCGTTGTGAAGTGCGATATAGCGTGTGTAATAAGTGAGGTAGTGTGAAAATATGCGATGTAGCGTAGTAAGCGATATAGTTCACATTATGATTCGTATCTCTGGTACTAGGCGTAACACGAGTAACGAGCGCGAAAGTGCGGGTTGTTACATCAAAAGCCTTATGGCAAGCTCCAACCATTAGACATACTGGTTTGTAAATAGGAACATGTTACCATGGACCTATTAACCAAGTTGCCGAGAACGGCTCTGGGATCCAATGCCATTTGGGTGGTCGTGGATAGGCTGACAAAAAGCGCTCACTTTATTCCTATTTGTGAGACATTTACTTCTGAAAAGATGTCGGAAGTGTACATGAACGAGATTGTAGCGCGCCACGAAGTACCGGTGTCACACCCCCAAATTACCACATGCAGGTTTCACGGCGAGGCGTGTGACGTACCATGATCTAGCCACTAATCATGTCGAACTATTAGTAAATATTATTAAACACAATCATCATATCCAACATGAATAGTGTATTTCAAATTAAACGTTTTTAAACAAAGTATGTGTTCAGCGGAAGCTAATGTAATTGTTTTAAACAATCAAAACCAAATTGTTTTAAGATACATATTATAAAATGTTCTAATCAACAGCACTCCTCATGACACTTCCAGCTCCCCATACTACAAGTTCCCGATGCACTGATGTACCTAACGACCTACAAGCATGCAGACAAGTGTCAAAATAAAGTTGGCGAGTTCACAGGTGTTAGGATCTGAGTTTGGTTTTGATTGTGTTTTATGTTTGAATTAAGATGAACAATGAATGAGTAGTGCAACAGAATATAATGGAAGCAAACTTTGCACACAATCAAAAGAGAGAATTGCTTTTAACATACAAGTTTAACATTGAACCGAATGCTTGAATTTATTACAAGATTCAATTACAATTGCAAGTATGTAACAAACTCCCCCTCATCCTGAGCTCATAGTGATTTGTCCGTGCAGGAGAAAGATGGTGAAGAGCTAATAGAACAGTACAGAGCACTGTTCTATTTATTGGCACGAGCAAACCACTGAAGCATCTAAGCTAACGTCACCATGAAAGTGACATCTAACCTCCTAACAAACTCTAACATCTGATCTATACAACCTCTGCTATACTAACTACTATTGTACATTACATTTCATAATATAAACTAAACTACTGCTGCATCCTTCCACTGATGTGGACCCAGCAGTACTTGTCATGATCAGCAGAGCTTGACCCATAGCAGTAGATTGAATCAGCAGAGCTTTAGTCTTCCATCAGTCTTTGACTTGGACAGCAGTTGTAAGCCAGCAGTTAGTAAAGATCAGTAGTTTGGAGGTCAGCAGATGTTGAAACCACTTTCAAGGGGAGAGACTTGTATACATAACATCTGCTTATTCTGGATCCACTGCTCTGATCCAGTTTTGGCTTTGATTATCTGTTCCACTGATAGGGTTCAATCCCAACAATCTCCCCCTGGAACAGATAATGCCAAAACTCTTCATTATTGGTAGATCTTTATTGCCTCATCAACAGTTCCCTTATTTGCCCTTTGAGTTGTAACTCAAAGGCTAAGGCATCTGTGTCATCATCATCCCTGCACAGTGAAAGATCAAGGAGATCCTGCAAATCTTCAAGACTTAGGCCAAGTACTTGTTCCCTTGTTATTTTCTTCACTTCTCCACTAGACTTGAACACTGTCAGTACATGGGTCTGTTTGTCAGTTTTCCACTTTAGTACTTTTGAGTCTGGTGGGTTTCTTGGGAGATTTTTATTAGATGAGGTATTTGGTGATGCAGGCCTTGTGATGACTATTTGAGCAGTACTTGCAGGTTGATTCAGGCCAAGAGTTTCAGCTATCATCTTTTTAATACCTTCTTTTACAAGCTCATCTCCTACCATTAATTCTTCCACTGTTTCAGTATCCAACTGTTTTTGTTGCCTTCTTTTAAAGATGGTTGCACCAGCTGGAGCAGTGGCTTTCCAGATTTGGAGCTTTGGTGGTCTTGTTGAAACCTCTGCTTCCGGGTAGTCAGGCTTTTGTGGAGCATTAGGATCTTTCTTCCTCAATTTCTCCAAACTTTTGTAGGTAGCCCTGACTTTATCTTCTTTCCATCTCATCACTTGATTTTTGGACCCATAATCAGCAGCAACCAATTCCTCTTTCATTCTCTTCAGCTGTAGTGTTTTGTCAGGCATATTCTTTTTTGTATTTTGACCAATCTGGAGGAGTGTGCTTGACCTTATTCTTGATCATTTCTTGAATCATGGCTGCTTCACTTTCAAGCTCAGGAATGGTCCAGTCTTTATACATGTATTTCTCTCCTTTGTATTTCTTGTAAGCCATGATTTTATCAATATAATCTTTTCTCAGGGACTCATCTGCCTTTTCTGAGATTTGCTGACACACATTCTTTGCAAATTGCTCCAAAGATCTGACTTGTGTGAGCAAGCATTGGTAGTTCTGCTGAATTTCTCTATCAGATTTCCCTTGTGTATCTCTTTTTGAGATATCATTTGGTTGTTTAGCTTTGACTTTCAAATATTCTTCAATGTTATTTGGCCTGGGATATCCTTCAACAGATGGTAAGCTTCTTTTTGCAGGGTCATCCTCATAATAGAAGGACTTGATTTCTTCTCTGACTGCTATGAGCTCAAGAGGAAATTTAACACCAGCAGGAGCTATTGGCTTTAAAATCTGAGCTGATGAGAGAGGAACAGGGTTTGGTATGGTAACAAGTGAGAGAGATTGTGAGGATGTTGGTGGTGGTGATGAAGAATCATCATCAGGTATGAAAATCCTTCTCCTTTTTATTGTAGGAGAGGCTGATGATGTCTTGGGTGGATCAGTGGTGGTGATTTGAGTGGTAGAAGGAGGCTAACTAACAACTGTTGAAACAACTGGTGTTTCAACCACTGTTGTCATTACAACAGATGTTGTAACATCTGATGTCTTCTGCTTTTTGGCAGGAGGTGATGATGGAGTGGCTGTTTTTAGAGGTGAAGTGATTTTTGGTGGTGATGGTGGTAAGGCAGTGGTAGTGGTGTGTGTTGAAGTGATGGCAGGTGTTTGGCTGACAGTAGTTGAAATCACTGAAGTATCAGCAGTAGTTGACACAGCAGGTGTTACAAAAACTGTTTGGATGGAAGTTTGATGTTGGGGGCTTTTGGACGGTGGTTTTGGAGTATGCTTTGTGAGTCTGGATGGTATGGATTTGGGTTCCCTCACTTTTCTAGTGGGATTTCTTTTTGGCACAGGATTTTTAACATCCTCTGGCTCAGAACAACCCTGCGCATTCAGCTCCATGTAAGCTCTTTTCTCCTCATTCCACCTTGATATATCCTTTGCCGCTCTGTCCCTTTTTACACTTGTTACAGCTTCATCAAGTGCATTTTGGGTAACATCAACCTTTTTACTGCCATCTGGCAAGGGAATCTTTCTAGTCATGGCATCTTTTTCTGGTTCAATGTAAAGACCATCATCTATTCCCTTCTTCTTCCACTCCTGAATTTTCTCTCCCTTTTTGGCATTATCTGGGGGTAATTGATCAATGAAGAGAACAGTTGGAGGAGCAGTGCCAGTGGAGTTCAATATGTGGGCCTTGATAGCCTTAATGTCTGCTTGTGTGTTCTTGAACCTAGACTCCATTGTGTTTCTCAGCTCTTGTACATGTATTGCATGTTGCTGATCAGCCATTTGTTTTTGTTGTTGGAGAAAAGGTTGAAATAAGTTCCATATCTCATCTGCAGCAGGTGCTTGTGGTGGAGCAGGTGCTTGAGGTGGAACAACAGTGGATTGCACTTTTTGTACTGTCAACAACTGTTGTAGCATTTCTTTGATTTCTGCAACAGAGGTATCCAGTTTTTCAACTCATTCCGTCAATTACAGGTACTTTAAACCATCACCCAACTCAATGGGATCATCTGATTTCCCACTAGCAGTGGTTGTAACAGTGGTTGATGCAGGGAGTGTACTCCAGACATTAACCACTGATGCCCCTTTTTCTTGGTACTGAGGTCTTCTTCCTTCAACACTTGATAGCCTTTTGATTGTACCAGAGGGTAAAACAAACTCACTGGTGGATATTAGGGGTGAGCAAGAAAACCGAAATAACCGAACCGTAACCGAATAACCGAAATAACCGAACCGAAAAAACCAAACCGAAACAAAAACCGACGGTTCGGTTTTCGGATTTTTAATAACCGAAAATTTCATTTCGGTTTTCGGATAAATTTTTCAATAACCGAAAAAAACCA